>JARLTB010000180.1:4895000-5375000 GCA_030141615.1 Unio pictorum | reverse complement strand
AGCTAAATTCTGGTTCGCCTGGGAACGCACACTATCTCGTTTTAGCTTTACTAATCAAGAATAATCCTCTGTAGATCGCAATGTTTTAATATCTATTCTGGAAATGTAATTGTATGACACTTGTTTTAAATATCTCACAGCTTCCTAAAAATTTTCCCTGGTTTGTCACGATTGTTGTCATTGTCCGCTACTGACCTTTCGTGACCATTGCACTCTTTCTGTCTTTGACCGCTAACCGAGCGAATCATTTTTAAAATTAAATGCATGCCATAAACAAAGCAGATGCCATCCATCGCAGTCGATAGTTTTTTGGAGAGTTTAACCCATAAGACACATTTAATGGTTACTTGTCACACTGACGCAGACAGAATGTACTGCGAAATTATTTTATAAAACATTCCAACATCACGATATTCTATGTTTCTAGCTGTCTCCATTTCGTTGCTTCTTGTGACTACATTTTGCTAGTAGTCATATGTACAGACACAGTTTTGCATAAAGCCACACTCGTCATTTAACGGATGTTTGCTGTGTGTGCCGTGGGCGGATCATTATCTTCCTATATATATATATATATATATATATATATATATATATATATATATATATATATATATATATATATATATATATATATATATATGTATATATATATATATATATATATATATATATATATATATATATATATATATATAAAGATTGTATGCATGTATATTCATTACATTGTCTCATTTATGTAATGGAAAGTAATTTTAAAATGTTGAACACTATATTACAGATTTTTGGCCGTGTATTTTATTTTTTTACTTAGAGCAGTACAATATGTCTCAACTAATTTTGTATCTTCAATCACATTTGTACATGATTCATGACCCAAGTGATGGTGTAATCTCAAATACATTGTTACTATTGAGAACAACAGTCTACCAGAAGCATAATTTCATTCGATACAGCTAGAGCTACTTGCGTAACTCAAGCAATACTACACTGTAACAGGGAACAACATGAATGTACTGTACACAGAAGTACAGTGGATTATGAGTTTTGATGTTGGCACTTATTCATGAGAATGCAGGGTACTGTCACTTATTCATGAGAATGGATGGAATTGTCACTTGGTTTGAGTATGCATGGTGTTGACACTTATTCATGAGTTTTCCTCGTACTGGCAATTTTTTGATCATGAGTGTGCATAATGTTAGCACTTATTTATGATTACGAATGGTGTTTGAACTTATTCAGGAGAATGCACTTATTCATGAGAATGCATGGCACAGTCACTTATTCACGAGTATGCATGGCACTGTCACTTATTCACGAGTATGCATGGTACTGTCACTTATTCACGAGTATGCATGGTACTGTCACTTATTCACGAGTATGCATGGTACTGTCACTTATTCACGAGTATGCATGGCACTGTCACTTATTCACGAGTATGCATGGCACTGTCACTTATTCACGAGTATGCATGGCACTGTCACTTATTCACGAGTATGCATGGTACTGTCACTTATTCACGAGTATGCATGGCACTGTCACTTATTCACGAGTATGCATGGTACTGTCACTTATTCACGAGTATGCATGGTACTGTCACTTATTCACGAGTATGCATGGCACTGTCACTTATTCACGAGTATGCATGGCACTGTCACTTATTCACGAGTATGCATGGCACTGTCACTTATTCACGAGTATGCATGGCACTGTCACTTATTCACGAGTATGCATGGTACTGTCACTTATTCACGAGTATGCATGGTACTGTCACTTATTCACGAGTATGCATGGCACTGTCACTTATTCACGAGTATGCATGGCACTGTCACTTATTCACGAGTATGCATGGCACTGTCACTTATTCACGAGTATGCATGGCACTGTCACTTATTCACGAGTATGCATGGCACTGTCACTTATTCACGAGTATGCATGGCACTGTCACTTATTCACGAGTATGCATGGTACTGTCACTTATTCACGAGTATGCATGGCACTGTCACTTATTCACGAGTATGCATGGCACTGTCACTTATTCACGAGTATGCATGGTACTGTCACTTATTCACGAGTATGCATGGTACTGTCACTTATTCACGAGTATGCATGGTACTGTCACTTATTCACGAGTATGCATGGTACTGTCACTTATTCACGAGTATGCATGGCACTGTCACTTATTCACGAGTATGCATGGCACTGTCACTTATTCACGAGTATGCATGGCACTGTCACTTATTCACGAGTATGCATGGTACTGTCACTTATTCACGAGTATGCATGGTACTGTCACTTATTCACGAGTATGCATGGCACTGTCACTTATTCACGAGTATGCATGGTACTGTCACTTATTCACGAGTATGCATGGCACTGTCACTTATTCACGAGTATGCATGGTACTGGCACTTATTCACGAGTATGCATGGCACTGTCACTTATTCACGAGTATGCATGGTACTGGCACTTATTCATGAGTATTCTTAGTCGTGGAACTTATAAATGGGTTTGTATGGAACTGTATCTTTCAAATTTTCCCGATTACAAAATGCCCATTTTTGGATGACATGCTATATTTTCTTCTGAGATTTATGTTAGAGCAAACACAATGCATTCTATAGGAAAGTACGTTGAAGTATCGACGATATTAAGTATAATGTATTATATTTGCTTTTGTAATAATTGTTTTGTCTCCGTTTTAATAACTTAGAGACTGCAACAGACCCATTTATACATGTCTTCTTTTGTTGTCTAGAAATGTCATCCCCTTTGTAGATTTTGTATTAAATAGGTTCGTATTTTTAATACTTAAATTGTTGATGACTATAATCGTCTCATTTATCAGTTTTTTCGATGATGATTGTCGTGTAATTATTCCCAAACATATAAGGGAGAATCGCAAACTAAATCCTATATAACTTGTTTAAATTGGATGTTGTTTCTCCTTGTGGGCATATAATACAGCAACAATAATATGTCTCACAAAAGCAATTAATGGAAAATTGATGGTCGATGTCGTAGTTTTATTTTGCCATCGGTTTGCACACGAGCATACACACAACTTTTGGAAATATCGTGTTACTAGTAATGATATTGTTGAACGATAAGATGGCACATGCGTACTTTACAATAATTGTGACAAAGCTCATCTACCACTTTATTCCCGAGAGAATCTGTTTACTTAAAACTTGACAAATTGAAAGCATCAAGTTCATGCTTGTAATGTTGTGGACAATGTGTCACTTGTTCTCAGAGAGATTGCTGGAAACATTGGAACAAATAACAACCTCTGATCCATATTTTTGTCGATTATTTTTGACATGAAAATATGCACACAATAATCTAATGATCACTGCACGCTACACTCGCCAATTCTTCCATATTTTCGTTTTGGATTGGCTATATAAAGCAAGAGCGTAGCTATTCCACTTTATCATCCGTTCTGCGAACGTATTGTCAAGGTATTGAATTCATAAAACTGTTTGAATGAAGTGACCTTGTGCGAGTCGATATTTCACTCAAGGGACAAATTACGTCGTAGTTCTCAAACAAGCTGTCGTGATTATCAAGAGTTCTAGAACAATTGTTCCTGACACAGTCTCAAAAGAGAAAACAATGCGTGAAAATGTTGTGTATTGAAGTCAATTTGTCTACTGATACCACATATACCAGCCTAACTATATATATATATATATATATATATATATATATATATATATATATATATATATATATATGCGTGTGTTTGTGTGTGTGTGTGTGTGTGTGATTTATATTTTTAAGGTAGCTTTAACAATTTGCAAGTCATATCTCTATGATATCTGCAGTGTGGCAGTTTATAGTCCTGTCTGGTACTGACGTATCCTGCCACAGACATGTAGTATCATGTCTTACCAATTCACATGATCTTGACACCAGGCAGACCAGTCATGTGACAGCTGGTAGTACCTTGTTTATTATTGAAAATCTTGGTTACATGTGTATTATTGTGAATTGCTCCAGAGTGAATTGCTCCAGTGTGTATCGAACTATGAATCTCACAAGACGGCGGTCTAAGTGGAGTGTTATGTTACATAATATGGAACAAATGACAAAACATATATACCTATGACAGAATGAATCTTTTTTGAATTATATGATGTCGGTCTAATACATGTGTCACAGAAAAATACCTCTTTCGTTTAGATACTGCTTATTTTTCAATATAAAAGTATTCAAAAAACGAAACATCACAATTGTTTCCAAACCTTTCACTCAGCTTTTTGCTTGCAAAGATAAACACCCCAAAACTATTTCTAAATATGGTACTATGTTTATTAAGTGTTTCTGGAGAAAGTGTATTACTTGCACCCAACTACGGTTAAAAATCAGAAGTTTTCATGACAATGAACCCATTCTTTGATACAACACTGCATTTATCTTAGCAACCTTAGCTATCCCATCCACAGTTTGTAAACGAAAAAATTGAGATTGATCTCCAATTGGCAGAAGATATTCAAACTGTTTTTTTTTATTTTTACATTAGGAATTTAATGCCCCATTTGGCTAATAACTTTATATTATTTGGGCTCTCTGTGTTATTTAGAATGAACAAATCAAAATCTGTTCTGTAAGAATGGCCACATTATATTTTATCAGGTTTGTCTGTTACCCGGAATTAACAAATCAAACCCTCTGTAGGAAATGATCATTCTATCTCTTATCTTGTCTCTCTGTGTTATTTGGAATTAGCAACTCTAAGCTTTTTCAGGAAATGGCCACTATATGTTTTGTCATGAATCTATGTGTTATTTGTAAATTAAACCTTGTATAGAAATGAAAATTATATGTGTTATCAGGTTTCTCCGTTAACTGCAAATCGCAAATCAAATTTTTTTTTGTAGGAAATCACTCTATATCTTATCTTGTCTCTCAGTGTTATTTGGAATGAGAAAATCCAAAATTTCTTTTAGGAAATGGCCACTGTATGTTTTGTCATGAATCTATGTGTTATTTGGAAATTAAACTTTCTATAGCAAATGAACAGTATACGGCTTACGACGTCTCTCCTCAATGTGCTATTTGGAATGAGCAATGAAAAACGTTTATACAGAAAATGACCTATACATGTCTTACCAAGTCTCTCTGTGTTATTTGGAAGGAGCAATGAAACAGATTTCTATAGTGAATTGACATAGTACGTATTATCAGGTCTCTCTGTGTTATTTGGAATTAGCAACGAAACACGTTTTTACAGAAAATGACATGTACATGTCTTATCAAGTCTCTCTGTTATTTAGAATGAGCAATGACAAACGTTTATACAGAAAATGACCTATACATGTCTTACCAAGTCTCTCTGTGTTATTTGGAAGGAGCAATGAAACAGATTTCTATAGTGAATTGACATAGTACGTATTATCAGGTCTCTCTGTGTTATTTGGAATTAGCAACGAAACACGTTTTTACAGAAAATGACCTGTACATGTCTTATAAATCTCTCTGTGTTATTTGGAATGATCGAATGAAACTCATTTTTGTAGGAAATGACCACACTATGTCTTATGGGGACTTCTGTATTTATTGGAATGAGCGAATCAAACTCATTTTAAAAAAAAAATTCCAAAATATGTTCAAGTTCCTAATTTTTTTTAAGAAAGATGAAACATTATTTCAGTTATGTTTCATTGGCCTGACAAAATACCGTTGTTCCATCTAATCGGAAACCTCGAACCAACCGCGTGTTCTCTAATTACGTTATAGCAGCATATATAATGTTATATACTTTTGATTGAGCTATTACATATAGGTGCATATACAAGGTTTTAAGTTAAAGATACCATTAAGAAAGAACGTCTAATATTTCTTGATGAAATGTCAAGAAAATAAATAACATTGAAACAAAAACTTGGAAGGGCGAAATTTCTAAATAACTGCCTTTACATAAAATTGAATTAATTATATGCTCGTGTCAAAAGATAGTGTTACTCACTTTGTATACAAGGCAAAATGCGATACTAAATTGGCGAAGCTGATTCAGAGGTAGCTTTAGCGTAGGTAGCCTTTTATAACTTTGTTTTTGAAACATAAACATGATATATTCTGTTTAGGCCATAATGCCGATTTCTGTTTAAAATAATAAACATTCTTCATTGCAAAGCAATCCTACTGGAGAAACAGGCAGAATAATATTAAGAATTTCTTTTTATGGAAAAAAATGATGCAAAAAGACTCCATTGTTCCGTTAGTGTTATGATGCAGAGTAAAGTTGGCAAGATTTGTTACATTTATTTCAATAGTATTATATTTATCACAAGGTCATTACATTTATCACAAGGGTTATTACATTTATTACAAGAGTTATTACGTTTATAAATTTCTCCCACAGGACAATGACGTAAAAGGAATGGCATGCGATCGATATACAGCAAATGTAAGATCCATACACACGAATTCACATGGTATACTGACCATGTAACGAATCATCTGTGATACACTTGACCTGTGTATAATACACTTCTGCACATAACGCAATTCGTAACACAAATAAAGGTTTATTCAATATCGGTATATTATCGAAAATTCAAAGGTTGACAACTGACCAATGTAGCAATTCCTGGTTTAATGTCCACTTAGAATGTTTTTTTTGAAGTTAGACACCCCAAAATTGTTTAAACTGATACATGTAACCTGTCAATAAATAATGTTGGAAAAATGCATCTTTTGTGTCTATCTGCTGTGAAATATGTTTCGAGTGACAACGGTGTAATCAAGTTTCCTTTGCATAGAAAGGAAGTTTCAAATAAATTAAATGATATGCATCCATTTGACACATTACTGTTGCTGCAGGTGTGTCGTAGGAATGATATCTAAATCTGATGATTTAAACACTTAAAACGGTTATATCTTCCTGCTGTGTGTTATTTTGAATGGAAAAAAATAATTGATTTATGTACATATAGCGTTTCGATGCATGCAAAAAATTAGAATCAAGTGCATCTAACAGATTTAATTATTCCAAAAACGGGTGTATCATTCGCCTATTTGCTATTCAGCGTTTGGCAATATAAATGTATTATTATCTTTTTGTTTTAAAATTTTGATTAAGTTCAGTTGATTAGTTAGAATTAAGGTTCCACCAAGGATATTTGCTTTAAAAAAAAACAGGTAGGCGCTAACTTGGACACAACATATAACACAGTCAGCATACGTTATTTTATGAAATTAGTTATATTTGAATGAATTGTCTGGGACTTGTAGCGCAGTCGTTTTTTTTTGTCATCGTCTACAATTGCCAACCGGCTGACATCAATAAACATTTTTGGTGGTGTGGTTTGGGCTACAGTACAGTTTTTGTTGAATATACGCAATGTTCTTTAATGGTTCGCGAATAACCAGGAACAATCTCAGAACAAATAGCAATGATTGTTGTATGGGCAACATTAGTATAGGATATTTTATGAAATTCGTTATATTTGAATTAATTGTCTGCGATTTGTAGTACAACCGTTTATTTTGTTATCGTATGCAATTGCCAGCCGGCTAACTTCAATAAACATTTTATTTGTTTGGTTTGGGCTGTAGTACTGATTTTGTTGAATATATGCAATGTTTATTAATGGTTCGCGAATAACCCATAACAATCTGAAAACAAATAACAATGACTGTCGTATGGGCAGCAGTAGTATTAATTAATTAATGGTTCATTAGCTCAGCCAGTAAAAACGTGAGAAACATGACTATGCGTAGAGTACGTTTGTGGTGCTAACGTGAAATTGAGAAACATATATATGTGTGGAATACTTGTATGGTGATAACGTGAATTAGAGAAACATGGCCGTGTGTGGGATACTTGTGTGGTGATAACCTGAAATTGAGAAACATAGCTATTCGTAGGATATTTGTGTGGTGATAACGTGAAAATGAGACAAATAGCTATGTGTGACTTATTGTATTTTTAAACTTCTTCCACATTTTGAATTTAAAGCATCCTGCAATTGAGATATATACAGATGTGCGTGCATCACAAAGGTATTCTAAATACTTACCGCTAGAAGACCCGCTGATTCGCAACTTATATCAAATTGTGTGAATTCTATTTCAATTAGCTGATCTGGTTCACCAATTAGATACAGGCCACAGACCGCGTTGCTTCCTGGCGACTGGTACCAGTATTCGCCTGGAGAACTGGCCATATGCTGACAACCTGAAATAAAGCGGAAGAAAATTAACTATTTAAAGTATGTCCGACATGCTGGACCTGGAAAAAGTATCTAGAGCAAAGTCATAATCAATTCATTTCTCAAGAGCAGAGTTCAGAATCCGACCAGTAGCTCAAGAAAAGGTAAATGCTAATATTACATATCAGCTGCTATTAAGAAAGTGTAGCATCGTTATCTAATAGTATCAAACGAGTTTCTAAAAATAAAGTGTAGCACTGCTATCTAATAGTATCAAACGAGTTTCTAAAAATAAAGTGTAGCACTGCTATCTAATAGTATCAAACGAGTTTCTAAAAATAAAGTGGAGCATCGTTATTTAATAGTATCAAACGAATTTCGAAAAATAAAATGTAGCATCGTTATTTAATAGTATGAAACGAGTTTCGAAAGATAAAGTGTAGCATCGTTGTTTAATAGTATGAAACAAGTTTCGAAAAATAAAGTGTAGCATTGTTATTTAACGGTATGAAACGAGTTTCGAAAAATAAAGTGTAGCATCGTTGTTTAATAGTATGAAACGAGTTTCGAAAAATAAAGTGTAGCATCGTTGTTTAATAGTATGAAACGAGTTTCGAAAAATAAAATGTAGCATTGTTATTTAATGGTATGAAACGAGTTTCGAAAGATAAAGTGTAGCATCGTTATCTAATAGTATCAAACGAGTTTCTAAAAATAAAGTGTAGCACTGCTATCTAATAGTATCAAACGAGTTTCTAAAAATAAAGTGTAGCACTGCTATCTAATAGTATCAAACGAGTTTCTAAAAATAAAGTGGAGCATCGTTATTTAATAGTATCAAACGAATTTCGAAAGATAAAATGTAGCATCGTTATTTAATAGTATGAAACGAGTTTCGAATAATAAAGTGTAGCATCGTTGTTTAATAGTATGAAACGAGTTTCGAAAAATAAAGTGTAGCATCGTTGTTTAATAGTATGAAACGAGTTTCGAAAAATAAAGTGTAGCATCGTTAGTTAATAGTATGAAACGAGTTTCGAAAAATAAAATGTAGCATTGTTATTTAATGGTATGAAACGAGTTTCGAAAGATAAAGTGTAGCATTGTTATCTAACTGTATCAAAAGAGTTGTGAAAAACATCACACCTCTTTGTCGGTCGTTTGGTGGATCATGCTTTACGCATTAAATTTATTTGGTAATTGATATGATCCTAACACTTCATATATCACCGCATGTGGAATACAGCCAAACACTAAGCATCCAATCAAATCGCGAATAGGATCAACTTGCATCAACTGCAATGAAGTTTCAAGTGATCTAAACTGAAATGTGCCACCATTCGCACTAGAGTTTGGCCAAAACGTTCCAGGTAAATGGGATTCGTTACGGCAGGTATACAAGATTATAAATTAAACACGGATGATGGCACTTAAATGATGGCACTTAAAGTAATTAACTTCTCTCTCTCTCTCTCTCTCTCTCTCTCTCTCTCTCTCTCTCTCTCTCTCTCTCTATATATATATATATATATATATATATATATATATATATATATATATATATATATATATATATATATATATAAGGAATCGGGTGTCAGCGGTTATTAATTGTTAAAAAGACACTATAGAAACAGTAACTAAAAATATGCAAAAGCTAATTTGTAAACAAGCCTTAGCGCTATCTGCTCTCGGTAATTCTAAAGGAAAAGAAGGCAATTGCAAAACAGAGATGAATGAGACAAGTAAACAACAACAACAACATAAAAACCGCTTATTTTATGAAACTTTACATGCTTATGGATCAAGGTGAAGCATAGTTTTAAATATGAACGTTGGAATGGACGTACAAAAGTAGGATTCAGAGCACAATCTGTTTCGTAATATAAATTGATGTCACTTCGGAATATATCCCGGATAATTTAATTAATCTTGTTTTTTATTAGCGACAATAACAACGATAATATCAGTAAAGAATACAAACATAGCTAAGTGAATGAATAAAAAACAGTATGAATTAATTAACATATTAAAAAATATGGGCTCGTAAGAGATATTCGTTCTTGGAGAGAGAGAGAGAGAGAGAGAGAGAGAGAGAGAGAGAGAGAGAGAGAGAGAGAGAGAGAGAGAGAGATTTGCATATTATCACTATAGAAGTTTGTTTTAAAATACAGCTCCTAGAGCAAGCCTTATTAAAATTATAGTTTAAGCCAATGTTCACAAAATATTGAGGTTTCATGGATCAATAAGATGAGTGAGGGACATATAAGTAATCTGATCATAGATGTTCTGATGTCAAATTGTTTCCATGGTAATGCCCATTTTCATTGATGTGTTACTGCTCTTACCTGTTTTTGATGCTACATGTGTTTTTAAAATTAAACCTACATTTTTTCTTTACCTTGAGCAGTTTGAGGAATCGGTTTTGTTACAGAAAGTTATATGATATTCGTTTAGTTTACACTCTCAATTGATCTAATGAATCAACTTTATTCCGGTATCTTGGGTTGGCAAAGCAAAATCACACGGACATCAAAGGATGTCATTTCTAGTCTTGTTCGTTGAATTTGTTTCGCACAGTTCGTAATCAAACTAATGCGAAAATCGTATTGGTGTGGGCTTCTTGTGACCATACCTCCACCCGCACTCCTCATATGTTTGTATGCTTGGAAGACCAAACAATTTTAGTTAAAACCCTATGAAGTAACGTAATATTGATATCGATAAATGCAACAGTTCTAATTCTCTGGTAAACTTGCCGTAAAAACAAGGGTTATGCTCATTAGGAATATGTTCTAGATACGTGGACATTGATATGAAACATTCTCTTACCAGGACAAATTTGAACACTCATTTTGTCGGCGTCTAAAAGTTATCGAACAAAATGTCTTCGCTGTGCTGGGTTTAGTTTTAATACATATTTCATTTGATAGGATGGTCAGGGTGATTTTCAAATCTTAAACCAAGCTGATGCATTTACTTGTATTAGGTTGTTTTGAGATGCATTTTCTACTGAGCTTAGCGACAAGTTACAATTGCAAAAAGCCATTTTTTAAATGATAAGAGCAGAACAGAATTAAAATGAAACAGATAGGTAGATGCAATAGCATGCGTTAAAAGACCGTACACCATAATAAAACAGAATGGTCTGAACGCGGAAAAATAATATTGAATTATTACTTATTTTTAACCTACAATATGTTTTTACATAGAGTGACATGTATCACATTAGTATCACCATTGAACTATGTTACTAAAAATAGCCTCTGAAGAAGAGTTTTTGTCTTTCGGGTAAAGCAATCGCTAATACACGACATGCATATACATAACGAAAACGATAACTGGAGGAAAAACTATGAGGTAAAGCATGGTAAGAGCTAAATGCCTACGTATAATCCATTGTCAAACCTTACTTACATATTCACATTCGCCATTGCCAAACCTTACATATCCACATTGGTCATTGTCAAACTGTACATATCCATATTGGCCATTGTCAAACCTTACATATCCACATTGGCCATTGTCAAACCTTACATATCCACATTGGTCATTGTCAAACCTTACATATCCACATTGGCCATTGTCAAACCTTACATATCCACATTGGCCATTGTCAAACCTTACTTACATATCCACATTGGCCATTGTCAAACCTTACTTACATATCCACATTGGCCATTGTCAAACCTTACTTACATATCCACATTGGCCATTGTCAAACCTTACTTACATATCCACATTGGTCATTGTCAAACCTTACTTACATATCCACATTGGCCATTGTCAAACCTTACTTACATATCCACATTCGCCATTGTCAAACCTTACATATCCACATTGGCCATTGTCAAACCTTACATATCCACATTCACCATTGTCAAACCTTACATATCTACATTGGCCATTGTCAAACCTTACATATCCACATTGGCCATTGTCAAACCTTACGTATGCACATTCGCCATTGTCAAACCTGGCTGAATTGGAGACTCAAATCGAAACGGACATTTATGAGATGGCATATATTGAGAAAGGAGGGCGCTTTAGATCTTTCACTCACCAGGAGTTTCCATTTGGTATCCTGGGGATTTGCAAATCAATGCTATGTACCCATTGCTCTGCGTCTCAAGAAATATTTTAGTCGTGTGCAATTCATGCACAATAATATCAGTGGTTTTATTCATTATAATTATTTAATTAAGCCAATTTCTTATACACAGATGACGTACGCTGTGTTATGAACAAAGTCTCATTCCATTTGGGCTCCTTGTGGATCAATGAGCAGTATTTTCCATGTACAAATGCATTATATTTTGTTTTAGAAAATAAACGTTTCTACCATGAATTTATGAAACTGAAACAATACTTGCATTAACATTACTATTCGATGTTTTTCAGTGTACTTACCAATGGCGCCATCTGTACTCCTGGATTTTCTTTTGAGCAATTCTAATTTCTGTTTCTGTAATGAGAAATGAAGACAAAGATGATGGTATACGACCGTTATTAAAGATGGATAGATCGAGATTATCAAGTAGTTTTGTCGCACAAAAAATAATGAGCTAAAACTATGCCTTTCGCAAGCAAGTAGGGGTCATTTTGAAGGCAGCACATCAGATACACGCAATAAACATGTACAGTGTAAAAACTAATTCAAGCAAGGTATTAAAAATATAGAGTACCACTCTTTCTTTGATTATTAAAAACAACATACTGAAAGCCCTTCGTTTACAGATATATTGAGATTCACTGAAATTTTTGTTGTTGTAATTGTTCACGATTGAAAGATACTTGACATTTTCGAACAATGTTGAGATATAGAGAAAGAAATGTTTTATGGCTAAGCGTTATAAAACTATTTTCAAACAAGCAAAGTATTAATGAAGGGTGGCTGAATGGTAAACTCTTACCTAACACTATTTTTAAAAAGCAATGTTTCATGGGTAAAAATGTCCTAAGAGACAAAATCATAATGCAAACACAACATTCTGCGCTGAACATTAAACTAGGATTAGGTCTCCTGCTCGTGACTTATTGGAATTTGAGAAGATTGTAAACATGCCTCACATTTGGTAAGTTCCGCATGTATGGCCACATATACAAAAAACACTTTAAAAAATTTAATTGAAAGGAATAACAAGGAAACATGATCTCACTTTTAATGTCTTAAAATCGATTAGGCACTGACTAGTTTCAGCGACATAATTCTTTTAGCAATGCATTTTCTAAAATAATAATGTTTTAAGTGCAAATACTCTTACATGACGCAAGAATGAATTAAAGCCTCTTTTCAGCAGTCCAAGACCCTCGCTATATTGTTTTGGCTAGATTCATTGTAGAATGGTATAATGGTCGGACACAACGAATCCGACAAAAGTAGAAATTAGAAGAAGACAAAAACCTTTGTCGAACGTTGTTCATTTGAACATAACAGATGTCTGCATCTTATCATGTTGTTTGTGGCGATTAATCTCCTGCAGCACCTAATGTATAAGTAATTGAAGTTCAGAAGCAAACCCGGGACATACACAAATTATCTGAAATCCGATAAAGCCGATTGAATTCTTGCAATGAATTGATAAATTAATTGAATATGCTGCCTAGGACACTAGATGGATTTCCTTTTATATGACTGACTTTCTTAATAACTATCCGGTAATATTCTTCATTTGAGTTTATAATCCTCTCCAATCTGATTTTAAAAAAAATAAAAATAATTAAGGATATAGTAAAGTGACTATTTATGCTGGATGTACAGGATTTTACGGCACATTGTCACAGTACAAAATAGGCATAAATGAAGCATGTTTCTTTAAAGGGTGTAAAATAAATGTATAGTCGAAAAAGTAGTAGCCATTTCAGTCGCAGTATTAGCAGTTGATTTAGAAGGGGCTTGTTCCAGCAAAAGGTTTCTTTTATAAAATTAAAATGTGTTGTTCGTCCCGGGCCTTCTTAAGGGCACTAGTTCCGGGATATATCCCCGGTTGCCTCCCCCCACTCCGTCGGCCCTGAGTAGTAATAGAGGTACCAGTAGTACCAGAAGAAAAAGTATACGATGAGTTATATGAGAAGGTAGAAACGAAACTAGGAAAGGGGTAGAAATATTAAAATTTTATTTTTGATATATCTATAAGAATCAAACTCTGCTATAGTAGAAAATAATGTATTTCTGTAGAATTTATGTTTATCTTTACTGTTACCAGATAGGACGATGCCAAGCTATATTTGAAACAAGCAGTGCTAATTTTAAAGTGCTTAATTGTTGAAACGTCAAAGCGCAACACGAATCACAATAAAGGAAGATCTGGCATAGTTTTGTTCCAAATACGAGTGGACGTAATCAATAGCTTAAGTACAGCGTTTGACTATAACGTCCTCTATTACCTCTCGTTAGCCCCTCGTGATTAAATCAGTACTAAGACAAGTTCTATGGAGACATTCTCTTTATGGCTCACGGCATATATGAAGAAATTAAAATTGATGGTTGTGTCGATAATAGTGTTAATGGAACGGTCACGTACATATAAAATTGCTCTGACACTGGATATCGTATCTTATTGTGAAAGAACCCTTCCGTATTCAATTCTATATATATATATATATATATATATATATATATATATATATATATATATATATATATATATATATATATATATATATATATATATATATATATATATATATAATATATATATATATATATATATATATATATATATATATATATATATATACATACGTATGTATGTATGTATGTATGTATGTATGTATGTATGTATGTATGTATGTATGTATGTGTGTGTGTGTGTGTGTGTGTGTGTGTGTGTCTGTGTGTGTGTGTGTGTGTGTGTGTGTTAAGCATTGCATTTTTACTTGTTATTTTTCCTGAATAATCGAAAGGGTTTAACTACACTCGTTAGGGATTTAACTTAAACGAGGTTGAAAACCATAAATAATAAAATTAATAGATTTAGGAATATGTGCATGGAAAAAGTTTAAACAACTGTCTAGACAGTTCTTCTAAAAATCCAGCTTTGAAGCACAAGATGGTAATTGACATATAAACATATTTTTTAGCATAGAGAAAACACGTTTAACGCACAAGCTTCTTTATACTTATCTTTCCAACAGTTCTATGGATAAACTCTTTCATTCATTGTCTCGGATTTTAACTAGGGCAGGGGTCAGCAACATACGGCTCGCGTAGACGCGTACCAAAATGTGGCATGTCAAGAAATGTTTAGAGTGGCAGGTGGAAAGGCTGTCAACAATCTAGATTTAAACAGTGTTACTCTCCTACTGGTGACACGCGCTCGTTCAATTTGGAATTAATCTGGGGGAAAAAGTGGCACGCTATGTCCAATAGGGAAATTCGGAAGCATTGCTTCCATAGACAAGGAAATTAGTGCCTTCGGAAGTATTAAGTGTGCGGGACTTTGTACGTGCTTGCTAAACACTTGATGAAAACTTTGGTTCAATTAATTGCGTCGACATAGCATACTGCTGATTTTAAATCCTAGTAAAAATGCATTTTATGTTTGCTGGAAGCTTTTGTCGTCTGCTGAGTTGTAAGACATGATACCGTTTGTATCGGTTTTTTTAATTGTCTTTGATTTTAGGTTTACACAAGTTGTCAGTCAGTAGAACACACATAACACATAGTTAAAATAAGGCGTAGATAAAAAAAATATTTACTCTCAACATGTTTAAGGATGTTTCATAACTTGTGTTACATTATGTGGATGGAAGCATTTAAATAAACCTTACACATAGTAGAATTTGTGCATTTTCATATAGTAAAAATACAAACGCTCTCCCCCCCCCCCACAGGACAGTACATACTTCAAAACATCGTGATAAAATAGATGTAGTATCTATCATTGCCAAGTATATCATAGATGCAACATCATGTTATTGCATCTACACTAAAACCTGTAAAAGCATGTAAAATATCTTTATATTCCATAACATTAGGAAACAGTGAGAAATTGGTCCCCGTTTCACAGACAATGTCAAAGTGTTTATATCAAGCAGTATGATTTTGCTGTAAAACACCCAGGTACGTTCACGGCTAGACCATCGATTATTGTACCATTGTATTGTTACACTAGTAATGGGATTAACAATCAAGTCTATGATGATTTGACTTTAAATCTCTTTGATCAAATGAATCAATCATTCAATGGACATGTCGATTAATAGGTCAATTAACCAATTAACCAATCATTTTCAGACCAAAAGAAAACAACACATCAGAAACCATTATTATCTTTATGTTTATAGAAAGTGAACGCTTAGACTGATGGAGCACATGAAAGAATGGGCGGCAGTCTTTATTTCAGTAATAAAAGTGACGTTCCTTCGTGATCCACGTTTCCTTGAATGGTTCAAACCACGTTTGCCTGGAAAATCTTACTTCCTTTATACGCAGATATGGCTTCATCCGATTTATGAAGCACGCGGAAATGAGTAATTTGGTTAATAAATTGAAGTCCTAAAAAAGGTTTAAGGCAAATTAGCATGTTTACTGCTTTTTGCCGCCGTTATGTTTAGATATTAATAGGGCGAGAATTAAAAAAATAGAGGCACGGGATCAAACGTGTTTTCTGTTATTTTAAGTCAGTTGCTTATTCGGTATTTTCGTTTCATTGGAGGAGCATTTCTTGCCGATTCCTAACACTAACCTCTTAATGTTGAGCGTCAAGCGAGGCAGGTGTTAGTACCATTTTAATTGGTCTTTGCTGACCTTCCTCGTCCAAAGCGGACGCTCGAGCCATTAGGCCACCCGAGTGACCGGTCTATGTCATGTTTAGTTTGTAGCAATGTAATAATGATAGAAATATAACACTACTGGTTTCTAAGTTACAAAATGGACTTTTTTCTTCAAAATGTCCATTTGAAACATAAAACAAACTAATGATTCATACCATTTGACAAATAAATTGTGATATGGAATCCGAGAACACATACAAAACTGTACATATTGTCATTATGTGCTGGTTTTAGAATTGATAAAGGTATCTTGTGTCTTCCCCCAATCAACTGGCGGAAAGTAAAAGTGTGTTTAGTAAACTGAAAGCTGAATACCTTGGAGGAATCGGAGAACTTAATAAATTTGCCGATCATTATTACTCTGGCAACATCTGCCTGTGAGGGCGAAATGTTCTACCTAGAACTGCTTTCGAAAATAGTAGGACAATTTGAAAACTTGAATCTGCAGGAATCAAGAGAGCGGATATGAACGCTATTATTTCGTGCATAGCACACAACTACCAAAACTGTAGATCAAGTTTGGTGGCGCTTAATGCAATGGGTCAACACCGCTGGTCATACATGTGTTTTGAACTGCAAAGCAAAGGCCTTTATTTGTTGACATGTCATTGAACGTCTGGGGTCCATAGGTACTTGCGTTTCAATTTGACACGCAATAATATAATCTGGGTTTAAGTTTTTAACATCGAGAGAAGAAGAGTTGTTGATAGCTTTTCATGTGATGCATTTCAGGAAATAAAAATAAAAAAACCCTAATTTTCTTCATTATATCTCAGGTACAATATTCAATTGGTTATTCTATTTTTCAGATAACCGTACCCTAGCAGAATGTACTTAAAACAATCTATATTGATAAATGGTACTGCTGAGGAATTCTTCATAAAAATATAAAAATACTTTTTGTTATTGGCAATCAAACGATCTAGAATATTTTGGTTATGTTATCGTGCACCATATATGTATAGTTTACTTAGCATATGTATGTATGTATGTATGTATGTATGTATGTATGTATGTATGTATGTATGTATGTATGTATGTATGTATGTATGTATGTATGTATGTATGTATGTATGTATGTATGTATGTATGTATGTATGTATGTAGTATGTATGTATGTATGTATGTATGTATGTATGTATGTATGTATGTATGTATGTATGTATGTATGTATGTATGCATGCATGCATGCATGCATGTATGTTATGTATAGTGTTATGTATGGATGGATCGATGGATGGATGGATGTAGGTAGGTAGGTTGGTCTGGATGGATGGATGGATGGATGATGGTTGGATGGATGGAAATGAAATATACGCTAAAATATGAAATGCTACTTTCTTATTACTTATATTATATTGTTAATTCTTTTGTGATTAAAAACAATATCATTTTTTTATGTTATTAATGGTTTACTAAGCATTTTAGTGGGGAGGATCGTTGGGAGTTGGAGTAGATGACACTTCAAGAAACAAGTTTGCTTGCATTAAACGTTGTATTGATATAGTGCTTATACATAAATATTACAAGGTGTTTACAGCCACTAGTTATAGTACGACGACGACGATTTGAAGGAGGTAGTTTGACGTTAATAATTATTTCAAGTTGTGCATGTAATAAAAAACAAATAGTTGTCATATTAGGTGGATGATAAATAGGAGCCAGAAAAGGTTTAGAAATACTTCATGTTGCGTAGGTAATACAAAGTATTTGTAGTTAAAGGAAGCGGTGCAGGCGGAGGTAGATGAGGTTTAGGAGTACTTCATGCGTAAGTAATAAAATAATTATATGTAGTTAAAGCAAGAGGTACAAGCGGAGGTAGAAGAGGTTTAGAAGCACGTCATGTTGCGTAGCGAATACAAAATTATTTGTAGTTAAAGGAAGTGGTGCAGGCGGAGGTAGAAGATGTTTAGAAGTACTTCATGTGTAGGTAATAAAACACTATTTGTAGTTAAAGGAAGCGGGACAGACGGAGGGAAAAGCGGTATAGAAGTACTTCATCAGAACATACTGGCGTACAACTGGGAAAAAGAACCGAAAGAAAACATGTACTGGAATTTAGAATTCGTTTTAAAATGTACGGATGTAATTTCTACTTATTCAAATGTTTTAGTTTGAGTTACAATGACTACTTGAAGTGAATATATGCTACAACAATCCTCACTGTAAATGCTTTCTGGATTTACGTTTTAGTAGAAAGATTTGATAGTTTCGCTAAGTTTCTTTGGTTATGGGGAATTTATGATAGGAAAATAATTTCACAGACTGAGCACTTAGCAAGTTATTAGTCACTCAACAATACGATTGAATCACTCAACCATACGCTTTATTCACTCAACCAATAACACAGGACGATTTTGGTAATATAGATTAGTATAGAAATTTATCGACATAAGATTGCCTTGAAATAATCCTTCCAACCATTTCAGAGTAAGTAATACTTCAGAGTACAAGCTTTGGCCTTGTTTTGTCGTACGTGGCGTTTCATATGACCTACGTCTTATAAATGAGTTCTAATGAATCATATCAATGTGAAATAATAAACACAATTCACAGTTTGATTAGAGCGACACTACTTGTGATCCTAGGACAATGCTATGCATTAAATCCCTTGAAAATATAGGAACAATTACAACTTTAAGCCAAAATCACACCGTTTGTTTGGGATTTATTTCGCTTTGTCTGATCTGGCCGTATAAATTATTTACTTTTAGACACAGAGCGTCTTAATATAATTATTGATATATTGTTCTTTAGTGTGTTTATTTTGAAAGCGTTTCTTACGCTTCATTGATTTTTATCCTGAGTTTTGAAAGATCTTAAATCTTGTGGGGACGAGAATGAATTTGAGAATCAATTTTGATACCAGAGGATGGATATCAAGAGCTATATTTCATTTGTGATTACCTCAACTAGAAGTTGTGCTTCTATGTTTCGCTGCCAATGAATTACGTGTATCGTTGATACTGGATTAATTATGACCTTCAAGTAACTGAGAATTCGAATTTGCTTAGATTTTGATACTGTACTTAAGTTGTATGATGCATGGCCATCAATGTACGTCATCAGCAGATATTCTTCTGTATGGTATGGGATTGGGTGCACAATTCCTGTCATATGGCATTGTCGTGGCCTGATTTTCCAATAAATATTACTTTTTGGATGAAAACGATTGAACTGGCACTATTGCAACAAGAATGATTAAAAGTGTCTGAAATCATTGTCCTATTCATCTTTACATTCATGTCATTCATTCATATGTCAAAAAATTTCCTGTAAAATTTATTCCCATTTTGTACTTACAGTAGATAAGAACATTTATCCACGTTTTGTACTCTGATTATAAATTTTCTTGATTATTAAACTGGCCTAAAACTTGACAATAGTTTGGGACAATGTTTTGTGCGCAACAAATTAAAGGTACAACGTCTAGGCCAGAATGAACGAAAGTATATCTTGTTCTTTATATCAATTTCCTATACAATTACAGGAAAAATACTGTGATAAACATAATCTCAAATGATTCAGTATTACATTGTTGAAACTCGTTCAATAATGTCCATATATATATATATATATATATATATATATATATATATATATATATATATAGAGAGAGAGAGAGAGAGAGAGAGAGAGAGAGAGAGAGAGAGAGAGAGAGAGAGAGAGAGAGAGAGAGAGAGAGAGAGAGAGAGAGAGAGAGAGAGGAATAAATATACACCAGACAGAACGGAAAGAGCTATCCCTGGATTATGATTGCAACGGCTTAATAATAGTTGGCAGAATTAATATTAAATACAAATAATACTATCATTCAGGTTAGATAATATTTAATTCGTACTCTATGGAGATTTGAACCTAGGTCCGCGAGTAAACTCCATCCGTCGTCTTACCTGCATATAAAATCCCATATTCCGTCACGATCAAGTATAAAAAACTAAAAATGATGCCACCTAATCGGTGTTATATATATGAAAAATAATTACCAGCTCGTCATGCGAGTGTGTCCGCTGTGTATATAACAGATATAAGTCCACTAGTTCATATGTTATCGACTTAATACATATCTCCAATATAACTCAGTGTGACTGGTTCTTGCCATCACTACTAAAAACGTTGCCTTTGATTTCGCATTAATGATTTTAAACAACAAATGCGGTCTGCCTGTGTAATAAATTTTATGGAAATGAGTACTGATGTATGAGCTCAGTGTAATAAATTTTATGAGAATGATTACTGATGTATGAGCTCAGTGTAATAAATTTTATGAGAATGTGTACTGATGTAAGAGCTCAGTGTAATAAATTTTATGAGAATGAGTACTGATGTATGAGCTCAGTGTAATAAATTTTATGAGAATGAGTACTGATGTATGAGCTTAGTGTAATAAATTTTATGAGAATGAGTACTGATGTATGAACTCAGTGTAATAAATTATGAGAATGAGTAATGATGTTTGATCCTAGTGTAATACATTCTATGAGAATGAGTACTGATGCATGAGCTCAGTGTAATAAATTCTATGAGAATGAGTACTTTTGCATGAACTAGGTGTAATAAATTTTGCTTGATATGTGTTTCAAAGTAACATATCAAGCGAAATAAAACCATGAATTTGAAATATGATTTTATTTGTTATTTCCTGAAGAAATATTTAACGTGCGTAAATATGTATTAAAAATTATACCATTCCTTCGATTGGTGATGTTCTATTCGCTGGTAAAACGTCAAGTGACATGTACATTTCATATGTTCCTAATATCACTCAGTTTTAAAACACGTCAAATTTCTTCTTTAAGCGTTATACTGTTGAAATGGCACTTTGTTCTGTGCTTAATGGTTGTGTTTGGACTAATCGTTCATTAAACTAATCATTATTGGTTTGTATTTGTATAATATGAGAGAGATCGACGAAACGTTGCATTAACGAGCTATAATGCATTTGTAAAGATAAACTTAATCCGATATCACCAAAACAATGAGAATATCTTGTAAGGACAGTAACAATAGCAGACGAATATTTGCTGTGACCAAGAAGCACTAGTATATATTATTAAGCAATTAGTACATAAGTGTGAGAACTTACCACGTTACTTTTCACAAAAGCGTGATTTTACCAAATGTCATAGTTTCGAGGACTTCTGGTGTTTCGCCCCCTGAGTCCTGACTAGGAGTTTCATCCCACAGACCCTATGGCTATTTTGGTTATGACGTCATCCCTAAACAATATCATTGCACTCAGATGATGGGATGAAAGGTTTCATCGCATAAACATGTAACGCTGAATATGGTACAATGAGTTTCTGACTCATCGTGGTTTCTATGTTTGCTATCTTACATTTACCATATGTTCAGCATAACGCTTTCTTTGGTGATAATTTGACAGTTGGACGGGACCTTCTTAGTCTCCACCACCATATCTCTGTTCTGAGAACTTCTCAGATGATTTTAAGTAAACCGTTCCAAACATAGTTATTGTAACAGACGTGATAATGTAAGACACGTTAAAAGGGTAACGTCATATTAAAACATCCAAAACTATTAAAAAGACTAATAAAAATAATAAAAGTAATAGAGAAGTGTAGAGAAGTGTACAAAAATAATTGAGCAAAAACCCGTTTTCTCAACCATTGTCATTGGACACTAATGCTTTTATCCACTGGGATCATTTTGCAAAGGGTGTCCCAAACTTTTGTTTGATTGAAATCCTTTGGCAATTACTTCTTTAACACAATACTATCTAAGGTTCCTTCAGCTTTTATTATAGATCTGCTAGGTATCGAAGTGACAAAATATAAACATTTTAAACTGTTTGTGGTAATTACAGTAATATCCAGACATATACAAAGTTAATTTGCTTTTAAGGTTTCAATTACTAAAATTCGTCAAAGGAAATTTTACAGTCACTGGCTTTGTTTGTCTCAATGCATCCACTTTCCACTTATTGAAAGAAAACAAATATAACATAAGTTCTACTATTAAGTTTCTGGACGACTTGACCTTCTTAAACACAAAATAAATAAAATAGATTTTTTTAAAAAAAAATCCACTGAAAGCATTACTGATTTTTCATTTACGAAGTCTTCATCCAGTACTTATTATTAATCCTTTTTGAAAATAATCTTTTTAACCATATTACTAACATAACTTGTAAAATTATTAGCATATAAATATTGTGTTTTGCTTAATATATTGTACGATCATTGCAATAAATGATTTAAAACTCTCACTGAGCGGATTGTGTTGCTTCGTATCAGGGCTTGTTATCAGTGACAAGTAGGAAAAGTTTATATTCCAGCAGAAAAACGTTAACAACATTCTGAATCTAAACGTACATTTTGTTTATGCTGTCTCTGTTCTCAACATTGATTGTGATTTTGACAGAAAGGAAATGAAAATGCGTTCCTGTCAGAATTATTTTAGAGTCAGATATCTACGTAAAATAATGTGGTGAAAAAAAACAAATAGCTTGATAATATTACAATAAAATTACTTAGAAATTATATGATATACAACCTGTATGACTAATTTTCGTTGTATATTGATGGTTTGATATATACTGATAAGGAAATATAGTTAACTGTTTCAACTATTAAAAACGGAACAAAGGAAGAGCTTAGATCTTACCTTGTGAGGAAGAGCTAGGAGAAGTCCGATCTCTAGAAGATATGTGACTGCTACAAGAATCTTCATTGTTAAGTAGGTGTATTGAAAAATTAATAAATTACAGTTACGGCTTGGTTTCTTTCCCCACCTGTCAAAGTTTTTGAGTTAATTTAGAAAAGAACGAATATAAGAGTGTTGTCTTCTCGCCACTATTTTGAACGATGCTAGTTCTTTCTCTAGGCACTGATCTCGCACTTATATATTTCAAACTCACGGAAAAGGCTTGTTCTCGATTGGCTGTTGCTACTGACGCTGGATTTAAATTATGCAATGAAAAGGAGGCAGATAGTGCCGAAACACCCACTCGATGTTATACGGTGTCTGCGCAGCAACAGAAATATCGATGCTAAGAAGGAGACAGTATTGTTCAGGCAAACGACAGACAGAACAAGGAACGTGCTCTTGTTTGGTACGGAAATCGATGGGAATACATTTAAAAAGAGGAAACGATTTGTCAGGAGTATTTGACGTTAGTTAATTCCATTAAGTCAACCGTTAGTTGTAGCATTAATGCTACTAGTGGGTAGTGCATATGACAATTATCACCAAAACACCTGATGTTGTAGGAAGTTAATAAAAGACATGCATTTCAATTTAATTCTGTTTGTGATCTATCTGCACCTAGATTTCTACCTCGAAGTTTTAAAGGGACCCTTTAATGCATTTAAAATGTATTAAGTACTGGGCTTTTAAAATTATTGCTATGCTCTACACTTTTAGAAACACACACACACACACACACACACACACACACACACACACACACACACACATATATATATATATATATATGTGTGTGTGTGTGTGTGTGTGTGTGTATGTGTGTGTGATGGTAGTGAATTGACAAAGTTTTCTGCAATTTGATTGGATATAAACAATCATGTGATACTCATCTAGAATTTTTACACCGTAATAATAACAAAACATGCTACCACCCAAAAAGATTTGCATCCCAAGACTAAAATCGGGCATTAGACATTAAAACAATATAATCGCATAGTCCCTCTTGCAAACATCTGTTTTCCAAAGAACCCATGTGGTATAGTCTACAAGACAATCCTTAGTCGTTATTGCATTTTGCATGGACAATATGTTCTACAAGCTGTTATTAAAAGTCATGGTTATATGACAAGCAGGGGATCTCACTAAATATGTACATAATATGTTTTTGAAACATCAGAATACCAACAACTAATGCTTAATCGATATACGTCATACGCATGCGTAATGTTGAAAAAAGAAATAGCCGGGTGTATTCATGAACAACCCTGTTTAAAAAAACGAATCTACCAAATTATATAGTTCACTGACAAAACCCGCTCTAATAATTTACTTTATACTAATATGCGAGAGTCGACGATTCCATCGTAGCGAAGGGTGTGCCATATATTTTGGTGCAGTGAAGAAGGCTAATGAAAGAAAACTACTATCGACCTAAAGGTGAACGCTTTCTTGATGAAGTCTAATGATGAATAAAGAAAGAAATAAACGTTGGAATTATGAGGGTTAAATGATCATGGTAGTGTATATATCCAAGTTTAAAGTTTTACATAATCATTCACATAGTTAAGATAAAGTCCTTGGTACTTTATTTACTTTGTGAGCCATTAGGTAGATAGCATTAGTACATCAATATATACTTAATCATGATATTGTCATTTTATATATATATATATATATATATATATATATATATATATATATATATATATATATATATATATATATATATATATATATATATATATATATATGTGTGTGTATGTATGTATGTATGTATGTATGTATGTATGTATGTATGTATGTATGTATGTATGTATGTATGTATGTATGTATGTATGTATGTATGTATGTATGTATGTATGTATGTATGTATGTATGTATGCATGCATGCATGTAAGTACGTCCGTATGTGTGTGTGTGTGCGTGTGTGTGTGTGTGTGTGTGTTCAACTAATTATATAACTGCTTATATGCATAACGATATCCCTGCATTTTACACATTAGTTTTTTTTTAAATATGACAGTTACATGGTGTATATAGTGTCTAATTAATATTGATAAAACATAAATTTAAAAGCTAAAACATAAAACATAAGCTAAAACATAAATTTAAAATATATTTTCTCAATGCTAGGAGGCTAAATACGTTATTAAGGTGCTTAACATTTTCGGAAATAGATATTTGTTAAACATTCAGCTTTGATTCGAAAAAGACAATCATCCCTACAACAGGTGCTTGAACCGACTTTCATTCGCGAATTAAATTTGTTTCTAAATTCGCAATAGGATTCTATACAGGGAATTAAACTGCCGCCATCTTTTCTTTTTTCTTTAGAAATGAAAGTGTTATATGTAGCAGCACCGCGAAACGGAATAACCGCGAAGTAGCGTGACTCAGCAAAACAACGAAATTTGGTCACCCCAGTAAAAATTTAGGCTTACATTATTACGTTTTCTGGTTCCCGAATAGTACTTATAATTTCTCTATTTATCTGCACCGTAATACTCGAATGAAACATAAAACTAGAAAAGTACGATTATTTCATGTTGCATAGTTGTATATTGATGCGCATAATGTGTGCCACAGCTCCAAATCGCAAACAACGTGTGCCACAACAACTTCCTAATAGTGTGTGCCATGCTAGAAATCCCAAGTTTTATGTGTCGCAGTTCTAAATACCAAATACTGTGCGCCACAGCTCTAAATACCAAATACTGTGTGCCACAGCTCCAAATACCAAATATTTTGTGCCAAAGCTCCAAATCATACATATTTTGTGCGACAGTTCCAAATACAAACTAACAAAATATAAAATGTTACAAAAACATAGATGGAAAGTGATATGAGAAAATATAGATTGTGACACACTTATATGCAATACTTTTCATGCAAGAATCTTAAACCACTTTCCGTATTTGGGTGCAAATAATAAAAATCGACAATGAGAATATAACGTAAACTTGATTTTTACTCTCAATGTAGATACAAAAATATATTCAGAGGGCTGTAGATACAAATATTTTGGTAAAATTATAAATGCCCTTTAAGTTCAAACATATTACAAATTTAAGGAGACTTTATTTGGACTGGAGATCCGATTTACAAATGATATTTTCTTTAAGATTGAAAAACACACAATGCTTATAAATGTTACAAAATATGTTTGTGTATAAAGGGGTTTCAATTAGATCTATATACGGTTCTTTGCCACAGTCAGGCCATATGATTTTCTTTTTTTATATTTTTTTTTATAAAATTCTATTCAGTTTAATTAATGGATTTTCTTGCTTCATGTTTTTACATCTTTATCATTACATCTTTCTTCAAATACATTAATTAAATCTAATTGTCCGGCCACACCTAATTAGGAAAAGCTTTTTTTCCAAATCCGTAAGATTAAACAACGTTTTCATTACTTTCTTTTTTTCATAAGAAATTTTGGCATTTAATCATTTCAACGCATATTGACAGGTTTAAAATAAAGTCTGCTATTAGACATTTTCTGAAATTTCAGACAACCCACCACGTGATACGAATGACAGAAGAAAAAAATATGATTATTCAAAGAAAGTTTATTATGAAGTTTTTTTAGAGGTATGAATAAATATAAAATTGAACTTTTGTAAGACTTAATGTTGTGTGTGCGAAATTTTCTTGATACAAGGCAACACCATTTTAAATAAATCAACCCCACGTCATCCATATTCGCCCGCCTGTAACTGAAAGCGTCTCAGTTTAACGTCATTATTAAGTCGTTGATTTTTCATCTGGCAATTATGTTACAAATTATTCTTGACATATAAAATTGCCGTTTCACGCAGAGTGAACTGAATTTATCTTCGTCTAAGGAATTGCTAAGAAATTCAAATTTGAGATGGCTGAATGTTTTGTAGTCGAAGGTTCATAGATTAATGCAGCCCACCTATGTTTTGACAGTTACTGTGTGTATCTCATTCAATGATTTAGTTTGAACGGATACAAATAAATATTGCTTTCTGTGTATTCATTGTTGGAATACATCTGGCTGATGGGATTGTCTCATCTCCAGCTGAATATCTTCGTTTATATATTTCTTATTTCTTATTTTCCTCATGTCATGCTTGTGTGATAGTTTGGGAATAAACAATTTACTGGCTAATTCGTGATTGTCCCTGAGGTTGGTATTTTAAGTAACATTAACGTTGCCTCACGCTGCGTGTTTTAATAACGCTCTCTTTTGGTGCGATAATGGCATTCGTTCATTGTCACGCTAGTATACACAGCGCATTTTACCATATTGCAAACATCTTATATATATATATATATATATATATATATATATATATATATATATATATATATATATATATATATATATATATATATATATAGTATGCTGTATCAATTATTTATTTATATCACATACAAATGCATATATTTGCCCTTTGGAACAGAGTTAGACTTACTAAAGGCAGCTGTGTATTGACCTAATGAACGAACTCCTCACATTCCCTAGTGTGTCCCCTACAAAATGTAGTTCTATGCCTTTTCTGGCTATTTACAATCAGCTTTGCATATTGTTAAGTTGATAGTTTTCGTTTTTAAGTTTCTATATTTTTTCACTGTGATTAAATCAACACAATACAGACTGATGATTTAACATGAAACATGGTTTTAATAATAAAAGTGGAGCACTGCAATTTGTACAAACACTTTGTTAGCTATGAATGATAAGCCATTAACCTACCTGCTCATGAAAATTAATGTGAAATACAAACTAAGCGAAATGATGAACCAAAAGAAAGTCATTACAATAATTTAATTTATTCACAGTTAATCTACATCATTATGTTGCTATTCTGACATTAATATCCTCCAAAGTCTGAAAAGATCTCGCACAAACGTCTGTCTAAATAACCTTCGTCAGAGCAAACTTCCTTGTCAAGTCAGTCAACTAACTAGCAATAGCACTGAAGATTTCAATATACTTTCAATAATAACCTGTAAATCCTAAAAAAGATAGCACTTCTGTTTGTGTAGTTGGATGTGCGGCGTCCGTAGTTGGTCGGCTTTAGCACTGTATTGGGTTAATGAATCTTCACTGAGTGTGTATCCTAGATAAGTCAGTCTCCGAAATCCTATGTAACATTTTGATGGTCGGTCGGTGAGCCCTGCTTATCTAAGTCGTTACAGAAGTTATCTAAATAAGATCACGTGCTCTTTCCAGGTAGGTATCGCCAATAAAAAATCGTCTATGAAATTTGAAACTCCCCCCCCCCCTTCTTTAAGGTTCTAGCAGTTTCCTCCTCATTCGGGTGAACATGCTGGGTGAATTCTGGACCCGAAAGGCATGACCACCCATTGGTATGTCCCATCTGGAGTTGCAAATGCAAGTTTTGGACGGTCTTCCTTACGAAATGGAATTTGCCAATATCCATTGGACAAGTCTATGATAGAAAATATTTGACGTTGGTTACTCTTGCAAATATGGACTCAGGATCCGGTAACGTTTCGACCTGTAATTCTGTGATCCTGTTTAATTTCCGATAGTCGACACAAAAGAAGTGATCACTTCTCTTTCTGGACCAAAAAACCCGCGAACTATATGCAGATTCGGCTGGTTCAATTATCCCTATGTCAAGCATAGGTCTTATTTCGTCCGGTACAGTTTCTAATTTCACATGAGGCAGTGGATAGGGTTTCAGTTTCACAGGCGTTTCATCTAGCAACTTCAAACTGAACTCTTCCAAGTCCGTCATGACCGGTTTTTCTGTCGAGACACTTCAGTAGTCGTGGAGTATCTCCTCCACCTCTTAATGTTGTTCTGTAGTCAACGTTACGTCAAGGACGACGTCAAAGTAGGTATCATTCCTTGTCAAAGGATAACTAGGATATACTTCTGCCACTCTTCCGTTGTCGTCAGGTTCTTAAGCCACAACTGTAGCAACCACGAACTCAGTGGGGGTGTTTCCTAGTGTCATCGGGCAACGTGGAGTCTTAGGTGCCACAAGATGACACTTGTCACACGATACACAAAACCTCCTTGCACACCTGGCCTGTAGAATAACCTCACTAACCTGTCTCGCGTCTTTGCCACGCACTGCGACTACTGACTAGACTATAATGAGCTAGCCTAAGCGCTTCATCTCTCTTAGATCGAGGTACGATCACTTGCTTATACCTCTCGGGCGTATCGATTCTTTATACCAAGCTGAAGCGCGGACTCTACCTCACAGTCTGGTATTTTCCGCACGGACTTATCTTTGCATATCCACGTGTTTCTTAAGGGTAGGATCTTCCTCTTGAAGTCTCCTTAATTCTTCAGATAGCAGATGTACACGTCATAGGATTAGGCTGTGGCAACGCATATCTACATCCTACAATTAAGGCGTGCGACAATCCTAGCAAGCACGTTGCTTGAATTCGCCCTTCAAATACGGCGAATCAAGTTCGATGTGGACAACCGGAAGAGACTCTTTAGTCCTATTAGCAAATTGGACTTCCACTGTCTCTCCTGTATAATCATAAAATAAAATATTTTTTGCAAAGAACAATTCCTACCAAGGGAGTTCGCAAGGGTTGAAGAGTCCCCCTCCCTCAAACATTGCGTAGTACATAAAAATATCCCTTTGATTTTGTATCGTCCCTGCCAACTGGAAAAAAATATATATGCTTCCTACAAGGTATTTTTTGAGTAAGACAATTTACGTAGCCTATGAAAATTTTGGACTCGAATATTGACTGAAAGAGATACTTTGGAGTTTAGAACGTATGCGAAATTAAATAGCGACGCTGAAAGGATTAACTCGTATAATAGGAATACAATCTGGGGCATTTCAAGTACAATCTGTTAGATGGTCTTTGATTTACTAACGTAACTGGGACTCACAATTATTCACAGTGAAATAAGAGACTGAGTTTTAGATTAGTACAAATAATATATGATATCCATGTGACGTTATCAATTAATCTAGAGTAGTGATCCTTGTAACAAGGAATATTCAGCAGCTTGAAGACTAATTGGACGTGATACATGACGCGCCTCATAAATTTGCACTGTGTTGATTTAGGTCAGTACTGCATGGTCGGATTAAGCATTTCTGACCTCCGCGCACTTGAAAGGGTGGGTGGGACTTATAGATCTACAACGGCACACTGACAGCAATCAATATACTGTCATTGATATGCTACTAATTGTCATGTCCATTTTAGGCTACTTATTAGATGGTATATTTAAACGCATGTAGTTTAATCCACGGCACCCAGGAGGGCCTCCATGACTGGGGAAGGGTGAGGGACGTGCACGTGACCCCTAATAGCGCACTCCCATTTCTCTAAATCTGTCCCTGCTGTAACATATAACGTAGGTACATAAATTATAAATTAGGCGTTATGACCCTCATGGAACCAAGAGAAATATAAGAGTTGTCGAGAAAGGATGTACGTTGTACTCTAATAAGCTTTGATTGTTTGTTAATTTTATAACGATTTGAGAAGAAAATATTTAATTGAATAATATTGTTTATGGCCGAATATATACCAATTTTAAACCATTTGGTCTACAAATTTCAAAAGAATTATACCTGCTTTGTCAACATGTGTGTACTTTGAAAACGTAGTTTATGCGTATTTACATGTATATATCATTCTAAGACAAATATACTTAGCTATAAATTGGTGTATATATTATGCTTATTTAATATTAATTATTTTGATTAAAAGAAATTAAACATTATACTTAGAGATAAAATAATTGTTACTTTTCCTAATGTAATAATACGTGTTGGCTTTCTTGCGTTGCTAGCTATAAACAGTGTGTGCAATTTAATTAGGAATAAATGTTCTGCGCAAAATAAATGGACATGCTAGATTGAACTCTTCCAGTGACCTAGTGCTTACAGCGTCCGCCGCTGATGCAGGAGGTTGTGGGTTCGAACCCTGGCCGAGTCATACCAATGATTTATATAAATGATAATAACAGCTGCCTCGCATGGCGCTTAGCATTAATAGGCTCGTATTATGACTGGTCACTTGGTGTCAGAATGATGTGACTGGGTGGGATATCATGCAACATGTATGTAGTACTAGACATCACTATAAACTGCCACACTTCTGATATAGTAGCGATATGACTGAAAAATTGTTAAAGCTACGTTAAAAATCAAAATTACGCACACGTAGACACACACACACACACACACACACACACACACACACACACAGAGCTTTCATCTGATGAGGAAAACTGCCTTTTTCAGTCTGAATAATAGCCGTTTATTAATAATAAAATATTTGTTATGTAAATAATAAAATTAGTTTCTTTATCGAGAAAGTTTGACTTCGACCTCTCTGTGACAGTGTATTATACTCTGTCAATATTGAATCAGAGTAGTTTCGAATAAACCTGTAGAGTATGCCAGAGTCTATGTTGCTACTCTTTATAAGATTGTTTGTTTGATTAGGATTTTTAACGTAGCTTTAACAATTTTTCAGTCATATCGCTACGATGTCTGCAGTGAGGCAGTTTATAGTGATGTCTAGCACTGAGACATCATGCCGCAGACATGTAGCATGATGTCTCACCCAGTCACATTATCCTGACACCAGGCCGACCAGTCCTAACACTAACCTCTTTATGCTGAGCGTCAAGCGAGGCAGCTGTTAGTACCATTTTTGTAAGTCTTTGGTATGACTCGGCCGGGGATCGAACCGACGACCTCCCGCTTCCGGGGCGGACGCTCTACCACTAGGCCACCGGAGCAGTTCTTTATAAGATAAATTATCTCAAATTATCTTTATAAGATAATTTGTGACATCTGGAATTGTCCATTCCTTTTTGTTACATCCAAGTGAGATTTAGGAATTTTTAATTGTAATTTTTATCAACCCAATGTAGCACGTGGAGTGCAGTTAGAATATAAATATTCGTGTTGTTGAAATTTTGCGGTTTCAGGGTAAATGGGTTACTTTTGGTGGGTTATAACTTCATGTGGTATCCGTAATTATCTTAACACTCCATCTACGATTATATTGATTTTATTTGATTTATCTTCGTGGATAATCATTAAATCAACCAGGATTATTTATGACCGAATATTCTATTCGATGTAAAGAAAAACAAGACCCCCAATTAGTACTAAGATCACTTACACAGCTGATACCTACTTAAAGGAAAAATGAAAGGGGAGCTGGCTTCGAAATCTGAGTTGGTATTATGATATATTAGTTTTTATTTCCAGAGTCATATTAACGTCGGTCAATTATGATGGCTCAGCTGGATTAAATTACCTTTAAATGACAATTATATGGCCTTTATATGACCTTTAATTGACCTTTAAATAACCTTTAAATGACCTTTATATGACCCTTGTATGACCTTTAAATGGCCTTTATATTAGAATGTTTTCTTAACATTTAATAAGACCATGAGTAAAGATGCATAATTTGTTCAAATGGTAATGGAATTATTAAAACAAATATGCTTCCTGTCAAATTTCGTTAAACATACTTTGAGAAAAAATTGTGTAGAAAGAATATTTTGTTCTTTCGTGAGGCATTTGTATTTAACAATAATGTTTAAAAAGTCAAAAGGGCATATATTCCTTAGTATAGCTACAGGCGGCCACTTTGGATGACGACTAGGTGCCACTTGCACTAACTGAAAATGACATTTTGCTTGAATGTTTTTGTTAAATTTTATCATATTCATAAGCGCTTTTTAATTAAAAGAAAATTATATTACTTTGGTTTTCTATATTTAGCATCATATATAACAAATAATGGATAGATATTTTGATAGAAACTTTAAAGATCTTTAAGTTGGAAGGTTTTTGTGTCTGTTGTTGTACCGTTTGGCTTAATTTTAATCAGCAGATATTGAGATGTCGTTTAAATGTTTATTTTAATTGTTAATGGCGTTTATTTTAAAACGTAATTTTGTTCAAAGCTGAAAGACTTTTCTACAAGAATACTTAATATATAGAAACGCCATGTTCTACTGCATTTTCGTGGGTTTTGTTTTAAGAAGCAAATAGGTAAATATAAGTGCGCTCGATTGTTGTAATATATTACAGCAACGTAATTGTGCTTTAATTAGTGCAGTAGGTATACTTCATTACTAGAGTCGTTAGTACGTAGAGTTACCATTTGTAGGGTTTGATTCATTTGTAGTGGTTGATATACATGTATATTTTAAGATATGAGAAATGTTTATGTAAAGAATTAATATTGTAATTCACTATTTGGTTAATTCGAAGTAACCTCGTGCATTTATTAATGCGATATTCTAGATTTACAAATGTTGAAATGATTTTTGACTTTGTATAATGGTTGCAGTATGCAACATACTTTTATAGGGATATTTGACTATTTGTGTATACTTTGTAGGAGCATCATGTGTAAGGATATATCAGCGCATGGATATGGGGATATCTCAATACACTTTGTAGAAGTGCAATGTACAGAAATGCGTATGATTATGTGATATTGTTCTGTATAATAGAATTGAAAATTTAAATATACCATGTACACCATATCAGAAAGAATGGGTATTTCGATGTGCACGAATGCCTGACTATAGAAGGTAATGGCTTATCAGATGATGTGGTTGTTTAGTGTGAGTCTAGGTAGCTAGAGGAATAATCTATGTTAATGTCCTTGTGTGTTCGTACAGGAAGGAAACTGTTACGGACCAGAGCGACTGTAGGAGACAGAGGGAAATAAACTAGTGCAGTTCGTCTCGAGTCTCTGTGAGGCAAGGAAAAATAAAGAACGTAGACAGAAGTTAGACGGACTGGAGGTAACTGGATCACCGGTCCAGCGAAGCATCATACAGATGAGTAGGATTACAGGAGCATTAGTAAAGTCTATCACACTAAGTCAGATGATGAAATAGGCCGTCATTTAGTCGAGTGAGAGACGAGTGATAGGGTTTAAAATTTATATTTTATTTGCGAAATGATGATCTCTAATTGACTGATATTAAATTTATGTTTACTTGAATTTCACATTTTGGGTATTCATTAATTTAACTGTCGGCATCGCTGACTGGTGGATCGGAGCTTTGCATCTCTCTATCACTATTTCAATTTCTGACAAAAAACGAGCCAGGGTGGGTCTTCTGTAACATTTACAAGATTAGGCAACGCATATAGCATAAAATAAATATGTAAGGATATTATCACTAAAAACACCATGAACTTAGAAAACTAAACGTGCGTTAAATATTTAAGGTATGAAACATTATTAGACTTTTAAGTTTGTTCTTGCAGTCAAAATAGGTAAGTTATAATAGCCCTCTTAAATGGGATCACTGTGTCTTGATGTACAAGTTCACTGGGCTATTCCAGCCACATTGCATGGCCCTGGTATGTAAAAGAACGTTGTGCATGGTGGCAATAATGAATGTACGATTGTCCGAAGAGGAGCGTAATTATGTTGCTGTTGTGTACATACGGGTGAGGTCAAATACATATGTTGAACTTTGGCTGTCATTACAACGTAGTACAAAGAACACATTTTATGTTTGATTCTGGATTGAATGGATAGACAGTGTAGGGTACAGAGCAGCGGAGAGGTGTGCTCTGATCGTGGTATTCTAAAGACGATCGGAGCAGCTGTGTTTTGGAACGTTGTGAAGTTTCTGGAGTATATTTTGAGACGAACCAGACAGAATTGAGTTACAATTTCCATTCTTGAAATTACCAAATAACACACATGTCTTTTAGTGGCATCAACTGTAATATATTTGCAAATGTGGCTGATGCGTCCCAGCGCCAGATTGCATATGTTCTTGACATAGGTTTCGTACTGACTGTGAATTTAATGTTGATGTTGCTGATATTTATTGTTTGAGGTAAATGATGTGAACATTAGAGTCTTTGTATTGTGAACAGATTGGCATAAGTTTTATCATCATTCATCTTCAGCTTGTTTCATGTCATCCATGAGTTCACATCTGAAATGCCCCACTCTACACCTTGGATGGTAGCATCAACTACAGATGGATGGCCAGATTTGTTTATAATGGGTGTCTTCATCGTACAGTTGGTGAGATACTGGATGATGGTCTATGACCTTTGAGAGCGCCTGAGTGTAAATAATGAGGAAAACATGTCCAAGAATAGACCTCTGTGGAACACCATGACATAGATCAACTTGGCTGGAGTGTATTATAGTTGTGAAAACAATTTATGCCCTGTTGACTACGTAGGAAGTAAAACTGAGTAGGGCTGTGTCATGAATGACAAATACATGCTGGAGGCGGTGGAGTAATATATCATGGTCTATTGTATCAATATGCTGCATATAAATCAGGGAGGATGAGGAATGTAATATTTCCGCTATACAAAACAGAGATAATGTCATTGACTATTTTAGATCAGTACTTTCAGAACTGTGGAATGGGAAATATGCATTCTGTTCATTGCTAAAACGACTGGTGACTACAGTTCTTATTTTGGAGTCAACAGTGTACAGTTGGTGAGACTCTGGATGATGATCTGTTGTTCGTCCGTCGATTCGACTTGGACCTCTCTAGTCAGCCGAGGATTGGAGGGGCTGGATCTGTTCTGTGCGTACGCGGGGGGCTGATGATGCCAACTCTTGCACGGAATGTACGTTTGCATAATTTACAGTGGATGAGTGGGACATCTTCAGTAGGATTGATGGCATGTGCTTTTATTGCTTGTCTCTTGCAGATGCTGTCCTCTCAGATTCGCACGTCTTGGATCCGTTGTACACAGAGGATAGCCAAGTGCCTTTATCGCTTGGTGTCTGCTCCCAGGAATCAGGGTTTATATTGAATGCATTCCATGCAGCTTTCAGATTGTCTTTGACTCGTTTCTTCTGACATCAGTGGGATCAATGTCCTTGGTGTAGCTTGCCATAGAAGAGACCTAAAGGCCGCCGGTGGTCTGGAATACGTACAACGTGTCCCGCCCAGCGTAGCTGGCACTGCATCAGGATGGCATGGATACCGTGGGAGACCTGCTTGAGCGAGTACCTCAGTGTCTGTAACATTGTTCTACCACTCGATGGTGAGGATTTTCTTGAGACGTGTGGTGTAAAAGTGGTTTAGTTTTTCTGGCGTGACGTTGGTACACCGTCCATGTTTCGCCTGCGTAAAGTAGCGTAGATATCACAACTGCCTTGTACACATTAATTTGGTGTGGATGCTGATGTCTATTCCTGACGCTGGCATACAATCTGCCGCAAAATGCGCTGGCACTGGCTATGCGATGATGCTCTGTGACAGTGTGCTGCCAGTGTAGGTGAAGCGGTTATGAAGGAGTACGACATATTAACTAGGAGGGCGCTAGATTGAAATCTTGCTCAGCCATACGAAAGACTTATAAAAATGGCAATAACAGCTGACTCTTTAGGCGTTCAGCATTAAGAGGTGAGTGTTAGGACTGGTCCACCTGGTGTCAGGATCATATTACTGGGTGGGACATCATGCTACATACCTGCGTCATGATGATCCAGTGCTAGATATTACAATAAACTGCCACACTGCAGACATCGTAGCGATATGATTGAACCTTTTCTAAAGCAATGTTAAAAATCTAAATCACACACAGATACACAATCACAAAGACAGAGACACATACAAGCATATCAATCTTTCCTTTCTGTGTGGTGTCGTCTACCCTGTATGGCTGGTAATTCTTTAAAAAGCATTGTCTTTCCGTCGCCTTTATTCAGCATGTCCGTTAATTTGTACCCTACAGACGTGTCGCTTAGAAACAGAATAGCTTTCAACGATTTGATTCATACGTCTCCTTCCAAAGTGTACTTTTGGCGACAAACAAGTCATCGGAAATGCTTTTAAAAAAATATCAGGAAATAGGTGAAATATGTCAAGTAATTTTGCGTCGCTGCCCTATTTCAGTTTATCTAATTCGATTAATTTTGTGCAATTTAGTACGAGTGCCCATCCCAGGAAGCATCTTGACAAAAAGCTGGCAAACTCATTGAGAGCGCTTTGATTGTCATGAAAACATTGACAAGTTTCTATTTGCAACACTATCCTGTTGAAAGCCTTCTCAAACGAGTATTTGAGAGGCTGTATAGCCATCTGTGAACTTTTGACTGAACGACAATTTAGATCTTAAGAAAAATTCAAGGATTTGTGAGGAACTTGTTTGTTTTAGATAGCTTAAACGTTTTATTGCAATAGCCGTAACGACTGTCGTGTTACTGTCGCTTTTTATTGAACGCAAGGATTTAAAGTGTTTCCGGTTCTTGTAGTTAAGAAAGGAATGTTTCTCGTAAGGGACATCATTATAACTAGTGTTGAGTTAAGCTGCATGGCAAGTGTTTTTCAACAAACTTTGTATTAGGACGTAAACTATTAAAAATATTTCAAACGTCAATGGTTTAAGGACAATGCACAATTTTAAGTGACTAAACAATATGTAACAAATATTGATAAAACACTGTTAAATTAGTGCTAATGAGTAGTCTAATTTTACAATCAGAATTTATTTATGTTTCAAAAATCTTGTTACATATGCTCATTAATTTATCCATCTACGTACCTATATTGCACTGAATTTTGGCATGTATGCATGTAAACATGTGTTAGGAATAATCTAAGTAAAGTATATGAACGGCTTTAACTGTTAACAAAAAGGTAGGTTTGACATCACAGTGTATAACTGGGCATTGCTTAATTTAAAACAAAATAATGGGGACCCGTATAGGAATAGCTAAACTCAATCATCCACCGTTAATTTATGAAATAATGGTGAGGCAAATGCTTCCAGTTAGAAAATAGTGACTGAAATGGAAGTCATTAGCTTCACAAAGTATTGGTGGAGGCAGATTAACTCGCTATATTTAATCTGACCCACGTACAAAAGTCACTAATCCATCAATTCTTTTTCTGCCGTACGTGTTATTTGAATGAAACGTGACAGGTTTTATTTCATGTTCTTTTTGTTATTGATACTGATAATCTATTTCAATCGTTCCAATGAAGGGTCCTCAATATCAAATCGGTCTACACCTAAACCCCTCAATGTTGTACCCAATCGTTTGTACTCTTAACAGGCAGATGCATCATGAGCACTGCATGTATATGATTACAAGGATACATTGTCTTTACTTTAAGATTCCCCACCTCTAAAAAATGCAAACTAATACAAACAAAAAACAAACAAACGGTCTGTATATAAACAAATAAACAAAAACAATGAAAAAATAAAAAAGCAAGCAAATTAAAAATGCAAAATTTCGCGAACAAAAACAAAGACACAATCTTCATAAAGAGAAACAAACAAACAAATAAACAAACATACAACCAAGCAAATAAAAAGTAAAATAATGCAAACAAAACACAAACCAACAGTCTACATATAAACAAATAAACAAACAAATAAACAAACAAACACGCAAGCAAATAAACAAGCAAGCAAATAAAAAATGTAAAAGAATGCGAACAAACAAAACAAAACCCAGACCATGTCTACCTACATATAAACAAAAAAAAAAAACAAACATAAAACAAGCAAGCAATCGAAAAAAAGTAAAATATTGCACAGAAAATACAAACCCACAAACTACGTAAAGAAGCAAACAAACAGACAAGCAAACAAACAAACAAACAAACAAACAAGCAAGCAAGCAAGTAAACAAATAAACAAATAATAAAAATATGATCCGCTTCCTTTATAATTGTTTATTGTACATACATTCACTAACTACCATCAACGCCTGATCGATAGTTAGTACCATTGGGATATTCCTTTACGTGAAGCGTGACGTCATCTCATTTTTGTCAGATAAAGGCCATATGAACTGAATATGGGTAACAAAGTGGTTTGTAGTCGCGGGATGGGCAGATATAACGTGCCAGAGTAAATACATCGATATAAAGTTAACAGATCACTAAATACATTGTTAAATCTATCTGGAACTGAAGATGTTCAGGAAAAAAAAATTATTTGTTGTAATTTGTCAGAGCAATTATCAAGGCGGTAATTATAATAATTCCCTTGAACTCAACAAGTTACGATTAATCCATTTTGTGGACCATTAGGCACAAATATTCCACCCACATTTATCCAGAGAATTTGCATCGAACATTTTTACACTTCATGACGCAATTAATGGTCGATGATATGGGACATCGACCTCCTTCCTGTTCATTAGGGTCAGTGCCTCAATTCATATTGAATCGTGGCAATGTCAATGTCATTTTTTTAATTACACATATTGTCCTTTATATCAGTTACACCTGAACCGCTTACAACAAAGAAAACAATTCACCTGATAAGAAATGTGGTAGGTAAAATCAAAATCAAAGATGTGTGACCACAAGAAAAGGGATAATGATTTATGTTAGTTACCATTAAATCCATTTTCTTCCTTTTTGTTTTGTTTCTAGTTTTTGGATGCGTGATTGCATTACATGATTGCATTTGAAATGTACACGGAGAATTTGTTCTAGTAAAATTTTCAAGTGTGCAGTAAGTAGTATGTTGATACACTACTAATATCAATCTGTTTTTTTTTATTTAATTTTTTTTATTATAAAAGAATGTCAATGTTTATGATTGGTAAACATTCTATTCAGGTTTTACTTTTATCATCTACGACATTTTTGTGTGTTTTAATTTAAATATTGTTTACAAATTGGTATTTAAGAGAGGAAGGGTTTCCAGGGAAGCGTGTCTTCGCTTTATATTGGTGTTAAAACGATTTTATTGAAATCCCTGATTGCTTTGATAGTTTCTTAGGGTATTGATGAAGTGGACCAGTCTGTTTAAGTCTTGTGTTATGAAGATTCTTGTTTAAACATTTTCTCATACCTTGTTTGATAAATTGTCTTGAAACATTGTGGGCTACATAAATCATTCATGTACATAAGCAACAAAGGTTTGATGTTTAGTTACACTTGTTAGAAATTGTAAAACCAAATTATTATATGAAGTCTTGTGATTGTCTTCACTTCTTTCCTAAATACAAGAAAGGCTGCACTAAGCTAAGCTAGACACGTGGTTAGTTCAGCTGTGCATTACAATATTGCGTTTTCCTCAGAACTATTTCGATGGGTAATGTTTCAACAAATGTAGAAAATGTGCGTTATTTAGACTTTAGCTCATCGTGGCCTGTATTCCTACACCACTTGATAATTTTACCGGTTTGCTTCTTTTCTCTGCCCATTTGGTGGGGGGGGGGGGGGGCGGGGGGAAGCGGGCTGTACAAATTGCAACATTTTCCGAATATAAGTATTTTATAAAGTTTAGCACTTATATTAGTATTTATGCAAGTATGTGCAGTATTGGATTTTCATGGAATTTCATGAAGCTGTTTGATCTTGAATATCAGGAAAGTTTATCTAGAATGTAAGCATGTTGTAAAACGTACTCGGAAGAACATGTCCAAAGTGCATAGCTAAGCATATTGGTGACTGCATATGTATACATGTTTCGATTACAGTATATGTAAATATTTGTCCTTGAAAACGAGGGCAATCAAAACAAAAACCACGAGGGCTAAAACGACAAACCTTCTTAGTTCCAAAAGTACTTAATGTCTTTGGCTTCAAAGTGGATGACAGCATACCATCGATGCAATTGCGTATCTTACAAGCAATTAGATCCCAATTTACCAGATATTATCGCTTCGGGATTTGGCCACATTTGGACGCTAAGTGGCATAGATGGAATCAATTTGTGACCCTTTAATGCATAAGCGCCGTAGGCTGTCGTTAAACTGGAGCAAAATGGAAGTCCCCACAGTGTGGCTGGAAAAATGCTCCAGTAACTAAAACATACGAATTCTTGAATCACGTAGGCAACAATGTTAAATCGGTGTATACCAATATTGTTTTGGACCAACCGTAATCAAATTAAATATTAAAGAAAAACAATTCAAAACATTATATACAAACATCTGATTGATTCAATTCCTGCTATTGTTCGGATTACTTCTGCCTGCAATAATTGTCGCGAAACTTTCAAATACTATTCATTCAAGACAACTTCGAAAATGTGTAAATTTATGTAGAGCTATTTAATTCTACAATGGATGAAAAAATAGTAATATGTTAAGATTTCACTGATGTCTTTGTAATACCATAGGTAACGTACAGACGTCTCAAAGTTACTTAGTTAATTAAGTACAACTGATTTAAGTTCTTCCCTTAAAGTTACTTAGTTTAGAACCATACATGCTGCTTCCCTTTTAATCATTGCCAAAACAATGCAGCAAGTTATATCAACTAGCAAACTTTCCTTAGAAAATAATGTTAAACCTAGAAACGAGTTCATTCAGCCCGATATCATACTATAAAATACAGTGGATCCAGCAGAGTTTATTGCGCGGTTGGTGGAGGCAACTGTATAGTTGTCAGCTATACAAGTTTACAGATGTAGGTCAAAATATGTTTAGATATGAAAGGGGGTGTGGGGGGGGGGCACATGCCTCTATGTGCGATTACCTTTTGTAAAGTACATACAATGGCAGCCAACACTGTGTCGGAGCAAAGGATTCTGATGAAATACACAAATTTATTACAATATAAATTCGTTGATCTGAACTTATTATCTAGAACAATACATGTTCGCATCAACATATCAACGGAAGTTCTAATTAATGATCTCTGATCGATAATTGTCGACACGTTTCAAATACGTAACGAAAGATCAAGGTCCAAAAAATTCATTATTCTGTAGTTTTACAAATGATTAATTTTATTAGTGAATATTGTAGAAGCTACATACTACCAACATGGCGCCTTGCAATTTCTTTAAGGCTGAAAATTTTCCTTTATTAATTAAAGTTTTTTTTCGATACCTGACCGATTCATGACAAGGAGTGGACTCGTTAACTTTGCCATGAAGTAGTCTTGTTCGTATTGATTTCTGTCTTTGCTCTGATTTTAAGGCAAATCATTATCTCGAATGTTATATTGAGCCGATGCAATAAAAGTGTCGTGCCCAAGAACTTGAAAGAAGAGGTAATAAATTAAAGCTATGCTTACCTTGGGTCACATGCTCAAAAACTCTTTTTAATGAAATCAACATAAAATTTGAAAATGGTGATACAATTTTAAAATTCCCTGCAAATGCATAGTCGAAAGGAGGAATTCGGTGATAAAACCATATCACCATTGATCAATATTGTCTATTAAAAACGGATCGCTCTGGTGGTCTCGTAGTTAATGCATCAGCGTTGAATAAGGGAATATCGTGGGTTCGAACCTCGGGCGAATCATACCAAAAACTTATCAAAATAGTATACACAGCTGCCTCGCTAGAAGCCCAGCATTAAGGGTTTAGAGTTAGGACTGCTCATCCTGGTGTCAGGATAATATGACTGGGTGGGACATCATGCTTCATGTCTGCGGCAAGATGCCCCATTAGTGCTAGACATCACTATAAACTGCCACACCGCAGAAATTTAAGCGACGTAAAAAATCCAAATCACACACAAACACACACACACACACACACATCTATTAAAACGAGAATCACTTTCTAATCAGTGAGTTTATTTGGAATATCAATCAACCGATCAAGTTCTTGTGATCTGGTAGTGAATTGAAAAATATCGTTTGTACAGCGATAATCAATCTCGTATTACTCGCATCCTAATCTCGGACGGAAGAAAGACCATGATGATGGTGTCGGTGAATTTTTATATGGCCCCTGCAACATAATTGAAATCAAAACAGCTTTAGAGATTACGAGTGAATCGTGAATCGGAATCTCTCTTGCAATCTACCAGAAGTCTCCCGATCTGAAATTCTTTGGATATAAATTTATGTTGGAGTGAATGCCCGCTGTATCTGAAAGACTCACGGTTCTAATTCAGTTTCCGCAGCAAGCCTAAGCAAACACCATGAAATTAAAGACTCAGGAACTTAAAATGTTTTGAGTGCTCACGATCAAACCTATATTTATCAGTATAGATGAAACCTAGATGGCAGCTTTTGTGTAGAGGAATGGATATGAGCCATAACATTTTCTGGACCGTCATGTTTTATAAGCATGTGCTTTTAATTCCTCACTAAAGAGCCATATGCTATTCTTAGCAATGAGTGTTCCAAACTCAAGATTGCTAAAGGACTGACATTCCATCAGTAAAACAATGTCTCTAATGTATTCACTTGCAACTAGAAAACATTAAAAACTATTATTTTTTCTAAAATATACCACACGTTATTAACCAATCCTGGTCAGCAAAACCCATGTTTACTTCTTTTATCTTTACCAACATCCAGGCTGTTCCCCTTTTGTGTTATCATTAGTACTGTGTGTATTGAAGCTCCAAACTGTAACATATCCCTGCTCCAGTGGGATTTAACTCATGTTGACTTGACTTCGCCGCTTGATGACAGACTAGGTCATTCTTTTGGTCTCTGGCTGTGTTGCTCTTGCTTTGCATTCGGTGTGTAGTTGTGTGAATATATCTAGGGATATACGCGAATATTCCTCCATAGGGTTACAGCACTAGGCACTATGGGGTCAAGGTAAAATTCTAAATTATTACGCTTCGTAGATTTGCATAGTTGGGTCAATCATGGAAAAAGAGGAATGCTATTAGCATAGGATACTTTTCCTACCGGGCTGCCTTACAAATCGTATGGCTCATACGCGACAGTTTGGGAAGAAGTGGAATTTAATAAAGGATTTATGTGATCCCGCAGACTGCCTTGTAGATTAAGGCAGTCCTGGGAAAAGGAAAACAGTAATACTAACATTTTTATCTATAAACGAACACATGAGATACACTAATCCACTCGCCGTGCGTAGTTGCTAATACTTCGTGAGACACTATCAAAAGCCCACATTATACCAATATAATATCATTACATTGTTTGTCTTTACCAAAACCCAGCATCTACAATCCATCATTTCACATGTAATAAATCTAGGTTTGTAGGGTAAAGGTTGTACAATATGCCATATGCATCGCCGATGTAAGTCGTTTGAAGCAATATAGTAATGACAACGTATTACTATTCGTTTGCAACCAGTATCGAACGAGGAGAGCATCGTGGTAATTTAGCAAAGATGAGACATGCATAATTCATCACACTAGTTCTTACTAGGCATATGTTCCAGGTTGGCCCGGTTGCACCAAATCGCTTGGCATGCCAGGTTCTAGGAAGTCATCAAAATTTGTATTTCTAGCTTTCTCATTATGTGTTAATTGTATCTCTAACAGCATCGCTACGCCACATTTAACGTTGAAACTCTGTCACAAAATGGAAGACTCCAAGAGCTGACACATGAGCTAGAACACTACACATTGCACATTCTGGGAATCCGTGAAGTAACATGGAAAGCCCTACGAGAACACAAAACTGGGCATATATTCTACAATAGTGAAGAGTTGTACAAGTCCATACATGGAGTAGGCTTCCTTGTAAACAAAGCTATCAAGATATATGAGATTGAATGCCGTCCCATATCTATCAGAGTCATTTCCATTCCTTTTGAAAGCATCTCCTTTTATCATTACAATTATCAAAGTATATGCTCTAACTACTGACCATCATGACGAAGAAATAGAGCAGTTTTACAACAAACACCAGGGTATTCTAAACATGGTCAGTAAAAAGTCATCCTCATCATCCAAGTTGGCAACGATGCTCAAAACGACTGGAATGATCATTGTGGACCTTCTTGCAAAGAGCTCGAATTCGCAAGCTGCAGCAACTTGGTACTAGTCAACAACCTGTGGCAACATAAAGCGTCACGATGCTGCACATGGCACGCACCACAAGGAACCAATCATGACCAGGTCGACTACATATTTGTTCAAAACAGTTACCTGGCATCAATAGAACATACATATAAACGTTCCGAGGTGCTTATGTTGGGAGTAATCACGACTTCGTGATTATTATCTTCCGAGTGAGGCTGAAGACAATTAACAGGCCAAAGAACATCAGTCTAAAATTCAACATTGAACAACTGAAGAACTCGAACATCGACTCGAAAATCTGTAAGTCATTCCAAGCCACAATTGGAGGAAAATTTGCTCCACTCGTTGTGATGGACGTCGATGTTCAAGTGATGACATACACGTTCAACACAGTCATGACAAATGAAGGGAAGGACGTCATTGTCCTCCATCGCCTAAATAGAAAGCCCTTGGTTACAAAAGAGATTCTGAATTTTGTAATAGACCTCAAACACACCAGACAAACAACAGGGCAATGGAGTAGAAACAACAAAAGAATATCAGACAAAACTTGAGGAAAGTAGAGGAAGATTTGATTGGACAAACGTGCACAAAAAGAGAGCAGACTGATAAAGGATAACAACAAGACCTCACCAGACAGAAGCAACTAAGAGTCAGTATCATTCAAGATGAAAATAGGAAATGCCTCACAGACGCAAGTGACATTACAGAAAGATGGACTGAGTTTTGTTAATAAGGCTACAACCATCAGTCCACAGGAGATACAGAGCTGCTTGAAATTCCGAACTCCACAAATGACGATTACCTCCTCATTCTAAATAAAGAAGTGGAGTCAACAAATAGAGCACTGCAACATGGAAGGCATCTGGAGTAAACAACATTCCAGCTGAACTTATAAAGAATGGGGGAGGGGAGAAGTGATCAGTGATAGATCTATCTACCAAAAATATCTGGAACAAGATCTGGAAGACAGGAGAATGGCCACCACAGTGGACCCAGTCACTGATTATAACACTGCTTGACAAAGGCAATCTACAGCTGTGCAAAAATTACAGAACTTTCAATCTGACAAACCATGCTTGTAAGGTGATGCTGATGATCATCTTGAACAGACTCGAACCACAAAGCAGAAAAAATAATCGCTGAATAACAGGCAGCGTTTTGGAGTGGAAGAGGCACAACATAACAACTATTAAATCTCAGAGTTCTGTTTGAAAAGTACTCGCTACATCAACAATACATGTATCATGTGTTCATAAATTTTGAAAAGACCTTTGACAGAGTCTGACATGAGGTATTGTGGACCACACGGAAGAAGTGCTACATGGGTCAAAGGTTGATAAACACAATCAAACAGCTGTAGCCAAGGCTACCAGGGCAGTAATTGTTCACGGTTCTGTGGGGGACTGGTTCCAGTCAACAGTTCGAGTACGTCAATGCTGTTTCCTGTCACCCACGCCTGTCAACATATATTTTAGAGCGCATCATGAAGCCCTGGAAAACTTCTGTGGAAAATCAGCATTGGAGGAAGTGACATCACCAACCTCCGCTGATTCCCTGGCTACTCGGTAACAGGCAAATTGGTCTCAATCTTATCGGTAATTGGCTAATCGGTAACAGGCAAACGGGTCCCAATCTTTTCGCTACCAGGCTAATCAGTAACAGACCACACGGTAATCCAATAATTACAGGCCTGGCTACAAAATACATGGAAGATGAAGATCTACGTACGTCACTTAAGATGTTGCCAGCTTTGTCTTTCTTGCCGGTCAACCGACGTTGCAGATGGATTTGATGAAGTACTGCAGATCATGCCACCTGTGGAGCAAACTGTGGCCGACTACTTTGAGGATGTTTATGTTTTCCGTCACTTACGAAATGGGAGACGCCCTCCAAGATTTGATATAGATTTATGGAAAAACTGTGACAGAGTTCGCCAAAATCTGCCTCAATCCAACAACAATGTGGAGGGGTGGCATTATGGATTTAACAGAGCGTTGGGTGGGCATCATATCAACATATACAAGTTTTTTGATGAAATCAAACTTGAGCAGAACAAAAAACGAACCTTTGATAGTAAAATTATGTGCAGGACAAGAACCATCAAAATCAACAACAAAAACAAAATACGCCTCAGTAACTCGTCGTCTGGAGCGTTCGGTTCAGACTTACCTTAATAGCACTGATAGAATAGATTTCCTGCGTGGAACTTCTCATATCATTTCTTATTAAATGACATGCGACTTCACTACACTGATGGAATTCCGTATCAAATGACATTTCTTATTCAATGACAATATAAATCGTGCGACTTCACTGCACTGATGAATTCCTTATTAAATGTCTTATAAACTGTGTGACTTTGTTGTTTTGTTGTGTACGAGTTGCCTGTTTGTTACTGAATAGGTCGGTACCGTAAAGACTGAAGAGGAATCAAGAGTTGAAATATTGTCACGAGCCGCACAACCAACGGCAGCTATGTTAAAGCTAAGACCCATCTGGGAAGACAAGACTATGTGTCAAGAAGTAGATGAATCATACTGAGAGCACTAGTCATCTCAATAGTTTTGTATTCATTTGAGGCCTGGTCCCCGACAGCAGAATTACAACAAAGAATCCAGGCACTTGAAATGAGATGCTGCAGAACTATTTTTTGCATCTCTTACATGGACCACATAACAAATGAAGAAGTGCATAACACCATCAGGCACAGAGTACGCCACCGTGAAAAAGGGAAAGCTGAAATGGTATGGTCATGTAACTAGATCAACCAATCTATGCACAACAGAACTGCAGAGCAGCCTTCATGGAGGTAGAAGGAGAAGTAGAACAGACAGAAGTGGAATGACACAATTACAGAATGGACCATGAAAGGTTTTGCAGAGACACATGATCAAGACAAGTGGAGGGAACTGGTCCGATGTTAAGCAGTCCGGTTTCCCGACGGACAACACTAGGTTAAGAGACTGATGATAATGATGTTGTATCTTTCTCGATAACACCGTTGCACCTTACGTGTCCTCATTTTTGTCCGATTTTCTCTTTATCTTATTTCTTTCTCAGAAGATGAATAGAAGGAGGTGGCTTATCGGATCTACCGAAAGGAATCTGTACTTGTCGAGTATCCCCGTTGAATTTCCGGTACTTGAGAAGCATCCCTTTTCTGGACTCAGTGGGAAGCGGATGAACACATATGTTGGTATAAAAAAGCACATTGGAAAAAAAGAAAAGAAAAATGTGGAAAGAACGAAACCTTTGACTGATTTACACCTTGAATCATGTGGCGTGGATTCGTGCACACGAATCGTGGTCATCTACTCAAACGATATACCCGGACAGCATGCCGCATTTCACTTTTAGTAGACAATAATCTTTTTGCGCTAATTGGCACACATGAAAGCGTGAAATATTTACATTGCAAAGTTTGTTTATCTGGTGCGAGCAAAGAGGATAGACTAAAGCTGTGATATGCTAACCACCCCTTCTGCTTTTTTTTTAAAACTGAAGTCATTCAAAGCCCGATTCGCTGTCGTAATGTGGCGGCAGTCAGCGACACAGAAATCATCGAAAACATGAATAACTATAAATTTAATATCTCCTCTCCAAAGTGGCTTCCGATCTCACCGTGGTACCTACGATTACCAAGTTAGACTTGAAACGTGCCTTCGCGGCGATGTTTTTATTGAGAATGAACATTTAGTACCAGTTTTATTCGACTTAGAAACGGCCTATGGTACAGATTCATGAATGACTGTCCGGGTCTAAGAGGCCGTCTACTCAAAGTTTTATTGAACTTTAGTTTCAATTGGGAATTTAGTGTACAAGTGATATGTACGGACATTACAAGTTAGTAATTTATCTGTTACACTTTTTGACTTGCAAAATAATAAAATCACCAAATATTTGGCTCCTGCTTGATTGCTCATGCTGATGATTTCCATATATAGCATAGATTCAGACATAACTATACAATACAACTGCTTCGCAAATGCAACAAAATATTCAAACTTAAACTGATAATGGTTCTCAATATCAAAAACAGTACATATGAATTTGTTTCAGGTGAGAAGATGAGACTTAGCTTATGTCTGACGGATTACCTATGACGGTCATTAAGAGAACAAGATTTATAAGTATTGTCTTCAATAGTAACTTCACTTTATACGATATATTAAAATTTTTGAAAGCTAACTGCTTGAAAGTCTTTGATTTACGCAAAGTAATTGCTCGCACTGTCTGAAAGAATGTCTTTTGGCTGAAAGGAATGAACCAATCAGATCGCCGAAGCCATTTCTTTTTAATATGCCCTATACTTGATATCCAAACTGTCAAACCCTGATTTTGTATCTGTTCATCAACCCAACTATGGCCCTGTTCAATAAGGGTTGTTATTTCCCCTGATGTATTACGATATAAATATATATATATATATATATATATATATATATATATATATATATATATATATATATATATATATATATATATATATATATATATATATGCATGCATATATATATATATATATATATATATATATATATATATATATATATATATATATATATGTGTGTGTGTGTGTGTGTATCTAATTTGACAACACATGAGAAAATAAGATCTATATATATATATATATATATATATATATATACATATGTATGTAGGTATATGTATATATATCGCATAATTATGAACTTTATATAGAATTCAATAGTGCACTGAAATTGTAATTTGTTTCCAACAGATGGAACCTATTTGTATTCAGAGGCGGAATATAAGCTCAGTATTAACATAGCCAGATATGGTCAAGTGTTGGGTGCATGGGTGGGTGTTTCCAAAATATAAAAAGGACACCAACTTTCCTGAATAAGACAATAAGCAAATTCCTAGCTTTTAGCGTTAAATTATCTTCCAGATTTGATAGTCCAAAAATTGATCTTTCGAAAACCCATAATTTGTTTTTTATGTGCAAAACAATTTTGTTTCTTCGCGGGTTCGATCTCCAGCCCTACAAATCCTTTCATTTTTCAAAACTCTTATAAGGAACTTCTTTCCAAATCTAACTTATAGACTTTTTCACACGGCTCAAAGAGTGAGGCAGCATTCGAGAGTGGAACTTACCCTCCAAACATTTTGTTTGCCAGACGGTGTAATGATATTTCAGCGAGAATCGGGGCAATAGACCTTTGCCTGAAATGTATCAAAACCGAAACTACATTTCACTATCAGTACTTAGTAACTCCATAATAGGACATTGGAAAACCCATTAATGACCTTGAATGTCATTAAACATGCTGAACTGTGTACCTATCACAATATCGTATATTGCTGATAACCAAGTCACGTCGGAATTAAAAATAATGAAAGAGCAAACCGCGTTGCGAAAATAACCGTATTTATGCGAACATTTGAAAATGCCAGTCACTTTTTTAATCATGGCATTAATTCTTTAATAAGCTGCAGGCATCATGTACTGATGCTCTTATTAACCAGCTCGATGGGGCAAATCATTTCTTAGAAGATTGGCCTCCCTCATTCACGGATTACAAAACCGGTCTTTCTTAAATAACACACTCTTACATTTAAAAGGGTCAAACAAAGCCCTTTAGCATGAAGTACTTACTATACTTTGTTTCAATCTCGCTCTTAGCAGTGATCATTACTACAATTTTCAGTAGAAAAGGGTAGCTTTCCGAAACAGTAATATATCTTGGATTTTAAATTTCTAAACGGATGTTAACGTACACTCAAGTACAGAGTTTGCGTGGGACCTATTTCCTTTGATCATTTTGAACCAACATTTGTACAATCAATCAATCTGCATATATTTTATGTTCTAATTACTCTTTACCGTTTGTAATACCCGTTATCACCCCTATCTCCACCACACCCCCAAATAACTTCAAACGAAACTCGATGGCAGTCAAAAACACCCCTACGTTTAAAATACAATTTTAAATTTTAACGAAATAAAAATTACGGTCAATGTTGTTTTCTTCTTACTGTAGGTATCATATGTTTAGGTGAAAAAGGAAGAAACATGAATTAACAAATGGCAATAAAGAAAGAACAAAAAGACAATAGAAAGGAAGAGAGGAAATTTAAAAAATAAATAAAAACGGAACAAAAAATAAATAAGTGAAAATGATGGAACAAGGGAGAAACGAATAACGAGAATGAAACAGAAATAAAACAGAAGGTTGACTTTACAGAACTGTAGACGTAGTTATTTATTGTAAATAAACTTTCCTCTTTAAAATGAAGGGAAGATGATGTTGATTTAAAAAATCAAACTGTCGAGAGAAAAAATAATAACTGCGTTCTGTATTTATTCATTGCCTGAACCAAGCTGGTTTATCAGGTGTGTTATAGTTATGATCAAGACCGGCATGCAGGTTACACATTCGGCATAAAGAATATATTCAAATTGAGTGATATTGACGTCATTATTCCCAAATAATATATAATTCTAAATCTATAAACAGAATAGGAATTGCTTTGTTAAAGCTACATTTTTAGTTTCTGCCTTTTATATGATATTTTGTCATTAGTTCCATTGTCAAGAATGCAATATAACTCTTAATTAGATATTTTAGTTACCATAGATAATATGAAGAAATCGTTATAAGTAAATCTACATAATTCAATTCACATCCTCTTTTATGGACAAAATCAATACAATAATGGCTACAGTTCGTTAATAATTAGAAATAGTGCACACTGTATTCATTGATTGTTTTATTGTACTTTCATTTCTTGTCCTTTATTCAATCGTGTTATGATAGATTAGAATGGATTAGTCTCAAGGGCATTTCGTTCGTCCGATTAGTATATAATGTAATATTCCTCCCAGACACTAATTACTAGTAATGACTATGCCTAAAGAGACGATAGTATACCGAAATATTTATCTCCAATTCGTTCTTGTATTAGTGAAATGAAAAGGACGATAAACTTGTATCTCACAACGATGAAACAATATTATTTAGAAACATTAATATAAACGAGAGACGATCTTGGCAATGTATGCATAATCTTTAACGTTTGCATCGAGCATGGGTGTAGTGTATTACAGATGTCTTTTTCTACTTTCGAATCTTTTTTTCAGACCGCTCGAAATCTGATTGAACAGATAATATTTTAAAATGTAAAAATTTCATTAAACCATCTGATTTTATTTCTTCTTAAGAGGTAAATAACATTTCCAATGTTGATGGAAGTTCTGTTCTGTAACTTCTTCCACCGTGCACGTCATTGATTATCTAATCTTCTCTTACTTGTTGATCGTGTTGCTTTTCAACGGATAATGTTACAGATTGTGTTTGAAAAACAGTGGTGTCAAGTACAACGTTTGCTTGCCGTTAAAAATTGCATTATTATATTTCGCCTTGTTTTTATCCTCGTACAAATTAATCTCCTTTATGCCCTGAAGTAGTCAAATACGTTATGGTCTTCTTGAAGTTATGCGTATCTCAAATTATAATCATATAGGTATTGCAATCATAATTGTGCTCTTTGTACACAAATACAATGTTTATATATTTATTTTGTTTTAGTTTTCCCAACATATACAGTGGTTCGTCTCTGTGAGATCCTTTAGATCTGCTCTTTGAACTCACCATTAAGACTTTTCTAACATCTAGTGCAACGACATTAGCATCAACATTTAAAGAAATTTTATTTGAAATCTTTCAGCATCTTCTGCCATTTATTGTTACAGTAAAACCTAAATGAAAATCTGCCCTTTTGTCGCTGGAGTCAATGTTAGTTATATCTCATGCTTAAGAGTGTTCAATGAGGGAAGATGTGTTATAGATAATCGGATAAACTGCAACGGCAATGCTCTGCTTACGGAACATGTGCAAAGCCGACATCTGCAAAGGTTACCTTGCCAAAGAATTATAATTATCGAATGGTGCATCGAAAGTTCTCGCCAACTACGCTGATGACTTGATAAAATATACAGAAAATGTATAGTGCAGATATTAAAAGAAGCTATAGAAAATGAAATATATCAATAAATAGCTAATAAATGTGTAACAAAATATATTTATAAAATGGCTGAAAAGCAACAACAACACAAAAAAACAACACCAAAAAAAAACCACGAAATAGTTTTCAAGGCTTTAATTTCCAACTCAGTTATGTCTTGCGATTTATACGGTAGCATCATTTGATCGGCATATTTGCTCTGCGTGATAATTGCGACTGTTGACAAAATGGAGTGAAATAGGACTTCAATGGAAATTAAATACTTCATTGGATGTTTAAAAGCTTTTGCTCTGCACGTGAGCGTCAGTTTAATCACTTTCGAACATATTAATTCCAAACAAGGAAACGAAAGAGACGTGCCGAATATAATGTCATCTGGAGTGTGCGTCCTTGCAAAGTTCGAATCAAAATACATAGCAAAAATAACTTTTCGAGAAAATACTTAATAAATAACAGTGTACTGGTCTCCTTGCTGTTGAATCATTGTTACCCCTTATAAGCAGTGTCGTGGCAAATCATTAAAACTATCCAGGTTTATTGAAATTAAATCATCTTCGAATAAAAGACACCCACAAAAGATAACAATAGATGATAGACCTGATAATAATAACGTGGGACACGATTCTACATCTATGCGACATGATGCCCCAAAGGAAGACATCGCTATAATCTGCCATACTGCAGACATCGTTGCGATATGACTATAAATGTGCTAAAGCAACGTTAAAAATCTAAGCACACACACATTATTACTACTACTATTACTGCAACTACTACTACTACTGCTAATAATAATAATAATAACAATATAAATTATTTATCTGTCATTACATGGATATATCTCAGGTAACACATATCAATGTTATGAGATCATAAAATAAGATTATAGCAATATTTAAAGATGTATATTTTTTTTAATCACATCATCAATGTCGCTGCTGACTATTCCATAAAACTGTATGGGGTTAATAACAGATTTAAAGGCACTGTCAAAACATTATATATATATATATATATATATATATATATATATATATATATATATATATATATATATATATATATATATATATATATATATCGTATTGTCTTCTTTCGACCGTGTGCTCCTTGAGATAGTATTTTTTTCAAGAAAAGTACGAACATTATGATACTCAGATACTTAAAATATTGGAGACCTTGAAAGTAAGAACTTATTATATATATATATATATATATATATATATATATATATATATATATATATATATATATATATATATATATATATATATATATAACAGATATCTTTTTGAATTGTCTATAATCAATGACAGTGAAGAAAACCGATATTAATGTTTTAAAAACCCCGTTGAGTTTCGTCACCCCCGCTGCTCGTTTCCGTAAGCTGTATAGTCTTTGTAAGATGTATAGTCTTTGCGTTTCCGTAAGCTGTATAGTCTTTGTAAGCTGTATAGTCTTTGCGTTTCCGTAAGCTGTAGTCTTTGTAAGCTGTATAGTCTTTGTAAGCTGTATAGTCTTTGCGTTTCCATAAGCTGTATAGTCTTTGTAAGCTGTATAGTCTTTGTAAGCTGTATAGTCTTTGCGTTTCCGTAAGCTGTATAGTCTTTGTAAGCTGTATAGTCTTTGTAAGCTGTATAGTCTTTGCGTTTCCGTAAGCTGTATAGTCTTTGTAAGCTATATAGTCTTTGTAAGCTGTATAGTCTTTGCGTTTCCGTAAGCTGTATAGCCTTTGCGTGCAAGGGAAACTACTACGGGGTTTACTACAGTTGATTTTTTTTGGGAGCAACTGATCCGAAATAAAATCATCAAACTCGTTTTAAAATTCCTATTTTCTTTGTGAATTTTATATATAAAATAATAATAATGAGGACTTTAAAAAGCGCCAAATCTTATACATGCTAAGCGTTTTACCACATCTATAACGATATGACTACAAAAAAAAGACATTGAAACATAAACTGCATAAAATATGTAAGGTTGGAAAATTATTAGGTCTTTAAGTTTGTTCTTGCAATCAAGAATGGAGAGTGTTAAGAGTACTCTTGAAAGAGATCACTGTCTTTGAGTCTGGTTTCAATGGGCAATTGGTTCCACGCTGCTTTGCCCTGGTGTGCAAAATAACGTTGTCCATATAACTTTGTTTTCATTGTGGGAATAATGAGTATAGGTTTGTCAGAAGGGGGTGCGAAAGTATCTTGCTGGTGTGTACATATGGGTGAGGCCAGATAGTAATGCTGGACTGTATTTCGTCAGTGAAATTTAGACCAGAGAACACTTTTTTGTGCTTCTAATGGATAGTCAGTGTAGGGTATAGAGCAATGGGGAGGTGTGCTCTGATCGTGGTACTCTACAGATGATCCGAGTAGAACTAAGTACTTATGAACCCACATCAACTGAAAGATATTTGCTGATGTGTCGCAGTTCAAGATATGAAGCCTTGCATATGTTAAGACATTTTGGTGCAATGTGAGAGCAATGTGTAGAGTAGCACCTAGGTTTAGTACTGACTGTGTGCATTTAATATTGGTGTTGCTGATATTTATTGTTTGAGGTAAAGGATGTGAATGAGAAAGTCTTAGTGTTGTGATCAGAATGGCCTTAGTTTTATTATCATTCATTTACAGCTTGTTACATGTCATCCATGATTTCACATCAGAAATGCACCTCTCTACTCCTTGGATAGTAACATCGTCTTCAGTTGGGTGGCTCGACTTGTATATTTGGGTGTCATCGTCTTACAATTGGTGAGACACTGGGTGATGATATATGATACATGAGAGCGGATGAATGAACAGAATGAAGAGAAGAGGCCACATAACAGACCCCTGTGAAACAACATACCATGTACCAACTGGGCTGGAGTGTATTCCATTTGCAGATACAATGTGAGTCATGTTGACTATGTAGGACTTGAACCACAGTAAGGCTGTATTGTGAATGCGAAATACATGATAGTGTAATAAATTTGGAGTATGTGTATTTGACAGCATCCCGTTTTTAATTTGTGCGAGTATTTGGTCTTCAGTGCCATGGAAACATTACTAGCCCGAAATAGTTAGCCAGTTAGTAGGAGCAAACATCACAGAGCCGAGTGTTAGTGAATTTGAACCATGCTGGGGTCGTTAGTAGTGAATTTGGGTACAAGCCGAATGACTGTCCCTTTTTGAAACATAGTCCATATTAAAATTCCGCGGTGTATAAAAGTGATGTGATTGAAAAGGCAGTATTTATGGTTGCAAATCAATAAATAATATAATGGAATCAATAAGTTGGAACTTGGTAGGTACCGTTTATGTGTCCATAGTGGAAAATGGGCGTATGTATATGAGCGTGATACGATGGAAAATCTGTGGATTGACTGGCCTAGGGTCGCGCAGTTAAATATTTCCCAGTTAGTAAGGGAATACTAGTGGAATTTCTATGGCATGACGGGCTTGCGGTACGGAAATAGGATGATAAAGAAGACGAACCATGCTAAGGTGCGGTTAATGGACTCTTGGGCAAGTTGTCTCCTCTGGGTCGCCAATTGATTAGAGCAAAGATTATTAATTATAGCAGACACGTCTTTCTTTCCATTTTACAACTCAAGTTGTATGGAAGTCTTTGGAAATTTGGGGAAAACATATGACTTCCAGCGTGACTCGCGCCAGGGTTTTTGACACCGCTCGGTCAAGTGAATACCCCTGTGCGTGTAACAATAGATACGGTGAAAAAATATATCATGGTAGATTGTGTCAAATGCTGCAGACAAATCAAGGAGGGTGAGGACAATAATTTTTCCACTATCCAAAGCAGAGAGAATGCCATTAAATATTTTCAGAAGATTAGTTTCACTACTTTGGCAAGGGCGATATGCAGACTATACATTGCTCAAAAGACTTTTAAATGCAAATCAGATACAAGTTGGGTTAGAGCGACTTTTTCTAAGACTTTTGATATGAACGGGAGATTAGAAACTAGGAGGTAGTTCTTTAAATCGTTTTGCTCAAGTAATGCTTTCCTCAGCAGAGGCTTCACGATGTCAGTTTTGAAAACGGATGGGAATTCCCCCGATGAGAGAGATATATTAGTAACATCTGTTAGTGAAGGCTATATTGGGTCTAAGCACTCAAGCCACAGTGATGCTGGAACTGGACCAAGTTCACATGACTTTGGTGCACTCTGCATGACGATTGTACGTACTAAATCTAAAGCGACAGGTTCAAATGCTCCTAATAGTTGTCGTTGAAATTCTGTATCATAACAGTATCGTGACGACGAGTCAATTGAAAGTGTGATTTCCAAAGTATCTCTTATGGTTTGTACTTTGTCACGGAAGAAATGTGCAAATAGGTCCATAAGGTCTACTGGAGAAAAAGGTAGTTGAAAGTGGTGTACAAGTGTTCCTTGGCATTAGTTTGTTAGTTATCTCGAAGAGCTTTCTGCAAATGGAAGTGTCCGTGATCTTAGTACTGTGACTTTTTAGGTTGAAAATATGAATGTAATCTAAGAAGTTTGAAGTGTCTCAGTTTCCAGGACAGTCACAATGAAAGTTGAAACATTATCAAGAATTCGTGCAAGATTAGTAATCTAACAGTTTGATTTTTGCATCTTTTATTCTTATATACCATTCTTTATAATTATCTACTCATTTGAGCTGAACAGATAAGCTTTAACAGTGTTTTCCGTAAATGTTAAATGTAGGCTATATTTTGTTCAATATCTAATGTATAGCACACTGTATAAATCTTCACTAGTTTGCTCTAGGAAGGCCTAGGACTGATTTATCTGGTACACCTATTAAAATCTCCTTAATTCAGAGACATTATCCTTACAACTTACATCATGTAATCTACTGGTGAGATGTGAAAAAACCATCGCAATGAAGAGTTTGTTAACATGTTTTATGTATTCGAAATTAATGAATGGCGGTATAAAACATCATTACGTATGTCTGAGAATACAATTTCAGTAAATCTGAAGCCATCAGCTTTGTTTTTCTAGTCTTAACTCAAACTAGCATGTGATGTCGTGTAGGAATGATCGACAGGGAGTAATAACATTTCTCTTTGAAATAAAAGAGCTGCAATTAATTGAAAGAATGTCTTTTTATAATTACGTTAACACTAGATAGAACAAATACAGGTCTGAGATTACTGATACTAGATTCATCTCCTGAATTTAAAGATAGCCCTTTTCTATTCTTAAGAGAGAAAAATGTGTGCCTACAGAAAAACAAGTACATGAGGTTCAACAATGTTGATCTAGTATGTTAAGGTAAATTTTACTTTAACAATGTCTTGACGTGCATGTATGAGTTTTCTTTTACTAATTACGATATTCCGGGTCTATATTACGGTAGTTACTATTTTTATGGTATAGGATTATAGGTTATAGTACTCTCTGTTTTCAATCTTTATACATCATATAATTAAATTGTCATTTGTTTATAATCTTATGATCTTGTATTATTAATTTACGCCATACCTTCTCTATGACAAATTTTAATTAGCGACGTGTTCTGTAACAGTCATTTTAATTTAATTGTAACTCCCCGACGTACAGGCATTATCCAGAGATGTATCAAACTGTGTTCCCAATAGAACGTAAAATTATGAATTACTGCTGAAAGAAACGTTGAAAGATTGTGCTATAGGCACACGCTGCCTTGTCGTGATGACATACCTATAATTTTTATCGTCCTCTTCACATCACATTTAGATACCTTCTCCATGTTAGTTCATGCAGCTGTCGTGATGACATACCTATAACTTTTATCGTCCTCTTCACATCACATTTAGATACCTTCTCCATGTTAGTTCATGCAACTGTCGTGATGACATACCTATAACTTTTATCGTCCTCTTCACATCACATTTAGATACCTTCTCCATGTTAGTTCATGCAACTGTCGTGATAACATACCTATAACTTTTATCGTCCTCTTCACATCACATTTAGATACCTTCTCCATGTTAGTTCATGCAACTGTCGTGATGACATACCTATAACTTTTATCGTCCTCTTCACATCACATTTAGATACCTTCTCCATGTTAGTTCATGCAACTGTCGTGATGACATACCTATAACTTTTATCGTCCTCTTCACATCACATTTAGATACCTTCTCCATGTTAGTTCATGCAACTGTCGTGATGAAATACCTATAACTGTTATCGTCCTCTTCACATCACATTTAGATACCTTCTCCAAGTTAGTTCATGCAACTGTCGTGATGACATACCTATAACTTTTATCGTCCTCTTCACATCACATTTAGATACCTTCTCCATGTTAGTTCATGCAACTGTCGTGATGAAATACCTATAACTTGTATCGTCCTCTTCACATCACATTTAGATACCTTCTCCAAGTTAGTTCATGCAACTGTCGTGATGACATACCTATAAGTTTTATCGTCCTCTTCACATCACATTTAGATACCTTCTCCATGTTAGTTCATGCAACTGGGAAGATGAACAAAGTAAACTTAATGCAATAATAAGGTAAACAAGGTCACTAATTAGTCTGAATATACATCTTCATATAGATGCATTTGAGAGACAACTTGGATAACGTCCTCAGGAATCCAACGGGAACATAACCTGGGAGATTACGGAAAGACCAAGATGCATCAAACCCACTGTACTTAGGAGATGATACCTGTTTTCGATGTTTGACCTTTCCTTGATACAACATTAAAGCAAACAAAATATTATTTGATATCTGTTTTTAGTTATTGTATTAATTTTGTCAAACAGCAACTTTGTTTATATTGTTAAAGCTGCTGCAATGGTAAAGACTGTACAAAACATAATGCTAGATACCCCACAAAATAAACAGCGCAACAGAAGAACGGCAAAATGTGTGTGAGGTGCAGCATATCACAAGGTTCTTTACATATACAAGCCGATCGCTTGGGCTCCAACTCTTGCGGGTATTAGAATATGTTTTACCTATAGGGAAGTGCCGAGTAATCAAAAATATTATTATTCCTAATTACACAACAATTCAATATTAATGTCCCAATTGATTTCCGAAGACGTTTGTTTTATGTCTAGATCGCAACAGGTCTGCTATCATACGTGGAGACTGAAGCAAATGAAAACAAAAATATTGCGTTGTTTACCTAGTCAGTTCACAAATCACTACCTGATATTATATTGGACTTTCACGCAGATGTAAAGCAGAAATCTTTACATTTTTGTTGACTAATGAACATCACAGCTTTCACGTACATACAAATGTTGACTGGGCCAAAAAGGTATTCTGGAAACTTATCACCAAGCAATATTGAACATCAGTCTATCAATTATATTTTAAAGGAGACTAGAAATGAAAATGTTTATTTTATAAATGTAATTCTTTGCAAATTCTAATTCGAATATAATGTTTAAAAATATAATATCGGGTGCGGATATTGATTATATTGCGAAGAAGATACAATGATTCCGTAAATTGCCGAGTATTTCCGAGTTTTAATGAGACTACAGATCACGTGGTCTCGTGACGTCATACTAGCCAGTCCTCGTATACAAACAGAAACATGGCAAGCGAGAGAGGCCATTGATAACGGTTTTCATCGGAAGTAATTTTTCACACACAAAAAAACAACACCCCACAAATAAATCTGCGAGGGGGAAATCATACGTAATTAATTTCAACATTAAGAAGCTTCCTTTCTATGATTCAATTACAGTGTATTTTACACGCATGCTACAGTTAGCGTATTGACAAATCTGTAAGTATATACATGCTTCGTTAAAATAGAGTACGTACTGTACTGGTCAGTGCTGAAAGAAATGTTTTAAGCACAGGCCCCGGGCTGATGACTTAAATAAACTTACTAGCCCTGACTGAAATTCCACAAACCCGAACAGTTCATATATGTTATTAACTTTCAAGCCGGGAAAAGAAAGAAAGAAAATAAATTCCAATTTTGGAGGTATTTCCTCCCTATCTCGTAATATTTCTCTTGATTTTTCGCAGTTAACTCCAGATTATTTCAATATGTCTATCAATTTTCATTTCTCAGAAGAAGAAAATCCATATATAATTTTTTTATCAAGTGTGCAGTCCACAAATGTCATATTCTATTTTATCACTTGTGAATATTGTAGTGAAGAAATAATTAATATCACACAACAGTTTTTGTCTTCAGTAAATAGATTAAGATTAAACATTATTCACGTAAATTTCAGATTATTTAACTACTACAGAAGCACTTCTTGTAAGAAAAAATTGTCACCAATTAGTTTAAAACCCATGAATTATCACAATGAAGGATGCGTAATTTTCTCTGCAAACAAAATCTCCATTTCCGCCCTAAAAAACCTCGGCAAGTTAACACCTGACATTCCTCTACCATCTATGTAAAGTTTCATTACCATGATTAAATTAAAAGAAGGAATAAAAAAATACGACGCAGTATATGTGCCCCTAAAAACTAATTCAAAATAAATATTTAATTCAGTAAACAGTGTTACATATCTTAACACTTAAACTAAAGGAAATAGGATGGGATATAAAATGTGGGAAAACAATGGTCACATACATGTACGGTAACGTTTGACTGCAGATTTGAACTCTTAAAATGAAGTCTTTGGCCTCGAAGTTACAACAAAATTCGGCATCGCTTATTTGCCAATGACTTTCTGGTGCTTACATACACACTCTGTAGCACATGGTCTCTTTGAATTATGTCAGAGGGCCAGTCCTTTTCACAACATAAGTGCAATGATAAGGAATAATTGTTAATTTGTTAAATTGCCATTATGTTTGTGTACTTAATTCTAACCTCTAACTATTATGCAGACCAGAATATGAAAAAAGGTCTTGTCATTGGGTATAATAAGGCGTATCACAGGGAGAAATTGCACATCGGGGCAAATAGGTGGGGTCAATAGTCGCCTCCCCCCAATTTCTATTGTCAGCCAGTTAATGTGAAACTTTGATTTTATATCGGATCTCTTTTCTTTTAATCGCTGCTATTTAAACTGCCTAAGGGACAGTTTTATATCAGTTCCAATAATTACAGATTTCCGTTTATACATTTTACGAGTAATAGGCATAGACTGAAAGGTTGTGTTTTTTAAATTAATTTTTTAGTATTTTTTTTTAAAATTACTTAAATTGTTTTTCTCAAAACATGACCGTGTCAAGGGTTGATCATCTTATTATCATTATTATTTTTAAGCAAAAATTCCATTTGATTAAAGTCAGATCTCAATTATACATAGGACAGTGGTGACTTTATTTAGATTGTAATATTGAAGAAGAAAAAAACATTTACTCATTTCATCAGCACGATCAGGTGTCGGGCTGTCATATTTTTTATTAGCACTTACTTGGCCTTTTGCCTATTTTCGTAACTCGTACGTTTGACACTCTACCAGGATTTAAAATATACAATGGTATGTCTGGAACAGTTTCAACTTTTAGTCTAGGCTTAGCATTCGTGTATCCTAGAGGTTCTATGTTTTTAGGATCCCTCTGGTAACATTCCTTTGAGAAATGTAATGAGCACGGATTGCTGTATGGTGTTGCATTGAAATCGAGTCGATTGTAATAATGTATCCAGACATTCTTTATCCCTTTATCATTTGGAAAAGAAAAAAATGAACTTCACAGCCTTTTCTATGTATGCTATTACACCCGTAAGCAACGCAAAACAGCATGGTACTCTATATGAAATGAACCTTGCAACTGTAGGTATGGATGCTGGAGTCGCTAGTATGACGTCACTTTCCGAAAGTAACCGAATAGGCGCAGAAAATATGCATACGAGGTCACGGAAACTCAGCGCCTAGAAGATATGCCAATATCTCAAAATTGGCAGTACGGTCGCACACGACGCTTCAGAATCATGTTTTTCTCTGCAGTGTATTTAATATTATTGTATATTTCCACTGGTTTCTAGTTTCCTTTAAAACAAATCAGTTACAATGTGGTTCAACGTAAAACAAGGACATTTAACAGGTTGAAACGCTAATTATTTCATTTGTAGAGCCTTAGCAAACTTAACCATGTCATAACTCACGGTTAATATATTAAAAAACATACAAAAAAATAGAATAGCATTTTCAGACAGTATGATTATTCTTCGTTCCTAGACTTCGAATAGACTTTGACAACATTATCATGGCATGGTTCTTATTCATACTTGAGTTGAAGAACATGCCAATAGTTTGTGTTCTTATCTGTATGCATGTGGCACCATAATAAAAGCTTTATCAATGGAAGAAGTGCTACAGTTAAAAGATTTGAGATGTTCACTTCCACACAACCTCTTCAGTTGTCTTGCGTTCACAGTAAGTGGTTCCGGGATGGAGAAGTCACACTATTGAAGAGATCGTGTGTGAGATATTCCCATGATGTTGAATTGATTCAAGGATGACTTACGGGAACCGTCTTTGAAGCCTTTGTTCCTGACAAACCCTTCTTCGGTAGTCGCTCTTCTGCTCTTCGGGACCTGCTCATGTATTCCGTGTTTTCATCTGCAGAGAGAACTTGGATGTTTTAAATACCTGTCCGTGTGAGGTCGGTGTCTTGGACCATGTCTAGCCAACTTAAACTCATCAGTTTATCCGGGCAACCATGTAAAAATGGTTCAGCATCTCGGCATGATGTATGTATATATACCAAGTTTATCTTGCATACAGCAGGGTCGGCTACTCGATGGTTTTAGAGGCCCTTGGGTTTGCGTATCTACTAGTGTCTTTGCCCCCCCACCACCACCACCACCACAATGGCGTGCATTCAGTCAAAAGCTATACTTGCTTTAGAAATTATGTCATTGATTTTATCATCAATAGCTACTGCGAGCGACCGTGTACTGCTGATTATTGCTCTTGCCCACTGCTACGATTGGACGATTCGGCAGTGATGGTAAGCCCTCTTCAGCTTGATAATTCACTCGTGTCTACTGATTGCTTTACAGAAATTGTCACAGAAGGTAAACGGTACATATTCTATTGCATGACAGACTCAGATCAAACTCGGTATTTAAGGAAGAGTCGTCAGCAAATAGGATATCACGAACAGTTTTTTCCTTAGCATCATTTCTACTTCTCGTCTGAGTGACGATATTGCCATCATTCCGGTATCTGATGTCAATCCAAGTAGGCAATGAATGCAACTATTTACTCCTGAAAATAGTTCATTGAGTTCATATTGATTGGAAGAGTTCAAATAGTTTCTATGTCATATGCAATCATCTAGTGTTGTGGACTAGTATAATATCTGCTACATGTGCTTTGCCATTTTACTGCAGACCAAATGCTTGCTCCGTTTCAGCCAGAGGTTGAAGAAAACCGAGGATTTGTTATTTCGACTTGAGACAATCGATTCGCACTGATAAGTGATTATTAAATAAGGATTTTGCTGAAGTGTTATGTATATCTTTGCTGTATATGTTCTATTTCAATTGGCGGTGTGGTGTTGTCAGAACTCGGTATTGGAGATGCTGGTGATGCCTGTGACCCGTGGATCGTCTTAGAATCATCACAGAAGTTGTTCATCTTATTACGTCTTAATAGGACTGAATCTCATCTGCCTTACGGCTCAGCCGAAAGTCTTTAAATTATGAGTTTGCACTGGGTAGTCATCAAGATGCGTTGTTGTAGTTTGGTCTTCAGAAAACTGTATCAGTGATTAGGAGGTCGTATTTAGTGCATTTTGTCCTAGTAAGACGAGTTCGTTCATGTTGCATATAACGAAGCCAGCTAATAACGTCACTACTCTTTACCTCGGCCACTCTAGAAGAAGGTGTTACACGCCGGCATGGGTGAGATGTCCTTCTTCCGCATGTCAATGTATAGGTAACCTTTTCGGGCGCTTTTCCATATGAGGGAGGCCAGCGAAGCAAAACTAGAAAGGACTGCTCAGTTAAGATATGTTTGCCAAGTTCAACGGCTGCTTTACTCTGCTAGTAAACAATGTGGAATTTTACTCACGTAGTAAATTGTATTCACTCAGATAGTGAAGTTATGCAAATAATAAGGGCCATATATTCAACTTATCTGAAAAGTCCCGAAAGATACAATTGGTTTTACGAACCCCAAAATTATCCGACCGCTTCAAGATTGTATTAAAGAGATACGCTCCTCATGAGCACACTTTATGTCATCTCCACGGCTGCTACAGTTAATTGTGGTCATCTTGACAGCTTGCAGCACGTCGACCTCGATTACTCCCATAACATCGAACCCTTGGGTCACTCTGATCACTCTAGACACCCTAGAAACTCAATATGCTCTGGACGGCACTTCAATTCTCTACTTGACTCTACATATCCATACGCAGCTTAAAATATATACAATGCCATGTACTATACATGACACTGGCATACAAACATAATAACATTATCAACGGTAAGTTATACAGATTATATTACAGGTACAATGATTATTTTAAAAAAAACGAGTTCAGAAAAAACCTAACCCTGCTCGATAAGAATCCTGTTGTAATAAACACATCTTAAAAATTCATCCTTATATTACTAATATAAATTCCTTGCTATGTCGAGAACAAAAATATAAATAAGTGCATTTTACTGCGTAAAACTAAGCTGCACAGCAAACATAAAAAAGCAGACGTGATAGTAAAATAGTGATATCTTATATACAAGAATAAAACTTGAAGAAAGCAATAGAAGTTTGGACTGGATAAACGTCCACAAAATAGAGAGCAGTCTGATACAAATTAACAGCAAAAAGGAATTATAAATTGTGCAAGACCTCACCAGACAGAAGCAACTAACAGTCAATACCGTTCAAGACGAAACTGGAAAATGCCTAACAGAAGCAAGTGACATTGCAGAGAGATGGACTGATTATTGTAAAGAACTCTACAACCATTCGTCCACAGGAGACCAAGAGGTACTTGAAGTTCCAAACTCCACGAATGATGGTGATTTCCCCTTTCTCAAAGAAGAGGTGGAGTCAGCAATAAGAGCATTGAAGAATGGGAAGGCAGCTGGAGCAGATAACATCTCAGCTGAACTTATCAAGAATGGTGGGGAATCAGTCATAGAGCTACTAACAAAATTCTGCAATAAGATCTGGCAGAAAGGCGAATGGCAAATACAGTGGACTCGGTCACAGATTATAACACTCCACCCCAAAAAAGGCAAAAATTGTGCCAAAATTACAGAACTATCAGTTTGATTAGATATTTATCATGTGTTCATAGATTTGAATACGGCTTTTGACAGAGTGTCGCATGAGCAATTGTGGGTCACAATGAAAAAGTACAACATGGGTCAAAAGTTGACCAATACCATCAAGCAGCTTATACTCCAAGGCTACCAGTGCAGTAATTGCTTAAGGTTCAATGGGGGACTGGTTCAAGACAACAGTTGGAGTACTCAAGACTGTCTCCTGTCACCTACGCGTTTCAAAATCTATTTGAAGCTCTGGAAAACCATTGTGGGATTGTGGGATTGTCAGCATTTGAAGGCGTAACATCAAAAACCTCTGATTTGCAGACGACAATGATCGATTTGCAGGCAGTGCATATGAGCTTGCCAATTTAATGAAGAACTTGGATGAAACATCTTCCAGATTTGACTTGGAGATAAGCGCGAGAAGACAAAGCTGATGACAAATAGTGGCAAACAAATCTCAATCAAGATTAAGGTCAGAGGACGGGAACTTGAAACAGTGGGCCAATTCAATTAGCTTGGTTCCATAATCACCGAAGAGGGGTCAAAAGCAGAAATGTTGTCACGAGCAGCACAAACAACGGCAGCTATGTGAAAGTTAAGACCCATCTGGAGAGACAAGAATATCTGCCTGAGAACTAAAATCAGACTACTGAGAGCACTAGTCATCTCAATCTTTCTGTATTTATGTGAGACCTGGACCCTGACAGCATAATTACAACGTAGAATCTAGGCACTTGAAATGAGACGCTCCAGAACCATTCATGGCATCTCTTACATGGACCACATCACAAATGAAGAAGTGCGTAACACCATCAGGCACAATGTAGGCTTTATCAAAACCTCCTCACCACTGTCAAAAAGAGAAAGCAGAAAAGCTGAGAAAACATCATAGAATTGACCAGGAAACGTTTTGCGGAGACACAGGCATTGGCACATGATCCAGACAAGTGGAGGTAACTGGTCAGATGTTCAGCAGCACAGTGACTCAAAGACCACACTAGGTCCACAAATTTAATTTGAAACACTTTGCATTTTCAGGGGAAAATATTATTTGAATTGAACGATTGAAATAAATAAGTTCCACTCGAAATATTGGACACAATATTAATACAACAAACTCAGGTCAGATATTAAAGCCTGTATGAATTATGTCTATCATAAAATACACTAGATATGGTGATGACAGTTTCCCTGAAAATAAAATCCATTTTATCAAATAAATTTAAAGTTATGCATTTCGATGAAAACATATTTTCATGATGGGTATTACTAAAGCAATATATATATATATATATATATATATATATATATATATATATATATATATATATATATATATATATATAGAGAGAGAGAGAGAGAGAGAGAGAGAGAGAGAGAGAGAGAGAGAGAATTATATGTGCATGAAATAAGTCTGGCTGCAGAATGATGAATAGTAGTAGTAGGCTATATGTTTCTGAGTTATGATTACATATTGTATATCAGTAATTAGAATTAGTAAATTATTACGATAAATGATCTGTAGAATAAAAAATGTTTTTAAAACCCTAATACCTTTTCGCCTTTGTCAGACAGGTCTCTAAGTCTCTAAGACAAATAATATTTTTATATTTGCTATTATTCGCATTTTTATAGTATCACATGCATTTAAGGTATTATTCGTTTTCGTTGTAGTCTGGTCTATACCAGTTGAAATTATTTGTTCTCTTAGACTCTGATTGAACAAGATCTTTAATTAATAGAATACATGGGAGAGATTAGAAAAAAACTTCAGAGATACAGAGGGAGGAGAACATATTTGATTTAATTCAGTTATCTAATGAACTATTTACGATTCAGAGATTTTTCAGTCATGTTCAATATTCCCAAATTTGGACATTTTACAATTTTTGAATCCAGGGTTAAGCCATTATGTAAGCACCAATTGCAAGCCATAAATGTCCAAGTGGACATTCCAAGTCGATGGGGGAAATTCCTATGCATAGATATCCTAATATTGTTATTTAAAAGCTATAATCCCAACAAGTGTTTCAACTTTAATGCAATTAATTGTGTACAATTATTCAGATCTGTTTTATTTTTCAGATATTGGAAACAAATATTGATACTGACCTTTGTGCGTACAATTGTTTGACATTGTGTAGTTAAATTGTAGTTGCATGTTAAAAAATTAAAAACTAATAATTAACATAGTTCTGAAACATTGTTTAGTGAACGTAAAATTTGTAATTTGCAAAACCTTGTTTTATACTGTTTCATCCAATCAATAATCATTCGCTACTTGTCTGAGTACAGGTTTATTATAACGCGATTTTTTTCCCTCTGCCATATGCTAACGAGCAGATTTTCCTTAAAGGTATAAACCATATGTTTAAAATAAAACTACATAATGCAAAAAGAAAGAATGGAAATAAACGAATAGCCATAACTAATGTTTGACGTAAATAAAACTGAAATTAAAATGCAGCGGAATAATAATAATAATAATAATAATAATAATAATAATAATAATAATAATAATAATAATAATAATAAAAATAATAATAATACTAATAATGATGATGATGACAATGATAATAATAATAACAGTAATAATAATAATAATAATAATAATAATAATAATAATAATAATAATAATAATAATATAGTAATAGTAGTAGTGGTGGTGGTGGTAGTAGTAGTAGCAGCGGCAGTAGTAGTAGTATTCAGTGTTTTCTTTTCCTACTTCCATATCTTACCCCTGCGATTGGGAAAATTATGTGCCTTTATTTGATAGCACTGATTTAATATTTCAATGCAATGCAATCTGGGAGCTAGAAACAATGAGTCATATGATGATGTTAAAAGGCTTCCTAACAGTTGTAATATTAACCTGCAACATTCGACATATTTTGTCAAGGCAAGATTTTAATTATATAAGGCTGTATTCTTATTTCACATTCATACATATGCCACGTTTTATAATCCTAACATTTTCATTTATATGTAAAATGACAATAGTGAGTTTGACATTTGTTTCAAAAGAACGTGCTTGATGCTGTTTAAGTTTTAATTTGTATTGTTTGTTAGCTTTTCATTATGACGCGTCATGTTTAATTTTGTGTAGTTTGTAAGTGACGTTTTGTAAAACAAAGAGTACTTCATCTTGTAAGGAATAAAATAAATAGCTTATATTTTCCTGTAAGTGTAGTTTAAATATTAGTAACCATTATCTACACCCGAGTCAAGGATTCAAGTTTTTCCTCATAAATGTAGATTCAACATCCGATAGACTTTTTATAAAGTGCTAACCACCATCATGGCGGAATGTAACAGTTTGTGCGGAGTTCACACTGAATAAGCATACACCAATGAGTTGCAAAAGACAGTCCCACTGTGTTTTTTTAAGGTCATCGGCTATATTCTAACATTTTTCATTTTACTTCATATTTACATTACATTATTGAAAGTAGTTATACTCGCAAAAAAGAATAAGCGCATTCTCAAGTGTAATGAAGAAACAATAATTTAATTACTCCAAATAGCAGTATACAACGCCGTTACCTCCCTTTAGCTTCGATTTCCCACCTACAGTGGACGCCGACCGGAAATGACGTACATATATCCCCAGAAGACGAAGTACATGTTTCTTGTTGTCGAAAATGCAACACACTATAGTTTGGATAGGAAACATTGAAATAATACTAATGAAAACTAAATTACTGTTCAGCCTTATATCGATATGCATGCACGGCGCATTAGATTGTGCTGCTTTAAAAAATCTTCCATTGTTTCAATTTAGTTTCAGAATATCCGTGTAATACAAGTAAAAAGGGTCATAATGTTTGCCTAATAACTAACTCAGTTTGTTAGAATATATCACACCACTACTTTTGGAGCACTTCAGGAAATGTTGAGCCACTTTGGAGACTGGATTAAGAGGTGGCACTTTTTAATTTCAAACAAAATATTGGAACGTCTTTTAAATCTAACATACTAATTATTATAAGGAATGGTTATTTGACAAATCATTTCCTTCCTTCCAAAATGAGGTCAGATTGCACAAAAGGTGCAATATATGAAAAGTGACGTCATTGTTGCCTTAAAGTGACATCATTGTTGCCTTAAAACTGTTATCTATTTTACAGAACATTTTTATAACATCAAGCGGAAATATTGCATATGATCATTGATTGCATATTTTCTCCCGAAAGCCGTGGTAGATGCATTTGGTACCAACACAATAAGAAGACGACAAAAACTAAACGGTGTTTAGATAAACCACAGCAGTTTGATAGGTTTGCACTTTTTCGTTACGGTGGATGTGTAGTATTCTTCGTTAAATAGTGTAAATAGCCGAATGGGTATTTACCGTGGCAATGGCACTTAAGCGTCAATAGGAGCTTAAAATTAGGTCGCCATGTTGAAATGAATAGGAACAAGATGTAACGTCCAAAATCTGGTTCACGGGTTTCACATGCTGAGCATATATGGTTAGAAGTGTAATATATCGAAGTTTCCTTGTCTTCTAACTGAAATTATTATTATACCTTAGGCTGATCAGGAGTGTGTCTCTATTAACTCTCTAAGAAATATATATCTATGTTGCAAATTACAAAAGAGAATACATACAACTTAAATATATTCAGTTTGCCATTTGTGTCTTGCATTATATTGGCGAAATTTACATTCGTCATTTTCTGATGGTCAATGTTGTTTTCAAAATCATTTAATGAACACAGTCTCTCACAAACACGATTTCATTGTTAGTTTGCATTGCGAATCTCTAACTTGCCATTTCAGAGCATTGACCATTGGCACGCTAGTTTCAGCAGTTACGATCATCTCGCACGGAACTATTAAAAACCTCTGGGGAAAAAAGTAATAAGTCTGCATTATTTTCGTGACAATTGAGCCTTACTTGATTTTAGTTTGGGAGCCGGGAGACGTGTGTCTCGTTGGGGGAAGGGAGCGGAAGATCGATTTGCTCTGACAATATCCGATACTAACGTCATTGTATCTATACTATTCCAACGCATAAATCTTCTATTGACGATAAAGTGCCTTTCCCATGTTAAATCTCCATTAAATACTATGATCGCGTTATATGGTTTAACATGGGATACCCCACTTGAGGCCTTATTACCATTATATATTACTGTTGTTGTTTATCATTCGATTTCCCTCATTTTCACAAATGTTTGTCTATTCATGTTGAAATAAAGTGCATCTACTACGTATTTGGAGTAAAATACGAAACTAAAGATCCGCTTATAACTGTATGTTTCTTCACTCTGATATACAATTACTAATCGACACAAATTGCATTTAACATATTAATATCCAGGAAGCAAAGGAAAGCATTTTAAGGGAGCCAAAGTAATGATATGCATGATTACAATGTAGTTTACTGGTGTAAATACAATATGTGTATGGTGTAGTCATCCATCTATGTGAAACGTTACAGATTTTTTGTTTGTTTGTTTGATTAGGATTTTTAACGTAGCTTTAACAATTTTTCAGTCATATCGCTACGATGTCTGCAGTAAGGCAGTTTATAGTGATGTGCAGCACTGGGGCATCATGCTGCAGACACGTAGCATCATGTCAAACCCAGTCACATTATCTTGACACCAGGCTGACCGGTCCTAACATTGAGCTCTTAATGCTGAGCGCCAAGAGAGGCAGCTGTTACTACCGTCTTTGTAATTTTTTCGTATGACTTGGCCAGGGATCGAACCCACCACATCTCGCTGATGCAGCGGACGCTCTAACCACTAGGCCACCGGAGCGGTTAAACTGTAAAGAATACTGTTTATGTTTTTATACATTTTATAAGGTCTGAGAGCAAAGGAAAACATCTTTGCAATTCGGTACAAGGATGTGAACAAACAAGGAATAAGTCTGACAGAGAGAATATAAACGAGCATGACCAAAAAAAAAAAAGAATCCAACAGTTTTTCTATCAGTAAACGACCCAACACAATTTGTATCTACACTACCATTCTAAATTAATCCCTTTAATGGAAACATCAACTATAAGGAAGGATGATTGGGGCATATCCCTTCTGTGTTATTTGCAATACCAATGTCACATTCATGAACGTATTGTCAAGGTTACAACTACGTTGTGAAGTCAAACTTGAATTCCAATTATCTAAGGAAATGTTTATGTGCTAACGAAAATAGGTAATCGTAATTTTCACATAACCAACTTTCTGCTTCATCGTCATCATTTCGAGAGTGCTAACAGTCAAGACAATTCATTCTATGTCCTAAATTAAGTTGATGAAGAAAATATGCATGCTATTCCACACACCATGGAACGTGCTTCTAGTGATATCACATTATTGAACTGAGCATACACAGAAGTTCTTTTATAAAATTAATGATATAGTCTACCAAATACGGAAAGGAGGTTTAAGATTCTTGCATGAAAAGTATTGCATATAAGTGTGTCACAATCTATATTTTCTCATATCACTTTCCATCTATGTTTTTGTAACATTTTATATTTTGTTAGTTTGTATTTGGAACTGTCGCACAAAATATGTATGATTTGGAGCTTTGGCACAAAATATTTGGTATTTGGAGCTGTGGCACACAGTATTTGGTATTTAGAACTGCGGCACATAAAACTTGGGATTTCTAGCTGTGGCACACACTATTAGGAACTTGTTGTGGCACACGTTGTTTGCGATTTGGAGCTGTGGCACACACTATTAGGAAGTTGTTGTGGCACACGTTGTTTGCGATTTGGAGCCGTGGCACACATTATGCGCATCAATATACAACTATGCAACATGAAATAATCGTACTTTTCTAGTTTTATGTTTCATTCGAGTATTACGGTGCAGATAAATAGAGAAATTATAAGTACTATTCGGGAACCAGAAAAAGTAATACTGTAAGCCTAAATTTTTACTGGGGTGACCAAATTTTGTTGTTTCGCTGAGTCACGCTACTTCGCGGTTATTCCGTTTCGCGGTTCTGCTACATATAACACTTTCATTTCTAAAGAAAAAAGAAAAGATGGCGGCAGTTTAATTCCCTGTATAGAATCCTATTGCGAATTCGGAAACAAATTTAATTCGCGAATGAATGTCGGTTCAAGCACCTGTTGTAGGGATGATTGTCTTTTTCGAATTAAAGCTGAACGTTTAACAAATATCTATTTCCGAAAATGTTAAGCACCTTAATAACGTATTTAGCCTCCTAGCATTGAGAAAATATATTTTAAATTTATGTTTTAGCAGATCAATATTAATTAGACACTATATACACCATGTAACTGTCATATTGAAAAAAACACTGATGTGTAAAATGCAGGGATATCGTTACATATCGTACACATATTGGAATCATAATGAGTGTGTTAAAGACTCACATTCAAAAATGACAACCTAGACAGATGAATGGCATTCAACAGGAATCCATTGGATTGCCGTTTACTTTCTGAACGATCGCGGTGTTTACTATATTGATATATATATATATATATATATATATATATATATATATATATATATATATATATATATATGTATGTATGTATGTATGTATGTATGTATGTATGTATGTATGTATGTATGTATGTATGTATGTATGTATGTATGTATGTATGTATGTATGTATGTATGTATGTATGTACGTCCGTATGTGTGTGTGGGTGTGTGTGTGTGTGTGTGTGTGTGTTCAACTAATTATATAACTGCTTATATGTACGAACTTTAAGTCAGAATAAAATGAATTCCCCAGGTATTCATTGTTTTACTTGTTTACCTCACCAACAATGATAGGTCATGATTTGACACCTTATGTGTTTCCTCAAAGACTCTGTCAAGTAAGTAGACAGAAGATGATTAGTCTGTGTGTGTACATTTGGTCTCCAGTGGGAGAAAGTTATGGTCACGCATGTCTTTATACCACTTTCTCAAAATCTTCTACTCAAAAGTCCACATCTCTGCCAGATATGTTTCCAGCGTTTTGACTCATATTAGTTGTCTTGTGTCTGACAAGGATGATCAGTGTCAAATAAATAACATAACTGTGTAATCTTTCACAAATTGGGAAACTAATGTTCTTGTTCTGGCTAACTTGACGTTATGACATTTTCTAACTGTCTAGAATGAGTTGGATGAAACTGGCGAATTCTGCATACAATGTTATGTTCACCGTGTTGACTAGGGCTTCTGCGAACTGAAACTTCAAACGAAGTTGGCTAGATTGTATAAGAAGAAAAGCGTTCACTGCCTTAGTCGGGAATGAAACCAAGGCCCTCAAAACATACTATCCTGCCTGCATAATCTTCATACAAAATAGCCTGGCTTTTCTAATAACTGTTATGGGAACTTCAATAGTGTTAGACAATATCACAGTTATCTTGTTAAAAGGGTGGGAAGACACTGTTTGGACACATGAAGTGATTTCTCTCGTAGATACGTCGATGTGGTGAACCCGATATGATTTTGATCGTTTCTTCCGTTAAATGCTCCATTGGTGCCGATGCTTATGAGGAAACAATGGGTAACCTATCTTATATATGAGTCCAGATGCAGAGGTAAAGGTTATTACTGGTGCTATCGGATCCTGTGCTGTACATGACTGATATCGTTTCTCAGTATATGTTAAGGCCATTATAAGTTACAGGTAAAGTCTAGTTTCGTCTTTATGAAATGGCTGTTGTTAAGTGTATAAAATGTTGGCATTTCATTGTAGAGCCGATATATTGTAATACCTTTTGTTTACATAATACAGTTTTCTCTGATAATATATATGGGGTTTAAATACACTGCAAACGGCTAGTTCGTTTCACAGTGTTGGTTAGTATATATATATATATATATATATATATATATATATATATATATATATATATATATATATATATATATATATATAATAATAATAATAATAATAATAATAATAATAATAATAATAAATTGCAATGTTTAACTATCAATCTATGTCACTGTTAACGAATAATGTTTATGTTGGTATGTATTTAATAAAGACTGACACATCGAACGTAACAAACAAACTGAATGTAAATGCTAATGTCTTCAAATGGAGAAGAAGAAAAAATCAGTTAGTAAACCAAATTGAAATGAGAGTGGCATTTCAAAGACGTGTTTAGTATCAGCTAGTACACAAAATTCAAATTAGAGTGGACTCTGAAAAACGTGTTTAATATCAGCAAGTAAACCAAATTACACATTGATCAATTTCGAAAGTGCTCTTAAAACTCACCTTTTTCGACTGCAGGAACATACTGACCAAATAAATAGTAATAATAATAAGACCAAATAAATGTTTCCTACCTGAAATGTTTCAGAACTATGTTTGTTTTATAATTTCATCGTGTTATGCTCTTTTTAGTCATATCATTATATATGTTGTAAAGCGCTAAGAATTTCTAACGTTTAGGCGCTCTGCTATTAATAGTAACCCAAACTCAAATTGAATTGGTCTTTGAAAAATGTGTTTAAAATATCAGCCAAAATTCAGAATCGTCTTTGAAAAAAACTGTTTTAGCATCAGAAAGCCAAATTCAAATTAGAGTGGTCTTTGAAAATATGCTTGGTATCCGTTAGTAAGCAAAATTAAAATTTTAGCGGTTTTTTCAACGTGTGTCAAGAATCAGTTAGTTAGCCAAATTCAAATTAGAGTAGCTATTCAAAGACATTTTCAAACGTACAGAGTTATTACAAAAATATATTTAGTATAGGTTAGTAAGCCAATGCCAAATTAGAGTTTTCTCAGAAAAAAAACATGTTTAGGATCAGTTAGTAAGCTATATATTTAAATTATAGCTGTCATTATAAAAACGTAATCAGTATAATTTAGTAAGCCAAACCAAAATTAGACTGGTTTTTGCAAAACGTGTATAGTATCAGTTAGTAAGCACTGTTGAAATGTATAGTGGTCTCTGGCAAACGTTTAGTATGAGTTTAGCCAAATTCAAATTAGTATGCGGTCGAAATATTGAATCAGTTAACATAAATGGCACGGACCTAAAAAATGGAAATACAAACAAAATGACATTTTACGGTACAATGACAAGGGGCGGATGATTCAGTGATTTCACCACCGAAAATAATTGATGTGTTTTACTCAAACATAAATAATGTAGTATTTTACTCATTGAGTAAAAATGTAAAATTTATTCACTCAAATAGTGAAATTATGTAAACAGAAATAAACTGATATACAAATTGTATATATAGTCCCAAAAACACACTGGATTTTACTACCCCCCCCCCCCCCCAAAGTAGCCCACGGCTAAATGATTACACTTGGGTTTGCAAACCTCAAACATTAGCCCACGCCGAAATTGTTACATTTATGGAGCTATTCTGTCGTCACCAGCACACTCGGCTACCTGGCACACTTGCCAGTCAAGCCTCAGCATCCCAGGTTGGTCAATCAAGCAATCAGCGCCCGCCAATCTCGGACAGCAACGGCCGATCACATACTACTCGACCAACAACACTATTCAGCTATGGTTCTGCTTTACAGCTGATATGGTCGACTTCATAGTTAGCTCTGCATCTGATACCACGTAGACTCCGATCACTCTGATCACACTAGTCATTCTATTCACCCTGATCACTTTCTCTCTGGTCAGCTGAAAATATATCAAACGCCGTCTACTATACATGACACTGGAATATATCATAGAACGTAATGACGTTACATACGGTAAGCTATACAGATTACATTATCGGCACAATAATTACAAAACAATACACAATTTCAGAACTGAACTAATCCTTGCCCGATAAGAATCCTACAGGACTAAATGTTTCTTATAAATGCAATTTTATATTGCTAATATAACGTTCTTCCTAAGTAACACACAAGAATACAAAATATTTGCATTATGTCATGTAGACCGAATCTACATAGAAAATATACAAAGATAAACGTGGCAGTATAATAGTCATAACTTATACACAAGAAATTAATAGCTCGCATACCTCTACAGCTGAAGATGTGCAATCCCTTAACACATTATCCCATGGCGCCGCCTTTGCGGGGCAGGAGAAATTAGCTTACTTTTAAGTTCATGTATGATGCACTAAAGTGGGTGGTATTATAGAAAGGTAGGCAGATTTAACTCTATAATCATACCAACTAATCTGGACTTTTTAGTTGCACTAAAAGATATAGAGAAAAAAGTGGACTGACAGCATCACATAATGGACCAGGAAAAGTTTTGCGGAGACACAGGGATTGGCACATGATCGAGACAAGTGGAGGGAACTGGTCAGATGTTCAGCAGCACGGTGCCTCGACGACAACACTAGGTCAAATGTACAGTAGTCTTTGAAAAGCGTGTTTTGGAGCAAAGGTCAGAACAAGCAAAGAAAGAATTGAAGAAACCATTATTTCGTCCTATCTGGTTACTAACTTCATCATTCGATAGTTTGAACGCTACAATTCAGCTTCCTAAACATTACTTTGTATACGGTTTATGCATTGTTGTTCTGGAGGGAGCCTTAACAGTCTCTTGATCTTTAAAATGGATCTTTTTCGTTAATAATAATCAGTATACGAATGATTCAATAACCCTATAGTAAACATCCCAATCATAAACTGCTCAGTTTGCAAATCATGATAGGGTTTTCCGCCTCAACTGAAGGAATGGTCTCAGTTGGCTTTAATCCAAGCGAAGAAATAGTAGACATCCGAATGAATAAATGAAATGCATCAGATATTGAATACTTGGTGCAAACTTTTTTTTCGGATTCATTATATTCAGCTGGGATTATGGTCCTTTCTGTTCTCCGTTTGAACCGTTTGAATTTAATATTTAACCTTATTAAATCTCGGTGAACAGGTTGTAAGTCATTTTGGAAAATATAGGGGATACAACATTAGGAAAGAGGTTAACATGCTGGTGACACATTTAGGTCAAGGGGAAATCATATGTCAACTTGGTCCATACTATAAAATGCGAGGGTACACTAGGTGGACAAGAGGAGAGTCTATGTTAAATGAGTCTATGAGTTTAACAAGGGAATGACTTGACGGGGACAGGTGTTATTAGGGAAAAAAGTGCTTATGTAACATACGTTAACATTGTTACATGTGTCTGACCTCAGCTGGAGTTACATAGTGACATTGTCGAGTGTACCTCAATTAATTATTCAATTGGTTTAATAAAGAAATGCTATCATTGAGACACGAGTATTTAAAATGGCAGAGGTGTTTATTGAGACAAAAGTGATTATGGTCATATGAATATGTATGGGGTCAAACGCATTATAAAGACAAACAGGAATGGTAATATTAAAATGTGAAGAGAAAAATATTCAACACTTTCTAGGGAGATTGGAATAAAGGGTGGACAGTTTTTATAGACATGCTTGAATTGAACATATGAAAAGTTATCTACTATCCAATTACTGTGTTATGTACTATCCAAAGACCCCTAAACCCTATCCATAATGCCTTATGTATTGTCCTTACACTTACACTTACTATAAGACGAAAGGGTAGTGATGTAAGAGAAGACATGCAATGATGCAAACACAATATTCAGCTAGACATGTCGTCCAATACTCTCTACACCACTAAACAGAAGGTTTAAGATAATGTATACAACTTACTTATCCTTATTATACTGAGCTGGAATGTCATTATTAAGATACAGATTCTGATGCTGGCTGTATATTGATTGGAATCCAGTCATTATGAAACATTCTGCAACATGCTGTCTTAGCGTTTTCACTATGTTTTTATGGGAATGTGTTTTACAGCAATATACACTATCCCAAATGGCTTGTGTTATGTCTCAAACCTTACACCAACTATCAGAAGAAAAGGCTGTGATGTAAAAGAAGGGGTATAAATGTGCGCGCGTGCGCGCGTGTTTGACTGTGTGGATATTCGAGAGTGCTGCGAAAAGTGCGTGCTGGACAGAATATAAAATATCAACGTTCTATTTCGTCTACGTCTTAATCAATTTTTCAATATGGAAACGGCTTTTAACAATTGAAAAGTTATTATTGCGTTTTTATCATGTCCCTATTTACTGGCAACCCTTTTTGCTTCATCCTTTTAATATTGCGTGTATGATCGTGTTTCATATTGAAATTAATTTGGATAATAACAATTAAGCACATTAGTGGTGTTTGGGATCACGCAACCATTGATCTTGATTACAGTGGATTAAAACTGACAAACATTAACTGATTCACCAATAAGTGAGTCATTATTTCTTAATAGCACAAAATACAAAATAAAAAATACAACATTTAAATCTTTAAACATTCAACGTGTCAAAGTTTTTCTCCCGCAAGCAGTAATATTTGCACAGACCCTTATGCTGGCACGTAGAGCTTTATAAGTCTATATTCAAGAAGAATTATATTTCATATAATTATTTTTTTTTCTAACATATCACTATTATTATATTTCTTCTTCTTTTTCTTTTTCTTCTTCTTCTTGCTATTATTATTATTATTATTATTATTATTATTATTATTATTATTATTATTATTATTATTATTATTATTATTCTGAATGAAAACAGGACCAGATATAGATTAAAGCTAAACTGAGGAGATATCGGAGATTTCAACAATCAGTGCATCTCATGTAAAATAAAGAATTGTATTTTTATCATGTTCACAAGTTTGTGTTTTTGCATCCGCCCAAGTGCACAATTGTAATGATGTTCGTACGCAATTAACTGGAGGCCTGGACTACTTTTAATGATGTGTTATATTTCAGTATTAGTTAAAATTTCCCACATTTGTTTAACGTTCGTTCTTTCTATAATTGGATAATTTTTATTTTTCTTATGTAGTTTTGTAGCTAGATAATTGATTAATAATACATTAAGATCACTTCACTCTCTTTTTCTTTCAGGCATGTAAGGTAATTGTTCATTGCAGTCAAAAGGTAATGGTCTAAGCTATGTTACGTATTGTGGGATCTGACGGTTTACACCAATGTAGATGCAGTATTCTAAAACTGTAATCTAGTTATCTCCTGCAACATGTGTAAAATACGAAAATGGTACACGAAGTTGTTTACCCTACCTACCTGCCTGCCACCATGCATACCTACTTATCACCAACCTACCTAAATACTTACACACACACACACACACACACACACACACACACACACACACGCGGATTGCTATACTTGTGAGCCATCCGACTAGGTAGCGGGTTATGGAGAGTATTATTTATTTCCTTAAATAATCATTGAAACAACACATACAAGCTAAATAAGGTGAAAATAACCTCTATTGCTGATTTTTCTTTACCAACATATTTTCTTTACACAGTACACTAAATGAATTATTGATTGTTAACTTCGCAACATTGTGGACACGACATTGTAGTTATGGACACGGTGTTCATAATGCTGTGTGTGTTTCTTATTGTTGTGGAACCAGTTGTAAACCATGTGTCCACAAATCTGATGAAAAATAGGTGTATTATAATAGTATAATAAATGACCATTCGTGTCACTGACTTAGCGCTATCTTTCGAAAAGAAAAAATCTTTAGGAAACAGCTTTTTGCGACGACGCTATACTTCTGTTATGAAGTGATTACTTTTATCACAATTACAGACAATGTCTTTACGAAGAATAGCACACAATTTGACATGAATGGTAATGGTCGGGATAGGGAGAGCAAGCGATTGGAAAAGAATAAAAATCAATTTTGTATGTAATGAAATTAAGCGTTATTCGTGTTGAAATAAATAATGTCGTAGTGATTTATGAACGTATTGTTACACGCACAGGGGTCTCACTTGACCGAGCGGTTTCAAACCTTAGCGCGAATCCCGCTGGAAGTCATGTGTTTTGCCCAAATTTACAAAGACTTCCATACAATTTGACTTGTAAATTGGAAAGCCAGACGTGTGTCTGCTTTTATATACTAAATTTTACTCTAATCAAGTTAAGACCACAGATAAAACAACTTGCCAAAAGTCCATCAACCGCACATTTGCCTGGTTTTTCTTCATAATCATCAGATTTCCATACCGCCACCCGGTTAAGCCATTTATCCCGTTTTTCACTGGGAACTATTTACCTAAACCACCTTAGGCCAGTCAATAAATGCTTTTACCGGCGCATTACTCCAATACAAATGTATATATTTTCCACTATGGACACATTAACGGTATCTACCAAGTCCCTACTTATTGATTCTATTTAGTAATTTACAGGTTTCCTACAGTAAATACTGCCACTTCAACCACAACACTATTATACGCCACTAGATTTTAATATGGACTATGTTACACAGGGACAGTCATTCGGATTGGACCTGAATTCACTACTAGCGAACCATGGCATAGTTCAAACTCACTAACACTCGATTCGGTGACGTTTGCTCCTAGTAATTGGCTAATTATTTCGCACACACACAAGTACGTACACGTACGTACGTACGTACGTACGTACGTACGTACCTACCTACCTACCTACCTACCTACCTACCTACATACATACATACATACATACATACATACATACATACATACATACATACATACATACATACATACATACATACATACATACATACATACATACATTTAATTTAAGCAAATGTTTAATCATCCCAGATTCAGCAACCTTTATTAAGTAATATAGTGTTTTGCTGAATTAAGATCAAACCGCGTGGTCAGTTAAATACAGAAGTATATAATGTACTCTACGTTATTGCAGTTTATGTTTGTCAGTATCGAATTAACAGATTGTCTTTTGTCTTTTATCTCACTTATGTTTCAAATGCAGCTCCAATAGAAACATTAAGGGTTCATATTGAAATATGATTCGCTATGAATGTTGAAAGCAATTAGAACGAAGCGTATGACTTAATGTCAGTGAAGTCATTAGAAGATTGTATCAGTCAGGAAAGATATTTGATTCTTTCTTGGTCCCGAAGGATTAACTTTTTTTTTCCCATAATGAGAAGTTTTGCACTTACTCAGAAATGGTCGAGTTCTTTGTTATCGGCACTTGCAGCACCATATATGATCTCATCATGCCTAACCAAATACGGGCTAATTGCTTTCCCAAATAACATAGAGTGGTGGTCTACGCACGCGGTATAGAACGGCGAACCTAGAATTATGAATTCCACGGCTAACAAATCTAATATCGTTGTAATATTATTTGTATTGAAAATGTCACCTACCACGGGATAAGATACAAATACAAATACATTTTCTTTTCCATATGGAGTGGAGATTATTTTTAAATTCTGTTGTAGTCACACCTTGTCATTTTCTAAAGCTTCCATGTCGTACTTCCGTTTAGAGAAACTATTGCCAAGCTGACAAAAAGATGCAATCGAAATTTAAAAGACCAATGGATGCACTATATTAGATGGTAGATTTTGCCGGTAAAAAAAATCAAAGTTTTGTATAGATAACGAGAATTCTTAGATTTGATATTTTCAGCTGACGACTCCGAACTCCACAGGTTTGTAATAAAATAGGTTTTAATTTTAAAAGTGTCAATCCTGAATGAGACAGAAAAACATTGTGCGATGCTCAGGAAAAAATACTTTGATATTATATTGTCCTCATAGACTTCAGCATAAACACATTGATTAGCCATTTATTGTACAAAACTAATTGTATTATTATTTACAATATATAAAGTATGTCCTACACTGATCATTATTGTCCTAGATTACACTACACGATGCGCAATAAATAATGGGACTCAGCATCGAGGAGTCAGAGAAACCTTGCTGCTACGAAGTGCTAAAACAAAGCAAACAATAACTAAAGAGAGAGAGAGAGAGAGAGAGAGAGACAGAGACAGACAGACAGACAGAGAGACAGAGACAGAGACAGAGAGATAAGAGAAAATCTGTTGTCAATAGTTTATTAGTTCAATATGGTTTATTATTCTTACCTTTTCTCTTTTAATATTAATTTATAATCACTGATATCACCATAAAATAAATTTACAAAACTTAACAAGATTTCATTTTAACCTTGAAAACATATACTGGTCTTTACAGTAATGTAAATACAATAATTTGTTGTTGGAATTCATTTTCTTGGTTATTATTCTTCTATATTCCGTTTTTTATTCCGACATTTGATCTAGTTGTCACGTTGTAAGGAAAATAAGTAGATTGCAACATGTATATGCTAGACCCTGAGGCTAATAATTTTGTGCAATAACGTACGGAGGTCAGTCCTGCAGACAATGAGGTGTCAAGCCAATTATTTAACATGGTCATAGGAACTGGTGACTGGCGCCTTATGTTGGCTAAGCCAGTTACATAACATGGCCATGATATGGCTCACAGGTAAGTGATGAAATCCGATGTTATGATGAAAAGGACATCATGTGGGGGTCGTAAAAAGCCCTTGAAATACTGCCTGGGAGGGGGCAGTGTTTGCTAATGAAGTGAATCAGAGGTGAATCAACATCTACTCAGAGTTGACCCAGTCGTGGCTACCATTAGAATTGCAAGCTTGAATGTATTATCTTGAGAACTAAACCATCTTGCTGAAATTATAAGGGAAAATAAGGTACTCGACGTCATTCGAAATTGGCGAGAAACTTGATATTCTGGGAATTACAAAGGATCTTCAGAATAGGTCAGTGACTATTCGCTCGATTGTTGTAATATATTACGGCAAAGTCATTTGACTTTAATTATGTGCAGTATGTATACTTCATTATTAGAATAGTTAGTACGTATAATTACCATTTGTAGGGTTTGATTCATTTGCTGTGTTTGGTCTACATGCATATTTTGAGATATGAGCAATATTTATGTAAAAAAAATTCATATTGTCATTCGCAATTCGGTTAATTTGTAAGTAACCTCGTACATTTTTATTCATGTGATATTCTAGATTTGCAAATGTTGAATTGAATTATTACTTTGTATAATGGTTGCAGTGTGCAACATTAGTTAATAGGGATTTGACTATTTGTGTATACTTTGTAGGAGTAGCATGTGTAAGGATAGGAGTATCATGTGTAAGGAAATATTAGCGCATGGATATGTGGATATGTGTGTAAGCTTTGTAGAAGTGCAATGTACAGAAATGCGTATGATTATGTGATATTGTTCTGCATAATAAGATTGAGAATCTACATATACCGTGTACACCATATGAGAGAGAATGGGTATTTCGATGTGCACGAATGCGTGACCAAAGAAGGGAATGGCTTATCTGATGATATTGTAGCTTATTGTGAGTCTAAATAGCTAGAAGAATATTGTATGCTAATGTCCTTGTGTGTTCGTACTGGAGGCTTTTAGGATGCAGAGGAACTGTAGGAGACAGAGGAAAATACCCTAGTGGAATTGGTCCCGAGTCTCTGGGAGACAAATAAATACAACGGAGGCAGAAGTTAGTCGGACTGTAGTGAACTGGATCACCAGTCCAAAGAAGCATAATACAGATGAGTAGGAACATACTACAGGAGGTAAATCTATCACAAAAGCCAGATAATGATATACGCCGTCGCTTGGTCAAGTGAAAGACGAGTGGTAGGGTTTTAAATTTGAAATTTATTTGAGAAATGACTGTTTTTGAATGATTTTAAATTGTTGTTTATTTGAATTTTACATTTTTGTATTCATTATTTTTTCAGTTAGCATCGCTGACTATGGGCTCAGAGCTTTGCATCTCTATATCATTACTTCAATATCTCGCAAACACGAGTCTGGGTGGGTCTTCTGTAATAATCTAATATAAGACTGGGAGCATTCCAACTCATCTAGTTAACGAGAAAGCTCTACATAGTTCCTTTGATTATGATTTTAATATTTGTGTATGTTCATAATGTTGTTAAATTTTAAAGTTATTTGTTTCAAGTATATTCCTATCTGCCGCTTTTAATTGTGTAAAGTTCCTTGTAAATGTTGTAAGAACTTGTAGCCCGAACCCAATAGCTTATACATAAATTTCTTAGTAGTCCTCATAAATATAAGACGTTCTGACGTATTACAATAGAGTTGTCATGTACACATGTACCAAATCACCACAACCACAAAAGAGGTAAGTGAAGGATTCCTGTAGCTCTTACAATGTGATGAATTGTTAAATAGAGTAATGAGATATTATTTGTTAACCCTTGGAATGATTATCATCCCATCAAAATATTTATTAAACTGATATTCTAGTGGTCATATTTATGATTGTAACGCATGGTCACAACCTCATAGTTACCAATGTTCCCCTTAGTTCTCAAACGTTAAAGTTTCAAACATCTGTACTAAGAACATTCTTCAGTGCACTTGGCAACCTTACTGTGCACTAACAAATCTGACAATTTTGTCGTCAATGGCGCCTGTTTCAATTTTTTTTATCCACTCAGCTTAAAACCTCGCTTAAGGAATGAACAAACTGGAGCGACAAAGTCAATATTATTAAATTAAAGGATTGTCCAAAGAGTTTTGTGTTTAAAGCAGTCTTTTCAATACTTCCGAACAAGCCCATATTGACCCAGTTGCCGTATCTTACTTAAATAATCTAATATAACAACAAAGCATTTTATCATCTGCGAATAATGCTAATGGTGTTTTCGTTTGATGGATAACCAGAAATCAATTAATGGCAATTGGTCAAACTCACAATGATAATTATTAGGTCTCAGATCAAGGGTATGTTTATTTTCTGTCTGTAATATGCAGCCATATCGAAACTTATAACTCTTGGCATTGCCAGATTTCCTCAATGAGTATATTACTTATATATTAGTTCACAGTGTGCGCGGAATGTTATCATCATTTTTAACTCCATACACCCTGAGCTGGAGGTGATATATGAATGGGATTCATGATAAACTAATTTTATAATGAATCCATGACCTTGTGGCCAATCTTTGGCACCGTGCTTGCTCTCTTTGACATAATGTCATCATTGGTTTGCGTTGCGAATCTCTGAACGGCCATTGTTAGCAAAACAAATGATTGTATATTAACACGCTAGTTGCAGTCGGAATTATTTAAAGAAGTTAATGAGTCAGCTTAAATGTTTAATTAAACTTATCCTTCTGTTAGTGCTTAGTTTGGACCCCGGAGCAGTGGGCGGGATGCGGATAATTTATTTTGTATCGATAAATGCGCATACTAACGTAGTTATGTAAATAAAATAAATTTTCTGATTCATGAATTTTATATCTACACTTTAACATTTGAATAAAATTATAGTTAGGAACTCATGTGATCCTTCTTGGAAAACATAATAATGATTAAAAACACATAAGAGTTATTACAAAAATGATGTACATTTAAGAGCTATGTTTAAAAGCGAATGAATTATTCTTCCCCCTTTTTAATCCTATAATATACTCAGATGGTAAACTTTATTATCCACTTGATTTATAACTGTATCGCATTTCCAAGACTTTTTGGTTTTTTTTACACATTTTGGAATAAAATTTTCTTCATTAGTAAAATTATATTTCTTTCATTTAAATAATTGGGGAACTGTTGCGTGATTTTTGTAAGGCATGCACGCAAGACGTAAAACAGCACGCTCTTTTTTTCACCAATATTCTGTAGAAAAAAACGAAACTTTTTTAATCGACTATCAGATGATTTGCCTTTATTGTTATTGGTACCATAATATTATTCTTTCCACTGGGATTCGATATAAATAATTATAAAAAGCAGACGTTGGATCTTGCTTTCTCATCCATCAAACCTACCACTTTACGCACAAAGCTTTCTCAAGCGATAAAAATCAAGAGGTGCCAAATACACAGAGTACGTTAATTTCCAGTGACTAAATTTATAGAAGACATTGATTAATATTTCCGTACCATCCCATATTGTCCTGGAGATATGTAGTGACGTAAGGATTCTATTGTAGATTTGATTCAATGATTTAGTCACAAAGAAAGACGTATTGACATTAATCAACAAATAATAAAGATCCCATTAATGTTAATTGCACTATGTTATTATGCATCTAATCCACACAATCGATTTAATTGTCACCGAACATTTGTTATGACGATGACAAACATCGAAAGATAAGCTCCTTTTGACGAGAAACACTAATTTATACTGCCTTTTGTCTCTTTTAGTTAATACCTTTCTGCTACACAGTTTCTTATGTACTTATTTTTGGGGCAGGATTTAATATTATATTACTTTTGACCTTGCTTTATAGATGTTCCATGGTAAAATTCTATATTGTCATTGTGCATAGTCTATGTTTCGATCTCCCATCATCTGTGATTTCTGATGTAACTATAAGTTATCATTTTTATTTATTTAATTTGGTAAGTTAAATCTATGCTGTTTTATTGTCTACAGAAATTATCATACAAGCAGAAATCTTAACTGTAGGGAAATGGTAACAAAGAGAGGTGTCATAATCAATATATTTTTTTTCTGAAAAGATCCTATAGTGATGTACCTATAATAATATGCACTTACCCACACAAAACTATGTTTTTTTTTTAATTACTGTATTAACATCATTTAGATTAACTATATTACTAGGTCATCGTATGAGAGAATGCAAGCAGGTTCAAAACATAACATACTTCTATAAGTAAACTTGTTTGGAATCGGTATATTATTGATAATATTCAAAACCTCGAAGAATCTACCTGGAATACAGATATTAAACTAAGGAGCGACTTAATTCACTTCAGAAACACTCATTTGGACTTACAACCAAGCAGTATATGGTTTATTGGGCGTAAATTTCCATCTATGTTATGGCCTCTCTCTGAAATAGTGAAACTATATGTCATGCCCGTTGGAAAAGTTATGATATGCAAACTCTGTGGAAAATAGACTGACGAAAGAGCGAAACATTTTATCTTAGGTTGTGAAATGCTACTTGAAGAACGAAACGTCTTCTTTGAGAGGGTGATTGACACTTTAGAGGTGAGAGGCGGGGTTATTTTATTCAATCAAGAAGACGATATACTATTGGAGACACTTCTTGGAAGCAGAGTAGATTGATTGTCGTCTATCGACGATGATGTATGGGATAAACTCATGTTGGTGACGGCAAAAGGCATAACCTCATTTCACAACAAAATGCATGCCCTACTCTCAAACAACATGTCCTAACAACAATAATAAGTAGGTAAGGTAAATAAATAAATTAATTAATTTAAACAAACAAACATAAACAAAAGGCCAACCTGTTTAATTAAATTCCGCAATTTTGTTGTATGTCAGATCACGGAGATATGCTCTCTGGCTCATATAACATAAGAGTGTCGCCTTTTGATATCTTTTTTCATTTGAGAATGGTTTCATGTTCTTCCACATATATATGTATAGATGTGTGTATGTGTGTGTGTGTGTGTGTGTGTGTGTGTGTGTATGTGTATGTGTATATGTGTTTGTGTGTGTGCGTGTATATATATATATATATATATATATATATATATATATATATATATATATATATATATATATATATATATATGTATGTGTCTACATTTATATTTATGTGTGTATATGTGTGTGTATGTGTATATATGGGTATGTATGCATAAGCACATATGTAATGTATAAAGAACTACATTGATAATTACACTGGAATACTTTTCAAATATTTTTTATATACTCTTTTCTGTTGTATTTCATGATTTTGTATTATCCTGAATTTGATTAATCTGATGTAATCTCTGTTCAAGAGGAAATAAAGTCAGTCAGTCAGTCATACATACATACATACATACATACATACATACATACATACATACATACATACATACATACATACATACATACATACATACATACATACATACATATTTTATATCTTGTGATGCGTATCTAATTATTATCCAGGTTGAATTTAATGGTGCAGATATATTGATTATTTAAAATTTGGACGCCGATTTCATAAGAATGCAATTCTAACCCAAACTGACACCTATATGAGTTCTTCTAGCATTTAGTACATATCAAGAGCCACTACCTGCTTATGAAAACTTGGTCATTACGAAGTCACGACGTGAAGATCTGGGTTGAATCTTAGTGCTGTTATTTAGTTTTCTAAAACTATCTTTGGCACTATCGTATGAAGGAATTACTGGAATACCTTATTGCGGATGGTTCGAGTTGGAGTCGTTTTCTTAATGTGTCTTTGTTCTGGGCATGCATACATACATACAAAGTGTTCCGCTGCATTATTAGTCTCAAACTGGATTTACGGACGAATTGGTCATTGACCTTCAGACATACTTTAAAGACACATTGAAATCGTTAACCTTGACTTTAGTGATGACAGGATGGACGTTGTTACGTAACTAGTTCATTTCTGCGTCACAGTGCTTTGGTAGCGGAAGATGCAAATGTTTTTTAAGATAAAACCAAACAGCTAGTGCTATTGTGTAATCCTAAACTGGGAAAAAGGCGCTTAATAATGCAAACAAGCCAGTAGAATTGTTTGAAGTTTGTTGTTATCTTTTTTAATTCCCGTTATATCTAAACGTACCCAATTCGTGATACGGTTGAGTTTTGCTTGCTTGATCTATAATTTACAAATATTTACAAGCTTTCTGAGGACGCTGGTATGAAGTTTATGCATGATCTAAATCAATACGCAGCATACCTCAGCGTTACGTACCACAGCGGGAAGACAATGTATGAGTACGGGAAATGGTTCAAAGTCGGGAATGAAATAGTTTGTTTGTTGTTTGTTTGTCTGATTAGGATTTTTAACGTAGCTTTAACAATTTTTCAGTCATGTCGCTACAATGTCTGCAGTGAGGCAGTTTATAGTGATGTCTCGGTACTGGGGCATCATTCCGCAGACATGTAGCATGATGTCTCACCCAGTCACATTATCCTGACACCAGACCTACCTGTCCTACTAACACTAAGCTCTTAATGCTGAGCGTTATGCGAAGCAGCTGTTAGTACCAGTGTTGTAAACCAACGACCCACCCACCCCGCTCCCACGGCGGACGCTCTAACCACTAGTCCACCGGAGTGATCCGGGAATGAAATAGTAATACATGGAATACTGTGAACAAGTATATAATTATTACTGGTACAAGAGGTAATGATAATTAATGACAATAACAACGACTTAGACGATGATAAACTAAGATAATGAGATGCTACACTTTAAAATAATGCCACTGTTGTCGTTGTTTTTGCTTATGATGCTCGTGTTGCTTGACGAACTCATGGTACGAATATACTAGTGGTTTCAAAGCATTATCAGATAATCGTGTCACTTAGATGACGTGTAAGCAAACTAGCACTTGAGCCAGTGCCTTTTGCGGTTTCCGAAATAATATATTCTGCAATTCAAACACACGAAAACCGGCGTTTTCTCACGGACATTTTAATAATTCAATTTTTAGCGGAAATATACTCAATTCGACCAAGGTACAACATTCTTATCTCAATTCTCTACTTCACACTCTCGCATAGTGTGTCGTTAGATGAGTTTTGAAGACAATACGACTTAAATCTATAATATACAACAGTTTGTATCGATTGTGTGAAATTTACTACTTTCTATCAAACAGGGATGATGTGTTTCACCGGAAAAGACGCCTAGACGATAATTCTGTCAACACAACAAACCAAAATATGGATATGAAGACAAGAAGACAATAATTAATTCTCTGGGACAGCAAAATGTCAATACGCATACTTTTGTAATTGAATGAATTTGTACCATGTATAGTGGTGCAAAACTCTTAAAAATCTTCGTGCACACGCACGCACACAAATATCCGCTTAGAGCTTTTAACGATTAGGCGCTATACAAAGTCCTCATTAGTAATGCCATTATTATTCCATAGCATATACATTTATTTTTGCCGATATGTCTTGTGTCGTCTGGTGTAAAAAAAACTATTTCACCCTGTCAACGATGACATAATGTATAATAATGACGTTGTTCAGTAGAATGTTGAAGTATAATGTACCTAATGTAGCTGTCTGAAGATTATGAATGAATATAATATGAAAATTGCTAAAAGGAATTAAGTATGGGTATTTGAGTTCCTGTTTAATCACTGTATGTTTATTTGTCTTACTTTGTCTGTCTGTCTGTCTGTCTGTCTGTCTGTCCGTCCGTCCGTCCGTCCGTATGTATGTATGTATGTATGTATGTATGTATGTATGTATGTATGTATGTATGTATGTATGTATGTATGTATGTATGTATGTATGTATGTATATTTTATAATAAATTTGGAGTACGTATATTTGAGAGCACCCCGTTTTTAAGCAATTCTTAGATTTTAATTGTGTGATTATTTGGTCTTCGGCGCCATGGAAATAGTCCTAGCCCGAAAAAAATAGCCAGTTAGTAGGAGAAAACGTAACAGAGCCGAGTGTTAGTAAGTTTGAACCAGGCTAGGCTTCGTTAGTAGTGAATTTAGGTACAAGCCGAATGACTGTCCCTGTGTAACATAGTCCATATTAAAATCCAGTGGCGTATAATAGTGTTGTGGTTGAAATAGCAGTATTTATGGTTGGAAATCAGGAAATTATACAATGGAATCAATAAGTTGGGACTTGGTAGATACCGTTTATGTGTCCATAGTGGAAAATAAGCGTATTTATATGAGCGTAATACGCCGGAAATTCTGTGGATTGACTGGCCTAGGGTCGCGCAGTTAAATATTTCCCATTTAGAAAGGGAATACTAGTGTATTTTTTCTATGGCGTAACGGGCTGGCGGTATGGAAATATGATGATAATGAAGAAAAACCATGCAAAGGTGCGGTTAATGGAATTTTGGGCAAGGTGTTTCAACTGTAGTCACCAATTAATTAGAGTAAAATTTATTAAATAAAGCAGACACGTCTGACTTTCCATTTTACAACTCAAAGTTGTATGGAAATCTTTGGAAATTTGGGGAAAACATATGACTTCCAGCGGGACTCGCGCCAGGGTTTTGACACCGCTCGGTCAAGTGAACACCGCTGTGCGTGTAACAATATATATATATATAACAATATATATATATATATATATATATATATATATATATATATATATATATATATATATATATATATATATATATATATATATATATATATATATATATATGAGTGGGATAATCTTCATAAAGATTTAAATAATGAAAAGAACTATCGGTTAAAAGCATACCTATAATGCATAAACTTCATTTGAAAAGCTTGTTATATATCTGCCTGTCTACCTAGGTTACCTGGGTAACTACTTACTTATTTTTCTTTATATTCACTGTTGAACATGTTTGCATACTCGGTTTTCTGTTGGATAAGTACTTGTATTTATGGAAAAGAGCATGTAGGATGGAATGAAATAAACGCACTCTTCCAGTAATTGTGCAGGAAGATATTTGAGATCCACTCTTCAGCTGTTATACAAGATGTATTAGTTAGTATCCCCTGAAGAGACATCATTTTCACAGCGTTAGATCAAAAATGATATTTTTTACATGACAAACATGGTGGTTCCCTTTTGGCTTTGCAATAAAAAAAATATCTAAAATACGAGGAAAACATGGTATTACATATGCATTCAATCGAACTTCGAGTGGTCTATACGGTGAAACTATTCGGTCGCGATTCGAATGGTCTTATAAGATGAAACCATTAGTTTGAGCTCCGAGTGATCTATATTGTTTTTCAGGCCATGCCATTGAAGTCACATGGAAATCTAATGAAATACATTAATTGATTATTGATCTCGATGTTGATACAAACTTACATTCTCCAATTTCTTGTTCGCGAATATGACTAGATCTAAATGATCTAGATAAAACCTATTAAGACCACGTAAACAATACTAAACTTTGCTGGCCTTACGTGACTCATATAATATTTCTCACATTAGTATTATATCATCTGTACTAATTTATATAGTAAAACTTTACATCCTTAGATTGTGATGTTACAATCGATTGTCTTGGCTCTTCGAGTCATAACGCATTCTCTGTTTGCCTGGTAATGGCGGGAGGTGCAGAAATATCCATGGTATCTTAGTGGTGATGTTTCTATATATAATAAGGTCAACACGGAATGTATCACATGAACGTATACACGTTAAATTATTATAAATATATGCAGGTTAAAATATGTTTTACCTTTTAGCATGCTCACTCTTCTTTTTCTCGTAATTTTATATTCACAGTTTAATGTACAAACAGTAATATTGGCTTTAGCTCATGACACGATTGCAAACTTCACAAATAAATACTGTCTCAGTAAACTGCAATTCTTGTGAGATAAGAAATAAGAGATTATCTTGCAGCCAATATTATGGTGGAATGCAAATATGTCAAAATAGTATACAAAATTCTATTCTTCGGAATTAATTTATGTACATGAGAACTATTCGTTGTATTATCTGGGCACAGTCAACTTAATTAAGTTTACTTAGGTGAAGACTACTAATGTCTACTTATCTGGAGACATACAATGTACTTATACTATTTAGTTAGGTGGAGACTTATACTATTTAGTTAGGTGGAGACTTATACTATTTAGTTAGGTGGAGACTTATACTATTTAGTTAGGTGGAGACTTATACTACTTAGTTAGGTGGAGACTTATTCTATTTAGTTAGGTGGAGACTTATACTACTTAGTTAGGTGGAGACTTATACTATTTAGTTAGGTGGAGACTTATACTACTTAGTTAGGTGGAGACTTATACTATTTAGTTAGGTGGAGACTTATACTATTTAGTTAGGTGGAGACTTATACTATTTAGTTAGGTGGAGACTTATACTACTTAGTTAGGTGGAGACTTATACTATTTAGCTAGGTGGAGACTTTTACTATTTAGTTAGGTGGAGACTTATACTACTTAGTTAGGTGGAGACTTATGCTATTTAGTTAGGTGGAGACTTATACTACTTAGTTAGGTGGAGACTTATACTATTTAGCTAGGTGGAGACTTATACTATTTAGTTAGGTGGAGACTTATACTACTTAGTTAGGTGGAGACTTATACTATTTAGTTAGGTGGAGACTTATACTACTTAGTTAGGTGGAGACTTATACTATTTAGTTAGGTGGAGACTTATACTATTTAGTTAGGTGGAGACTTATACTATTTAGTTAGGTGGAGATACACAATATCCACCTGTCAAGACTCATATTGTTTACTTAGGTGGAGACAAACATTATTTACTTAGGTGGAGACACACAAAAATATATACTTATGTGGAGACTCATATTATTTACTTAGGTGGAGACTAACATAATTTACCTAGGTGGAGACATAATGTTTACTTGCTCACTATATCTATCTATCTATCTATCTATCTATCTATCTATCTATCTATCTATCTATCTATCTATCTATCTATCTAACTATCTATCTATCTATCTATTTATCTATCTATCTATCTATCTATCTATCTATCTATCTATCTATCTATCTATCTATCTATCTATCTATCTATCTATCTATCTATCTATCTATCTATCTATCTATATATATGTGTGTGTGTGTGTGTGTGTGTGTGTGTGTGTGTGTGTGCGTGCGTGTTTACATATATACATATTCAGTCACTGCACTTTCAAAAGCTGGTATTGTCTTATTTGTCAATATTTAATATGGTAAGTTTGATAACTGCGATAGTTGGTGTACTTAGACCAGTATAGTTTAATTTTTTGTGGAGCAAATGATATTTGACATATTGTCAACTGTACTTATCTCAGAAGTACACAATAACTGTAGAAAAGGTTCAATTTACTGTAGGATAACGAATTCGACTGCGGTTTGTAGTATTACTACTCAAAATATTGTTAACGATATGTACTCTGCACTAGCGTTAACGAAAACAATGCGTCCGTAGAGTACGAATTAAAATGACGTTAAGCTGAATTATTGTATTATTTGTGTCAAATATTAATCCTGTATACTATGACCAAGCATTCCATACATAATCCAAGATAGCACATTACGTTATGTTTGGTGTATATTTATAAGTCTCTACCGCTCCAGTGGCCTAGTGGTTAGAGAGCCCTCGTTGGATGCGGGAAATCGGAGGTTCGATCCTAAGCTGAGTCATACCAAAGACTTACAAATATATATATATATATATATATATATATATATATATATATATATATATATATATATATATATATATATGTGTGTGTGTGTGTGTGTGTGTGTGTGTGTGTGTGTGTGTGTGCAAAAGTGTCAATTATTGATGCAAAAGTCTAATTCTACTTGCCGGGGTACAACCTGAGTCACTTTGCACCACTTTTGTCACATATGCAACCTACATTTGACAAGCCAGGTCTCCTAAAGAACGATTAATTGGACAAAACTCGGTCCCACATGTATGGATGGATGGATGGATATGCAACAAGTTTGTTGCAAGGACAAACAAGTCGACACTAAAATGCATTAGTGTATTTAAGTGACTTTTCGGTTTATTTCGTATAATCAGCTGCTGATTGGAATTAATTACGATCATAAACGGATTCGACAGTGTTCAGAAATAGTGGTAGCTCATAGCTACATTCGTGGTTTGTTTATATCATATATTTAAAGACACGAGCGTCGTACTACGTCCTCTTTTCTTTTAAACTGAGATTTATGTTGTCACTCATAGTCTTGCATCCTTATGAAAATACTCCGAACGCAACAAAAAAATCATAATCTTGAAGATGATGATGATCCGAATAATCGATTGTATTTGCTCTTATTTATCTATAGTCATTTCCGGTTGAAAATATATTTAAATCGTAGAAGTTATCCGCATATGTGGAATTAAAGTATTGATATCCAAAGACTTGAGAAGCAAATCAATTGCTATCCCTTATTATGACTTTGCACAGTTTCATATGATTTGTCTCTCTCGCTCATAACATCTCATAATCTTTCGGGATATATCGTGCCTTAAGGTTAGTTTTTACCCCTGCGTCATAGCAACCTTAATCTATCATCTCCGCGCAATAGTAGATTATATACAACTTCTCTAATCACAAATCAAAATCCAATCACAATCTCTGGATTAGGAACCAGTCAACGCAAGCCAGCTCAGATGCCAGCTTCATTTTGATATTATTGTGCTACTATTTAACGTCTTAACCCTGTGAGCCGTTCTGCTAATAAAGAATGGCTTACCTTTTCCTCCTACTTGCCGGCAAAGTTCTTCACCTTCTACAGTGATGGCATTCTAAAGAAAACAAGTGCAGCACATAGAGTTTAAATTTGGTTACAAAAGCTACGGTTTTCTTAGAGTGGCATATTACAAACAAATGTATATGTATTAGTGTCGCTAAGTTTTCAGGTAAATGCATAGCAACGAGCTAGATGTCTGAGCAAGTTATATCCTGCATGTGAGCATTTTTTTTAATATAATGGTTCATCATTGATAATCTTCTCAAACCGGTTAATCAACCAATCAATATGCATCGCCATACCATGGTAGTGGTTCCCGACCGCGGGGTCTTTATCTAAATCAGGCTACCAGGTTATCTTCAGTAGAATAAATCATATCACATGGCTGAAGGACGGGTGATCATGTTGGTGACCTATTTAGTTTCACAGCAAAAGAACAAAATAGGGAGCAAATCACTTTCATGAAACCGCTCCAGTGGCCTAATGGTTAGAGCGTCCGCCTCGAATGCGGGGACCGTGGGTCCGATCCCCGGTCGAGTCATACCAATGACTTACACAAATGGTACTAACAGCTGTCTCGCCAGGCGCTCATCCTTAAGAGGTTAATGTTAGAACTGGTCAGAATAATGTGACTGGGTGAGACATCATGCTACATTTATGCGGTATGATATCCCAGTTCTAGACATCACTATACACTGCCACACTGCAGACATGGAAGCGATATGACTGAAAGAGTGTTAAAGCGACGTAAACAATCCTCATCGCACACACACACACACACACACACACACACACACACACACACACACTTTCATGAGAGATTTACTATATGTACGTACAGGAGACATAATTAAATGAATATAAATATAGAATAAATCTTGTTCGCTTCAAGACGTGTTTAGCGACTTGTTTCGTGACAAATAAGACCATTTCAAAATATATAGTTCATGGTCGGCTTGAGATAGTGTAATGAATTTAGACACATTTCAATAAAGTATCGAAAAGTCTGCAAACCATAAATTACCAAAGAGTTGTATGATAATACAAAACGGTTTGACTTGCTTAACCATCCGGGGTATTAATATTGAAGAGTTACATATCACGACTTCATCGTCTAGATAAAAGACTCGTGTGTAATTAAATATGTCTCTAGAACGCGTGGTTTCGTGAAAGAGAAGAACTCCTCCCAACGTAACTAAACTAGATGCCATGAAAATTAGACATATTATTGGATTAGAGGAAATGTTGCCCTTATTTTTCTGGTTAAGAACTTTGAAACTGTCCAGTTCTTTGCGGTAGCGCTATCAAGAGAAAATAAAATCATCCGTATCCAATTAAAGGAACATATTGTCGTGATATATAATCGTCATCATAGATTTACGAAACTATTTATAGCTGTCGGAAGATAGAGAACATTCTGTATGCAACACTCTTTCAAAACGAATCCGGCTTCTGAAGACAGTAACTCGTAATTATTTTGAAATAATACAGCTTGTGAAAAGCCAAGATAGCAAGAATCAGAACGTATTCTAAGCCATTCAGGTCGCAGCCTACGATTAGGTCATAATGTATCGAGACCTTACCTCCAGATATGAGATTAATATATAATTCGACGTGTCTAGCACGAACACTGCAAGATATGCGAGTGAGTTACAGTCTTGATTTGTAAAACAAACAATCTTTGTAGATAATCTCAACTAAACAAGATGATAAGTTGGTTAAAGAACGATCGTTCCTATGTTATTTCTGGCAATAGTGATTGCATCTTAAGGACATAAGTGTAACAGCAATATGAGGTACGATTAACACCACTTGTTCACTCGGATGTGGTGCAAATTATGAGTAAACTCTTATTGTTAACGGTTGACATGCTAATTAAGTTTATTTGATGACATAATAAAGGGCTCTACCTAGAGGTTAGTGAAACACATTTTAAGTAAATTTTATGAACTCTTTAGATATTTTCACAGTTTCTGGTCTTCTGACAGCCACATGATACCTCTCGCTACCTGCTTGAGTAGGAGAGATTAAAATCTCAATGGAGGTCTCTCTAGTGTCCTAATTATCTGCGAAATGCTGTGACGCCGTTAAGTTTCGCTACTCATTTATTGGCGACATTTCTTAAGGTTAATATTTCATTTCTTTTAATAACGTTAATGTTCTCCATGTTGCTGATCACGTAGTGACATTTAGTAGGCTCTAGAAAGAGATGCATGTGCTTAAAAGGTTTCCTAAAACAAATATATCTTTACACAAATAGATCCCAAACTGCATTTGTTGTTCGCATGAAAGATATTTATTTGTATTATGTTGCACTGTTAGTATTGAAACGTCAATCTTGATAACACAAAATCAAATCGAACGAAAGGTTTTTATACTATTCAAGTACTATATTCAACATGGTAAAATTCGTTAAATGTTCCCTTCTAGAGTTTATCGTGTTTCTGAATTCAATGCAAGATATAAAAAAAGAATTCGTTTGAAATGCCAATATAGACCAGTTGATGACACCATTGAAAATTTAGACAACCAAAGAAACCATTTTACGACTCTATGGTAATAAACTCGGTAACAAAAAGTAGCGAAGATCGACATGTTTTGAATATTCAATCTTTTTCTCTAAAATACAAAATAAACATTTGAAGAAAACAAAGTACAGGATTGTGAAGCAAATCAAAAAAAGTTCAAAACGATCTATCACTAGTCTTAATGAGTACAGTTCTAATTAAATTCCAGTGGTGTACCATAAAACCCTTTCAACTCTGTCTTGATATTCCTGTAGTGTCATGTGACGTGGAGAAGTGCCACCAGTCTTGTGATTCACAATATTGTAAGTATAATAAAGAATGTGGTAAAAATCATAATAATAGAGAATGTGGTAAATATCATTTAGATCACGTTATTCCGTGGGTGAATTTCATTATCCTAGACGCAGAGTAAGGTTAAAATGTTTACATTACTAGTAATGCGATTCCTTAATTCACAAACGTTGGAAGCATATTAGATATGCATTCTGTTTTCCACAAAACAAATGTTACTGGTCAGATATAGCAATAACATGGTTTTGGAAAAAGTCACGTCCAAATTACAATTTACATAGAATATAACCATAGAGAAACCAAAAAATATTGCAAATTATATCTATGTGACAACTGTATCTTCAAAGTATTAGACAAAATATTTTTCTCGAAAGTTTAGTTTTTTTTAATAAAAACTTCGCTTCGGTTATTATAAAAAGCCTCGAATGTTCGTCCCTCTACTCAGTTATATATCGTCTAAACCGCTGGGTGTAAATTCATGAAACTTTCTCGCCATGTTGGCATATTGTAACCATCGGCGAGAGGGATAACATTTTTGCTTCCATCAGTGTGTGTTATTGGAAAGGGCTAGAGTTCAAATCTATAACGATTTCGTTTACAATGAGTACAACGCCAGGTTAAGATGTTGACTGGTCTAACAGGATCTTAAACTGGAAGATTTCACTAGGATTCCTGAGTCACTGTCTTGAGAGTGGCAGAGAAATGAGTGATTAGTTTTAGAATATACAGTGATTGCGAAATGGGGTTGAATATGTAGCTAGTGGTAGATTCGGACTTAATGTTCGAATCTGGCGATGACCAACAGCTGACCTCAGTTTAACTTCAAATTAAGTAATCCTGGTTTTCCAAATCTTAGATTAAAGTCAATATCGGACTTAAACTTGGATTACATTAAAAACAGATGTGTTGTTTTTTGCTAATTAAATAATTTTACAATGTATGTCAGTATAGAAGGTTCATGATTTTAACAGTTTCAAGGCTCTTTCTGATTATAAATCTAGATGGTAACCACTGTAAGCGTACTATGAACGTTGATGAAGAAGAATTTTCGGTGTGATGAAACTAGCATTCGTGTTAGATATCTAAATGGGTGATGCAGACCATTAATCCAAACAAACAAGGAAGGCATTACACACTATGAATACAGTGATCAAAGGTGAATATCATTTGAAGTTGATAAGAAAGATTACATGCAATTTTGAATTCAATATCAGTCGCGATAACTTATTATATGGAATAAGCATTACTATTACTTTTACGTATAAGATACTTTTACGTGTTGCGTTCGCAGTTAAACGTCCGGTGACCATTCAGTGACTCGCTATATTCTCTGTTGCTCATTAAAGTAAAGGTGAACTTTAACTTAGACATTAACTACAAGAGGTTTCTGTGATTCTCTGATGAAGTGGGGAATCCTTACAATAAAAATGGGACTAGTTCGGAAATGCGGATTCAGATTTAAGTTTCGTATGGTTTATTAAATCACAAACTTGTATGGCATTATAATTGCAAGACTCAAAGATCAGCTTCATCACTTCCAAAATATCACTCATTGATTTTATATCACAGTTGTGATACTTAGTTGCACAAAAAAAGTTACAGTAAGAGTTCTTATGATAGATGTTGATATATATATATATATATATATATATATATATATATATATATATATATATATATATATATATATATATATGTATATATATATATATATATATATGTATATATATATATATATATATATATATATATATATATATATATATATATATATATATATATATATATATATATATATATATATATATATATATATATATATATATATATATATATATATATATATATAAGCTTAATGTTCTGATATTATATTAAATTATTGTTAACTGGTAGGCTTTGAAACATTGGCTAACTTTTCATTAAATTTACGTAGGTTAATATTAAACAAAGCCTTGATAAATACTCAATGGCTGTAACAAAATTAACTAACAGCATATGTACGACGCCTTGAGAAACACTCAACAGCTTTACAGTACAATAATATTTATTGGGAAAAGCTTTCAGAAACACGCATTTGTTATATATACAAACATGCACTATTATTATTATTATTATTATTATTATTATTATTATTATTATTATTATTATTGGGTTCCAAGGGTTGTTATCGCCTAGGTGGATGAGGGAGATAAGCACCCACTTCCCTTGAAAACCCCCAATGGCTTGCATCTGATAGAATATTTGACAACCAAATCCAGCTACAGGCCTTCACGAGTGGCTTAACTAAACCTGTTTAAATCGCCTGAAGAAGGGATGGCAGGTCAGGTTCTAACGCCTCAAAACCAGACTCTTTGGGAAGATGGGGCTCGTTAAAAGTGGTGGTCGCCGATCTAGGAGAAGGTAAACTCTGACTTTAAACCTTCGCTGCCTTGCCAATATGGACTCTCGTGAGAAAGGCTGTTGGAGCAAACCCTAGCAGAAAATCCGCAGACGGAGTCCCTAATAATGCCACTTGGCATTGTTTACAGTGTCATCTCCGCAACTTCTCTGACGCCGCTGGTGCCATGACGTATTGTATTGTCCTTTCCCTTGGATTCATCAGCTGCGTGGACAGGGAAATCAGCTGCATGGACAGCAACTGATTATTCTTTATCACCCTGCCCATGCTTGCGCCCTGGATAGGACACTTCTGCTTCGCTTCACAGCGTCGACACAACACGGGAATCAGCAAATCCCCGTTATAACTCATCGTTCGATTTGAGTAGAGTCAAAGGCCAGGGGTTGAGGCTAACAGGTCTCACTGGACAACTAACGACCTCCTCAAGCTGGGCAACCCCCAGATAATAAAGGGTCTAACTATTGCACAAAGAAATAACAAACTAAAACGACCATGAAAAGACTTCAGTTATCAATGGCCAACTTGAATACTCCAGGTCGACATCGTCGGACTGCAGAAGACATGGCTACCAGATTATGCGTCCCTCAGAGAAGAGAATTACACGTTCTTCTGGTAACAAAAGAGCGCTGACGAGAACAGAGAGTTTGATGTTATATTTCTGCTGGGTATGATAGACCCCTGCCAACAAGGAAATGTAAGACTGTTATCCCTCTGCCTCCACACCACAACAGGGCCTGTCAACCTGATCAACGCTTACGCTCAGACACTAAGCGCCACCATAGATGAGTTCTTTGAAGAATTAAACTCGCTCAACGACAAAAATCCCATGGAAGAGAACTTTATATTATTGGGCGATTTCACGCTAGAGTGGGTGCTGGCCATGACCCTTAGCCATACTGTCTTGACAAGTTGGCATTGGGAAGATGAATGAGAACGGTCAACGTGTTCATGAGATTTGTCGTACCAAGACCTCAGCAACACTAATTCATTCTTTTAGGCAAAGCCACAGCATAAAGTGTCTTTCGAGAGCTCCTGTATGCTGCCTTTACGCAGTCTACACAAGATTGGTATTCCACAGAAGAGCGTACACGACTCTTCAACAGAAACCACACGAATGGCTTACATCAGATTGCAGATTTTTCCATCAGCATCATTTCCAATTGTGTTGAAGTGACCGAGATGAACATTTGGTTACTGACTGACGTGTGCGTGCCACTTTGTCAGTGCTAACAAAAGTGCACTAGTTCTGGCCAGTATGACAGAGATCATAGCGGAAAAAACGTTGATTTAATTCTGGTCAGCCTAGGAGCTATTATCTGGACGACATGTTTTCTGTACTTGCTAATATGTTTGTGGAAACTACCACAACGCATCGAATCTACTATTGCGCCTTTCGTTCTGGTATCCGGCAGAGTAAACGGCTCTTACTAAGCTTGACTATGTCAGCCGCATGTCAGCTTTTGTGTGTGGGTTATAACACAACAGGTCAATGTCATTCCATGTGATATTAGATCTTGCGGATAGCCCTCTTCTACTGCAAAAGACGAAATCTGATGCAGGGACAATCAATAATAAAACATTACAATTGTCCCAGATAACGTAACAATGCGGGGGGCTTCATATTTTGTATACCTAGCCACTTGGAAACTTAACATTATATATATATATATATATATATATATATATATATATATATATATATATATATATATACTTAAGCTACTTATCGTTAAACGTTCAATCAACCATATCCAGAACTTCATGAACTTCATGAGAACCATTACTATTGCTATACGTGACTTGGATGTTGACAAGATACTGTATGTGTTGAATTTAGAAACGGATATGCGGGCAGTCAGAATGAAAGCCACTTACATCACAGTGTCCGCATCCAACGTATGATGTGTCAATTCAACACTAGTACAGCTGCGTGACAGCCAATCTGTTTTGGTGACTTCAAGCTCCGCGATGTAATACATGTACCTGGCACTTTTTTATTTGCACGCCTTATGACAATATGCAAAGCAGAGGTAGCAAAGACCTATGTCATCGACGAGGCGAAACTGGAGATCATGATGTTTGCGCGCTGAGATTGTCTATCTAAGATTGATACTGGAGAGCCAACTTAAACAAAATAAATTTGATAAATAAGAGTTTATATTCTAATCGCAAACAGCGGGTCTGTTGCCAGTGTTCATGACTTCAACGGCTCAAAACTGTCTATTAGTTTTTTTAAATCCAAAGGACGCGGATACCGAATGCTCGAAAAATTCTTAGTTGCGCTAGCTGACTATACCAAGAAGAACAGCAAAATTGTCTCGGCTACCTTTTCAAGCGGATGCATGCAGAGCTGCATGCCTAACCATTTTATGGCGATTTTGTTGCTTCAAAGGTCATGGTACTACGTTTTTTCGTTCCAATATTCGACAAACCTAACGACATCTTGGAAATTATTTGCTTGTCACCGATCTTATTCCTGTTGCCATACAACGCATGATGACTGCAACACAATGTGGTATGTGTAGTTCGCTGGCTCGTGCTGACGTATCTTGCACAGCTCGTAATCCTTAAAGTCTATATTACGCCTTCCAAGGTAACTTTGTCCACACAGACGCGGACCGCACTCGGGTGGGCGTCAGTGTTAGAGCAGGTTTAACCAGTATGGAATCGATTGTCAAGAGCGCCCAACTTCATTGGACGAGTCGTCGTATCTTGACGACCTCGTCAGATTTGGTATGGAGTTATAGATATATAATAAGACAAAATGGTCGCCCGAAGCAAATACTTGAAGACTCCATCAAGGACAGCCTGAGATGCTGCTCGATATATGTGACAACCCATACTCGCGTCCTGCGCTAAGTATAGACCTGGCTGGCATGTAGCTGTTAGTAGGGGTGCAACAGCTTCGAGGAACCAAGCGGAACACAGATCGTCAACGCCAGAGAACGCCGAGAGGTCTCAACGACAAGAACCACCCCATGCATCCAATGTATTTTGCTCCATATGTGTGTGTGTGTGTGTGTGTGTGTGTGTGTGTGTGCAATTACAATTTAGAAATTTAGACGTGCTCTTTATGGATTAGGGAATGATGTATCCAAAAGAAACCATGTCATTGCATAGGCGATTACGTTATCTTGCACGTGTGTTCAGATGGGGCAAGCGGGGTGGATTCGGTTCAGTTATTGGAAGGATCAGAGAAATGCTCCATACTGCTGTGCTGCACTTTTCATAGTTTAGCAACTTGATGGACGCGTCATATATGGTGTCAAGAGCGCATCTGCAAAGCTGATTAAATTTACTACGCGAAAGGCTTACAAATGAATGAATTTTAAATTGCGTTTACGATTCACAGATTTAAACAGCACCTTCTGCGTACAAACACTAAAACTTCAATTTACAGTTCTAATGAACGCCATGGTAATATAAATAGAAACATAAGTTACTTGAGTGTTTGGAATGTTATTTGTAACTTAAGGCAGCTATTGGATCATAACACTGTACATCGACGACCATTCATCATTCGAAACGTTTAAAAACGTCTTCCAGGTTTAATTGAAATGTCAGACTGCATACATTTCTCAAATGAAATATTTCGATTTAGTTCACAAACATCAAAATCAATTTTACCTTTGTATAGATAGAAGCTAAAATGTCGTCTTTAATCTTGACAAATGTAATACAGATTGCTGACTAAATTGTCACTTCCGTCTGCCAGTGAAATAAGACTTCCCACGGTCTACAAGATACTGCTTGAGCATCGAGACAAACGCATCCCAAACGTTTCCTCTTCAATTAATGAATGTCCTCTTCAATTATATTTAAAATAGATGCAGTTGATATTGAATGGTATAGCAGATATGATAATGGAACAATTTTAAATTAATAAAGCCCAAAGTATCAAAGTTATTGGTCCCTTTTTCAACACATATTTCCATAAATGTTTATCGAATCTCATATTTAATGAATATATATATATATATATATATATATATATATATATATATATATATATATATATATATATATAATCTTTATACTATAAAATAAATAATATATAGGTTTCTAGACAGTGTAAGACATCTGGAAATCTTGATAACTTGATTGTATGCAAGATGTAAATACATTATTTATCTTATCATATTTGGTAAATATTGCGTTTCTTGTAAATGTGAACTGTATCGGATACTTGCATCACCATGAAAATGGAATCGTAAGGCAAGGGAAATAATTTATCAGTGGTTCTCTTTGGAAACAGGAAGACTTGCCTCCCCAGAATTACGCTTAAATGTTTATCATAAAGTTGTGCATATTCATTTGTTTTTCGTGTCAGGGTTTCATACCATGTATCAGTACAATAATGATTATATATGGCGACCTGTATATTTGGTGGAGGGAGAACCCCGGAAGATCCTGACAAGAAACACAGACCCACGGGAAACTACTGGCAAACTTTCTCACATGCCCTAGACCAACGAGTATTTTACCGCTTTATTTCTGACAGAGGAGACAACCATTGTCGGGCTGTATTCCATGCTGAAGTTTTACGCTTTGTTAACCTCCTCATCAGTTCTTACTAATCGGATGCTCTCTAGTAATTAATAAATTTATTTTGAATGACATTGGGATGCGGATAGAAACTAAAATCACTTTTCATCTTTAGCTTTAACAAAAAATACATTAGAACACTCACATTTCAGTAATAATCCCTGTCCGAATAGAATACCTATGTATACATATATTAATGACCTTCTTTTTATATTGTTAACGCATGCTTGGAATGCAGCGTCACCCCAAAGTCTCACCAGATAGTTTCGTATTGTGACACTTCGCTAATTTTTAAGGTAGAAGGCATGAACCTAATCATCATTAACCTATCACACAGAAGCTAAATATGTAATGTGGTTCAGATTTTCTTAAAGTTAGGCTTGAAAATGGGTTGGCTTATTTGGTAACTCCCTATCACACTTAGACTTGCATTGGAGATTAAATGAGTAACTTTGGCTGCAAATAAACAGCCAACTTTATATTCGTAGTTATGTATGACTACTCCAGAGGAAAATATCTAAAACTCGCGATGGATGAGGGGTGATGAAAAGTATGCTAATTTGTTATAGAACTAGTGATTCAGGCATAAGCCACTCACTGATTCTTGTAGCTCCCTCGTCACATGAAAATATTTAAAATAGACCTTTTTTATTTATTTTTTTATTTTAGACAAAATTGAATGTAAAAAAGAGGAGTTCGTGACAGTCTTGATAAAGGTTAAAAGTCACCAGTTAATAATCTAATTGTCACACTCAAAATCTCAGATGCATGCCTTCTCCAAGAAATATTAGTTTGCTTTTAATTGATCATTCAGTGTAACATTACTCTCACTATTCTGTAATGAGATGTAAATATATACTAAATAATAATAATAATAATAATAATAATAATAATAATAATAATAATAATAATTATAATGATAGTAAAAGATACATACATACATACATACATACATACATACATACATACATACATACATACATACATACATACATACATACATACATACATACATACATACATGCATTTAATACACAGCATTATAGTGTTTCATATAAAATTTATTTTTATTCTCTATATACTATTTATACCAATACTATTATTACCAATACTATGTATATCTATTGCTATTTATACAAATACTATTTATGCCAATACAATTTATATCAATACAATTGATGCCAGTATTATTTATACCTATACTGTTTATACCTATACTATTTATACCAATACTCTTTATACCTATATTATTTATACCAATACTCTTTATACCTATATTATTTATACCAATACTATGTATACCTATACTATTTATATCAATACTCTTTCTACCTATACTATTTATACCACTGTTATTTATACCAATATTATTTATACCAATACAATTTATAACAGTATACTATTTATACCAATACTATTTATATCTATACTATTTGTACCTATGCTATTTATACCACTGTTATTTATACCAATACTATTTATACTTATACTCTTTTTACCTATGCTATTTATACCAGTACTATTTATACCAATGCTATTTATACCAATACTATTTATACCACTGTTATTTATACCAATATTATTTATACCAGTACTATTTATACACAGTTTAATGTCATGCGCAATGACGGTATATATGTCAGCTTTCTACGATGGAACTTTAGCACATGAATTTAAAACTATTTTAAATGAAGTACTCTGTAATTTACAAACACAGAGTATATTAGATTTATAGCCATAAGGGTACGTATCTCCACAATTTGGGCCAAATACCACGTGATTGTCATGACGGTATTCTCACGTTAACCTGAAAAATGTATATTTAAGAGAAAAGTATAGTTAGTATTATTCTTATCCATATGAAGTAAGTATAGGATGCATAATTGGCAATGTCACAATATCTTATAAAAAATAAATTAAACTTTTGTTTCTAGTTAGCTACGTTATTTAACTTTCTATCACTCTGGAACCTTTATAAAATATGGCATTAGTTGTACGAACACAATTTAGGATATTCCGAATGAATAAAAGCGGAAAAGCATCCTCGAAACAAGACATGAAACAGTGGTGAGACAAGCTCTTGATAGCATTATTGGTAATTCTGTTAGAAATTTATTATCACAAAGAAATATATGAGAATGTGTGGATTTTAATATAATTTGTGCCTGTATTTCAGCCAGGTATAAACATTTAATACTTGAATTTTAATTGCATGCAATTGAAAAAGTCTATTATAGTATTATACACAGTTATAATGTGACTTTCACTTTGGAGCCATGACTGTATATTGATTGCAACGCGCTATAAAAGTAGGTTGTTTATGTGAGCTTATCTTCCATGTACTAAAACCCTGTTTGGGGTGGTTTCACACTGAATGATTAGATCAGGTGCAATACAAGTCACATAGGGACGTATTATTTCATAACAATGTAAGTTCCTCTTAAATTTTCACATTGAAACTCTGATAATAATATTAATTGCTAAGTTTTACAAAACGTGTTGGTTTTGCTTCGTTATTTTTTTCTTCCTTTAATACATTAGAGTGAAAAGAGGAAAATGCGTTTTTATGAATGATGTCAATTGTTGATCCGTATTCTCATATTTTTCTGAGCACAAAACTCAAACTCAGAATGACAAAACTCTCATAGTCCGTAAGTCTGATTATAATGTGACTTGAATAAAACAAAAGTGCAGGATTTATTTTAATTGAGTCTGTCTCATATGCAGATATTTTCCAAATGCCATGCCTGATTCTGGGTTTTCAGCTTGACATGCGTTTTGTGTCAAAACAATAATATTAGAACAAGGGGCCCAGTTTCTTAACATTACAGTGTGAGCCTTCTTAATCTGAAAAAATAATGACCTCAATATTTAGCGTATTAAATAAATTGAAATCCTCTTTGACAGCGAGTGAAGGACAAGTTTTTTTTTAAAATAAAAAATGCAAGTGACATGTTATATTTCAGATATGAAGCATAAAAACCCTGTGGTTAGGAATAATTGTAACATGTCTAATTATCAAGACCTCAATATGGATTTTGATTTACTGTAGTTGTTTCCAAGCTTAGATCTAAATGTTTACAATATATTCTCAGTAATATTTAGACAAAGTATACGTAATGTCCGAGGTAAGGATTTGTTGTTTTATCATTTTCTAATAGTTTGTCGTTCTAAATATGTGAACCAGACATTCCTGGTGGATCCATTCCACATTTGAACTATATTGTAATGTTTGTTTTAGACTACTCATTGAAAATACCAGAGTACTTTTCATAGAAAGGCTTTCTACCACTGGGTTCAAATTTGCAACACCAACCCAGCTGCAGCACCCATAAAACATTGCCAAAATGCTATTAAAAGGCATGTGTTTGCTGCACAGACATATAAAATGTGGATGATATTTGTATTGAGTTTTTTTCAAACGTAAAATGTATTTGTCGCAAAAACGTAGTTTCATTGCTAAATATTGACCTTTATTACAAGTATTCAAAATAAATAGTTGTGTCCTTCTTTCATCCATACAAATATACCACGCACGACTCCGTTTCAAAATCATAATTTGCATAATTATGAAATATTCAAATCTCACACTCGTGCAACGTTGACAATTCTTTCAGTTTCATTTTTATGAAGACTGAAAAACGCATTGAAAGTTGTAGTGAGGTCCAGTAAAGATTATCTACGGTTGCAAAATAATGCGACGAACAAGACGAGAAAGTACATGATTAATGATTTGTGGCTTCAAGCTTGTTTATCACTTTCTGAATTCATCCTCTGCGTCTGAACAGCTGTTAATTTCTTACCGTGATGTGACGTTTATTTACACCATGAAGGACTAAAATTAGCAATCGCTAAAAAGTTATAATTAAACAATATTTAATATGTCGATTAAAGCACACATAGATACAAAAAAATGTTATAATTGTAGCTACAATTTAAATTAAATTTGAATATATGAGATCCACTTAGTATCTTATTTAGATGGTTACAGACATTCGACCTGCGTCTTTGTGCCCCATTGTTTAGCGTTTCAGATTCCTAATCCGGATTCAAAACAATCAAATAGTTGTTTGCTTTAATCTTTTTCAAACCATCTTGCATTAATATGTTTAGTTTGTGTGTATCAAGGCAATTATCCCTTTGTCAGTTTACTAGATATTGTAATAAATTTGGAGTAAGTGTTAGTGAATTTGAACCATGCTGGGTTCGTTAGTAGTGAATTTGGGTACAAGCCGAATGACTGTCCCTTTTTGTAACATAGACCATATTAAAATTCTGTGGTGTATAAGAGTGATGTAATTGAAATGGCAGTATTTATGGGGGGAATATAATGGAATCAATAAGTTGGAACTTGGTAGGTACCGTTTATGTGGCCATAGTGGAAAATGGGCGTATGTATATGAGCGTGATACGCCGGAAATTCTGTGGATTGACTGGCCTAGGGTCGCGCAGTTAAATATTTCCCAGTTAGTAAGGGAATACTAGTGGAATTTCTATGGCATGACGGGGGGTATCGGTACGGAAAACGGATGATAATGAATAAAAACCATGCAAAGGTGCAGTTAATGGACGTTTGGGCAAGTTGTCTCCTCTGGGTCGCCATTAGATTACAGCAAAGATTATTAGTTATAGCAGACACGTCTTTCTTTCCATTTTACAACTCAAGTTGTATGGAAGTCTTTGGAAATTTGGGGAAAACTTATGACTTCCAGCGTGACTCGCGCCAGGGTTTTGACACCGCTCGGTCAAGTGAATACCCCGTGCGGGTAACAATATATTTAATTTGCCGATGTGCCATTTTTCAATTACTCACCTTAGCTATGGATAGTGGTCGCTAAAGTCGTCAACGGCAATTAAAATTATCATACGGCAATTTTATAATTTAAAAATAGCATGTTTGGCAATTTAAAACACAGGACCTTGTGCAGAATGTCGTCGCTGACGTACAATAATCTAACGTATTTTTGAGGTTGCATAATTCAAAAGGTTGCACATTGAAATCTAAAACTCATCAGTAAATCGAATGTGTATTAGTCTGAAAGATATATATATATATATATATATATATATATATATATATATATATATATATATATATATATATATATACACACAAAGAGGGAGGGAATTATGAGAAACAAATGCAAATTGTTAATACTAAGAAGGAGCCAGATCCGTAACAGAAGCTTGTTTAATGCATATCTGTTCATATGATGTATATGACCGTATATGTTAATATCTTTCACTGTAAACTTTGGTAATAATTCAAACTTCTTGATCCAACACAGACTCCCTTATCTAGAGTGCAATATAAGGTACTAATCAACCATGCAAGGCAACCTTCGTAAATATATATATATATATATATATATATATATATATATATATATATATATATACACACACACACACACACACATCCCATGAATTTCAGTTATGATCAGTAAGTACAATTGTAATACAACATTCACTTTCCTTAGGTTAAATATCATTGATTTATCTAATATTTATTAGAACATGATAACATAGGGAATCGTCACGAACAAGTCGGAATTCTGTCATTTCATATTATCTTCCGTTTCAGTGTAGGAACACCCGTTTATATAACCATCAAATTAGGTTAAAGTATGAATTTGCTAATACCATGTACATACGAATCCAATGGCAATAATTTTAAAAGCATTCAGGCGATAACTTCTATCCGTAAAGTGTGCAATCAGGAATAACGACGGACGCGACAAATTTAACGATCCTGAATTGAATTCCAAATGGTAAAGATTTTCCGTTCGTACTACAGAACATATTTCGAGAGTAAGGCTGATATTAGCAGTCCAAATTAGCTTAATCTTTGGCGCCAGTCCTCAATCATGCAGATTTATTCTTAGATTTGAGAGGCTTTGTGGCGGATCTAGTAATGCGCCAGTCACTGAATATTAAGTTCTGCTGAAATTGGTTTTTCTGAGAGATCTCTTATTCCAGTGCCTGTAACGTTTATCTCAAGCATGCAGGCTTTGTCCATGCCTGGTGATATGAAGATGACTCTTTCATTTCGCAAAGTATCCAATTTATTTAAGAAGCTTCACGTTGAAATGAATAGGTTTGAAATGATTTAGTCCGATATCATACTGCGCTATTCTACAAGAAAAAAGTGAAGGACCGTAGTGGAAAATCCTTGGTTTACACAGCAAACCTCACATAAGAGTATCCACTTTTGTATGGGCTACTGTTAAGATTCCATGGCAATATTAAACTTTAGAGACTCTAAAAGTTAGAGAATCTTAAACTTCAAGATTTTAATTGAAACCACAGGAAATGAGTCAAAGAAAATACATATTGCCCAATGCAGAAGTTTGATTGCAAAGGATTATGATTCATGGTTTATTATTGTGATTCTGTTCAGTATGATTAGTTTAATCTGTAATCTTGAGTGCTTTTACCATGAATATTTGTATATTGGATCAAACCCGTGTTAAATTATATAACTTATGCATCTATATTTGAATTGTGGCTACAACCCGCATCACATTGTATGCCATTTTCAGGTATAATGTTTTTTGTCACTTTACTTGCAAAGAAATAATCCGCAAATGGTATTTCCTTTACATACATCTATAACAGAGTAAAGTGGTCCGTGAATTTCAATCAGTGTAGCTTCAGTGTGGAACTTTAACACGTTAAACTCTTTCCAAACTATGGATTTGCAATAAATCGTATAGTGGGCGTTGTATATATATATATATATATATATATATATATATATATATATATATATATATATATATATATATATATATATATATATATATATTCACTGCTTATGAGTAATTTCTTTTGGATACTTTGGCTCCTTAATATGATTTCACGGTTGAATCGTTGGTTTACAGACCACTATGACAGATTTCGTATGTATAAAATAATGCTGTATTAGGATTTTAAGTCCATTAATGCCGTAGTCTGCTTGTTCAGACAGTCGTATTTTGATCAAATAAATATATGTAATTCATAATTTTATTGTTAGATTATTTTTTAAAATTTAGCTGAGCCATTATAAGGCTATATTTAGCAATGTTCAATGTATTTTGAATAATGCATTTTTTTTTGTCAAGATAGGCCTAGTACATATTTGAAACATGCATTTGTAAAACATCCTCACATGCATAATTCCAAGAACTACAGAACGTCTTGTCCAGGATCCAATGTGACAATTCAACATAGTGAATTCAAGGAATGTTAATGACTTCATGCTAAAAGGGAGCTATGCATAATATCCGATAACTTTATGTGGATTACGATAATAGTGGAATTGCTAGCATAATGACAGAAATTCAAACAGTACATCCAATCGTCACACAACGTAAAATCAATGAGTCAAAAGTAAAATTGTCAATCACATTTTTTTTGTTTAAGCATAATCTCTAAATTTCAATGACTTTCAATGCCAGGAAATGAGGTTTTCATTTCTCAATGACTTTCAATGACCTTAAATGACCTTGCGAACCGGATAATGGCAATCCGGGAAATGAACACGATTGACATGTGATATTGATATGTATGTATGCATGCATGTATGGCAGTGTCGAAAATCGACTTCCAGCGGACAAATAGACAGGAGTGCGGATGTACAAATTCGCGGTGAACGTGATAGGTGTTTCAACCTTCTACCTCAGGGTGGCAGAATCTGCTTTGAAAGGAATGACACGCACGAACGGTGCGGTGGTTTGTCCCACCACGTTGTCATTCACCACATCGAAGTTCACAAAGCTCAATTGATTTTTTGGTTCAGTTCTATCTGGAATCGAAAATCTCGACTCAAAAGATATGTAGTAAAATGTTGGTATGGGTCCACCTTTCATCATCGTGATCCCCACCTACACTGTAAAACAATTCAGGACAAAATGTGATGGACACCACATTGCTCTCCTCAAATTCCATAAGCAGGACCAATTTATGGTACTCGATCGCGGCAGGTCTTTTCTCCAAGACCTTGTCAAACATAGCATTCAACCTGGCAACAACCGTGTTCATCATATGTTGACTAATAAAATAAGAGCCTGCAGAATTGTAAAGTGATAGGTGGTCTGTTTAGTTTGGGGTTCAGTGTTTTTATATGAAACTTTACATGTGTATTTATAAAGTTTTGCACTTGGTCGTCATTAACTTGACATAAAAAAAAAGTTTTCATTTTCGATGATGTTTAAACTTTGTCATCCACCGCATCGGAGTACATAAAGCTCAGTTTAATCCTATGTTTAATCATTGGTTCAGTTCTACCGGGAATCGAAAATACATTTTAGATGATGTTTATGGTCTGTGTAGAGTTAATGATTCCGACCAAAGCTATCTCCCAATGGGTTTCGTGATCCATTTGTATGACCTGTGGTATTTATCCGTGAAACAGCATAATGTGTTTTTGGCAAACACCTCCATGGAACTGTCTCTGGGTAACGTTAAGCAACATTGGTTGGTGACAATTCCAAAATTATACTGACCGAGGGGGAGCTCAAGTTCACAGGAATGTCTAAAAGAGGATTGGTGTTATTGTATTTTGGTATTTGTTGGTATGGTAACTGACTTCGGGCACAAAGCTCCCAATGTTATCGTTAGAGGAGTAGTCATGGAAGGATTCGGAAGAAGGTAACCGATGCAACTGTTCAGTATAATGACCCACAATTTTTTTTCTCGTCGTTGCAAACTCAAATTGGGAATGGCAGCACCGATGACACAATACGCCACAAAGATTTGACAGAAAAAGACGAATTGCGTTTGAAACACACGTTCTCCACACATCACTCACAAGTATTGCATTTGTAGAGCTTGCACAGAAAAACTGGGTGAAGTAGTGGTCATTGCAATAATGGTGACTGAGACTGTGTTCAAGGCATTATGTTCTTTTTATAGTCGATGACATGCGAAGCGTCGATCCAAGAATCAAAACTGGGAGGATATCCGTTCCAACGTTCTTTGACTTCTTTCACACGAAGTTTTCAAACGCTTCGGGTTCTTCGATTGAAAATGCTTATGATGTCGTACAACGCGTCTTTTTTGGTTACTCCTTGTAACTCGGGCAAGTAAAACGTCCTTTTAACATTTCGCCGTTCATGTATTCCAATTTTTAGATTGTAGGACGACGACCACTCACTTGTCCAGTGACATGAAACAATCCGGTTGTCCAGATGGGTAATTAACCTTTGTCGAAAATGTGTTTGGTCTTGCCAATGTGCACCCAAACTCCCGTCGTCAACACTCTGTCTTTCCTGAAGACAACCTCAGTACCATACAGGCGCTCAACGACGGCCACGTCGTTGTCGGGAGTCATTTCTTGTCATGGCACATCTGATGCTCCGATGGTATGATTGGTTGTATTATTCGCCTAGGTGCGGTAAGATGTCCATGTAATTGAGTATTATTGCACAAATTATTTCCACGTGCATTCTTTCAAGGTGCGTTGTAAACATTCAACGATGCTGGCTTTAGTTTATGGTTTCTTGGTGGTGAACAAATGAACGACCTCTGGTTAAACCTTAACAGAACAAAGTGGACGTGCGTGCATTAGTGTACAGTTGTATTTGTATGTGTTTACTTCCTTCTCTTTGCAAATAAGAGTTATCCCTTAACAAGAAATTCGTAAAAGTATTTGCCATACAGATTATTTGCCATAGCACTTAAAATGTGTACAGGTCACGAACCATACAAATGTGAAACGTTTGGCAAATGTTTCCATGAAGCTATTTGGTGCAAGTTTTGGTGAACCATACAAATGTGAAGAAATGCTTTGACTTGTTTGTTGTTGTTGTTGTTGTAGGCATTAGCACCATTTTTCAGCACAAGATAGGCTCAACATGGCGGCCAGTATCAATGGTGAAGGAAGAACCCTGGAAAACCATGGGAAGAACCACCGACCAACAGGAAGCTACTGGCAAGCTTCGTCGGTACTACGAACACGTAGGTGAAATAGCAGTGATCCGGAGCTTATTGTCTATTATGTATAGTTCGTACATTGAGGTGACAAAACGTTTTGAATATAAAAAATGTGTGAAAATTTTTTTAGAAAGAGATTTATTTTGGTGAACCACACACAGACACATCAATGAGAAAGCATACAAATGTGAAATAATATGAAAATCACATACATAAACCAATTTTGCAAACACGTTTAGCCGCATGTCACACCTGGCCGCTCCATTAATACATTTGGAACATCTTAGGGATCCATCCAGAAAGTACAAGTCCTCTAATTATATTAGTACTGGTCTTTGTCGCAAAGTCAAACTAAAAATAGGCAGAGAACAATTTGTTAGTCTAATATTGACCTAGACAGATATATATTGACTTAGGTAGATATTGACCTAGACAGGTAGTTAATAACCTAGACAGGTAGTGTTTGACCTAGACAAGTAGATATTAACCTGGACAGGTAGTTATTGACCTTGACAGGTAAATATTGACCTCAACAGGTCGAAATATACCTAGACAGGTAGATATTGACCTAGACCAGTAGATATTGACCTAGACAGATATATCTTGACTTAGGTATATACTGACCTAAACAGATATATATTGACTTAGACAGGCTGATATTGACCTAGACAGGTAGACATTGCCCTAGACAGATAGATGTTGACCTAGACAAAGATATTGACCTAGACAGAAAGATATTGACCTAGACAGAGATATAGTGACATAGACAGGTAGATATTGACCTAGACATGTAGATATTGACATAGAGAGGTAGTTATTGACTTAGGTAGATATTGATCTGGACAGGTAGATATTGACATATATATATATATATATATATATATATATATATATATATATATATATATATATATATATATATATATATATATATATATATATATATATATTGACTTAGATAGATACTGACCTAGACAGGTAGATATTGACCTAGATGAGTAGATCTGCACAGCAACTCCCAGCTGATGACAGTTTTGGATATATAATAGCCACATATTAAATACAGTTGCTGACAATGGTGGAATCATGGTAAATGACAGATGAATGCTAATGAATGTTTAATGAAGCTGCTAGGTGACATTTAAGGTGCAAGAAAACTGAACATTCATTTTCTTTGTCTTACATTGCAAAGGGGCTTATGGCATAACTGTATTTTATCTGCAACCACATTATAAGGAATTGGTACAGAAATGAAGGACATCTATTTAAATGATTACATTAACGTGCATGTAGGCTAGCAAACATCCAGCCAATTGTTTTGGTGTTGAAGTCATAAAACCATTAAAGATCAGAAATATTGTTTATCAATAATATATACCCTTATTTTTTATATAGCTAATATGCTGGTAATAAAATGGTCCTTAAAATGTAATGATACTGAAATGTTTTGATTTACAAGAAATGTTTTTCTAAACTTTATTCCAAAACTTTCTTTATTTGTAAATACATGGTATCATTCTCAATTGCAGGCAGATCTACAGGGTTGGATGGACACTGATGGTTCAGACAGCATCCAATCTCTTCTCAAAAAAGATTTGGATTCTGAAATGGATGTTTATAATAGTAGCAATGGTTTCAGAGCGGATGAAGATGGAGAGAAAGAAATGGCAGGAACTCAGCAGGTAAGGTATACTAAACTGAATTCTGCATTTGTGTTATTTGTTTCTGCTTTGCTCATTTAACAATGCAAGGAAATGTCTTTTTTTAGCTACCTCGACCGTGACTTCTTAACACTGTGATGTTTGAAATAAACATACGGAACTTATTTTAATGGTGAATCAATTAATCGACAAATATTCAAAAAAAATTCTCCCCGAGTAAGCACGGTGTTAATAAGAATACATTTAGCCCACACAGATTAGGCATGTCTGGGATAAGCTGGATTTATCTCACAAGACCATAGTGTAAGTTACAATCATTTATATTCATTATTTTCATATGTCTTAGTATTCTTAACACTTTGTGCACACAGTAAATCTTTTTTCAGAAATGTACTATTTTATAACTTTCCTATTTCTTAGCATACATGCGGCCACTGCTTTAGCTTCGAGTGTACAAGGCCTCTCTACTTGGTAATGCTGACCTTATGCACTGTTCATTAGTTTTTCTCTACTTGGTAATGCTGACCTTATACACTGTACATCAGCTCTTTTCTACATGGTAATGCTGACCTTATACACTGTACATCAGCTCTTTTCTACTTGGTAATGCTGACCTTATAAACTGTACATCAGCTCGTCTCTACTTGGTAATGCTGACCTTATACACTGTACATCAGCTCTTCTCTACTTGGTAATGCTGACCTTATGCACTGTACATCAGTTTTTCTCTACTTGGTAATGCTGACCTTATGCACTGTACATAGCGTCAGCATTAGCATCCATAGGATCAGCATTAGCAGACAAATGAAATGTCAATTTTCCTCTAAAGAAGGTCACTGTGACCTACATTTCACATTACACAGCCCTGACATGGGCATGTGTCAGTTTGCGGATACTTGATGAGGATGTTGGAAAAAAGAACACCGATGTTTGAGTATTTCAAAGCTAAGAATCTTGTTAGGTGTCCGACTTTGGACGAGACGGACAAGTCGAGTAAGTAAATGTTTCTGCTTAATACTGTATATTTCTCAGCGATAATTAACTAAAAGAAATTTCCTTCAGAAAATGATTATATGTAAAAGAAATTTATGTTTACTATTTTCAATATTACCTAAGACCGGCAAAGGATCTATATGACATATGACTCATGCTGACATACCTTAGTAACTTAAAACAGATCTATTCTTCACAATGCTCATACATTCATTTATTTCCTGCAAACTCTAGTAATTTGACTAAGTCATGCTGAAATGACTCTTAATTATGGACTTCTAAAAATAATTGCAGAAATTAATTTATTTATCATTTTATTCCAATTCCTGATATTCACTTATGATTTTCACAATTATCTGATATTCACATGATCTGGTCGCATATTAGATTTACTATAGGTGTTCAGAGAATCACTCTTACTTTATAAAAGTGCCTTGGATCCTTTAAACTGCCCATATGGCCCAAATTGTTGATATATATATATATATATATATATATATATATATATATATATATATATATATATATATATATATATATATATATATATATATATATTTGTGATAAAATTATATATGCTGACACATAACATTCTGCAATTTTTCACTCCGGCTGTAAAATTGTGTGAGTTGTGTTTGAATCATAGAGTTATGTTTAATAAGAAGTTCAGATAACTCTTGTTAAGTCAGTGTAACCAAAGAAGTGAGGTTTCAGAGGATGAAACAGAACTCCAGTCAAAAACGAAATCAATTTTACCCAAGTTACATGGAGAGTAAACTGTGAGTCAAGCTGATGGGTATTATGTGAAGCTTTGCAGTTTGTAAGGAGCAAAAGCTAAGACACAGCACAAGAAGTTTTATAGGTTCACTACAACATTCTGCATTCCCAGAAAAGCAACTACAGAGCAAGTAAATTGGACCGTCGCTTGGAAAGAATATGGACTATTCTTTCATGGGTGAAGAATTTGATCTCCACATAAATGAAATTCTGAAAAGGGATCAGAACTAACTTCTGACATGGAAGCATGCTGGACAAGTGGACATTTGCCAACATAAAGACAAAGATCTTGGAAGAAACTGGACTTAAAATTTCCCAGTGTGAAGTCTCATTTTACACACTTGCTGATTACAGCATTTATAACCATCGTTGACCTATGGGTAGAGCATCTACATCAGATGCGAATTCGATCCCTGGTCGAGTCATACGCAAAGACTATAAAAAATGGTACTAACAGTTGCCTCGCTTGGTGCTCACCATTAACAGGTTAGTGTTAGGACTGGTTGGCCTGGTGTCAGGCTAATGTGATTGGGTGGGACATAATGCTACATGTTTGCGGCATGATGCTCCATTGCTAGACATCACTATAAACTATTACACTGCAATCATCAGTAATTATTGAAGACAAAGAGTTTAATAACAGTATTTATTAAAGACAAAGAGTTTAATAACAGTATTTATTAAAGACAAAGAGTTTAATAACAGTATTTATTAAAGACAAAGAGTTTAATAACAGTATTTATTAAAGACAAAGAGTTTAATAACAGTATTTATTAAAGACAAAGAGATTAATAACAGTATTTATTAAAGACAAAGAGTTTAATAACATTATTTATTAAAGAAAAAGAGTTTAATAACAGTATTTATTAAAGACAAAGAGTTTAATAACAGTATTTATTAAAGACAAAGAGTTTGATAACATTATTTATTAAAGACAAAGAGTTTAATAACAGTAATTATTAAGACAAAGAGTTTAATAACAGTAATTATTAAGACAGAGTTTAATAACAGTATTTATTAAAGACAAAGAGTTTAATAACAGTAATTATTAAAGAAAAAGAGTTTAATAACAATATTTTTTAAAGAAAAAGAGTTTAATAACAGTATTTATTAAAGAAAAAGAGTTTAATAACAGTATTTATTAAAGACAAAGAGTTTAATAACAGTAATTATTAAGATAAAGAGTTTAATAACAGTATTTATTAAAGAAAAAGAGTTTAATAACAGTATTTATTAAAGACAAAGAGTTTAATAACAGTATTTATTAAAGAAAAAGAGTTTAATAACAGTATTTATTAAAGACAAAGAGTTTAGTAACAGTATTTATTAAAGACAAAGAGATTAATAACAGTATTTATTAAAGAAAAATAGTTTAATAACAGTATTTATTAAAGAAAAAGAGTTTAATAACAGTATTTATTAAAGACAAAGAGTTTAATAACAGTAATTATTAAGATAAAGAGTTTAATAACAGTAATTATTAAGATAAAGAGTTTAATAACAGTATTTATTAAAGAAAAAGAGTTTAATAACAGTATTTATTAAAGGCAAAGAGTTTAATGACAGTATTTATTAAAGGCAAAGAGTTTAATGACAGTATTTATTAAAGACAAAGAGATTAATAACAGTATTTATTAAAGACAAAGAGATTAATAACAGTATTTATTAAAGACAAAGAGTTTAATAACAGTATTTATTAAAGACAAAGAGTTTAATAACAGTATTTATTAAAGAAAAATAGTTTAATAACAGTATTTATTAAAGACAAAGAGTTTAATAACAGTATTTATTAAAGACAAAGAGATTAATAACAGTATTTATTAAAGACAAAGAGTTTAATAACAGTATTTATTAAAGACAAAGAGTTTAATAACAGTATTTATTAAAGGCAAAGAGTTTAATGACAGTATTTATTAAAGACAAAGAGATTAATAACAGTATTTATTAAAGACAAAGAGATTAATAACAGTATTTATTAAAGACAAAGAGTTTAATAACAGTATTTATTAAAGACAAAGAGTTTAATAACAGTATTTATTAAAGAAAAAGAGTTTAATAACAGTATTTATTAAAGAAAAATAGTTTAATAACAGTATTTATTAAAGACAAAGAGTTTAATAACAGTATTTATTAAAGACAAAGAGATTAATAACAGTATTTATTAAAGACAAAGAGTTTAATAACAGTATTTATTAAAGACAAAGAGTTTAATAACAGTATTTATTAAAGACAAAGAGTTTAATAACAGTATTTATTAAAGAAAAATAGTTTAATAACAGTATTTATTAAAGAAAAATAGTTTAATATAAAACTGCAACACTACAGACATCGTAGCAATATGACTGAAAAATTGTTAAAGCTACATTACAAATTCTAAATCACATGCTAGATTTTATAATGCGTACAAAGTCTCTTTTTAAAGTTCTCCTATCTCTGTTGCTGAAAACTACTTTAAGACTTACTGTTTAACATAGATTAATGTTTCATTAGGTGACTCAGGGATAAATAATTCCATCTTTTGACATACAAATGTTTCCTTACCAAGAAAACAGAAATTAACATGACAGTTATTGCAAAATTTCAAATCAGAACCCGTTTTCATGGCTATGTCCCTGTATAAGACATAGTGGTAGATGGTGACAGGTTTTAAGCTGGAATTGCAACACTAACAACACTAACAACACTAAGTAAATCAGTTACTTGATAGAGCCTCGAATTTTACTAAAACTATTATTCCGATCCTTTGCACTAAATTAAAACCTCGCATTACAAACAATTCATTATCTTCTCATAATCACTTTGACATGCATTTTTATATATAGGGTGAAAATGAAACCATGAAGACTTCACATTATAGATGTTCTGAATAAGTGTACTCCAAAATATTCGGATGGGTTGATTTCTATTAAACACAATAAGGACAATAATAGGTATTCATATATTGTAGATGTCTCAGGTATTAGATTCTCAACACAAGGGGAAAAGTCTTTTAGATATACAACAATAACATACCAAATCACCGTAAAAAGGAATTCAATTTGAAATTATTTATGCTATTAATTCTATCCAGGAATAGTAACAACTGTAAATGTAATGTGTGTCCTACCTTGATGACATCAGTTATTGTTTATATTAACATTTTGTCCTCCTTGTGTACTGTCAAGTGACACACTGTAAGATCCTTTTTTAAAGTAAGGTTTCTTTGTTTGTTTGTTTTAGGGTTTAACACCATTTTTCAGCACATGACAGGCTATACATATAACAGTATAACAGGTGGAGGAAGATCCCTTGAAAATCCTGGGAACAACCACCGACCGTTGAGAAGCTAATGGCAAGCTTTCTCACATACCCACATTAGCTGAGCCTAAGAATCGAACCCACGCAAACAGAGGAGAGATGACAATGATCCGGAATGGTGAATGCTTTTGACCACTCTGCCACTCAGGACCCTTTAAAGTTTGGCATAATCTGATTCACAGCATGCTTTTTAACCCTTCCTTGTCATGTTAGCAAACACATGTTCACTGAAATGGACAACCATCAACATAACTTTCATATACAAAATTTAATAGGAGAAATTAGAATGGCATGTGTGACATATTTTGTTTTACTCATAAACAGAGAGTACAAATTTTAAAATCAGGCTGCTATTTCACAGATATTTTGCAGACAAATCATTGCCTAGATCCATGAGTGCTGGTGCATACTTTAGCGTTCCCATCAGTGTCATTTGAGTCACTGCTTTCCCTGACTTGGTATTAGAATATCCAAAGATTTTTTTTCAGTTAACATTTTTATGCTCCCTGAATGTTTTATGATGAGTTTTATCGATGAATTAAATAACAAAAAATATCAAGAAACTTCTCTTAATTTACTAACCTAGCCTGGAACGATGTATAATGTGGTATGCCCCACCCGATTTGCTTTTATTTCTTACATGACAAACGTATTCCTCACATCTTGAAAAAGGTATTATAGAAAACATTCTCAGACACCATGCTTTTATAGTCAAATGAATTGATATGTAAATGTTTCACAAGGTGTGTTACAATCATCTCAGAAATGTGAAAAATTTGGTCAATATACCTTTATTTTCTTTTTTACAATCCAGCTAGCCTGTCTTTGTTTTTTTTTTTTAATTAGGGCCTGAGCAATCTTTAAAAATTAACTAGATTAAGTAAAATGTATTTTTTTCTTCATTAAACAGTGCAGAATTTTATTAAAATATTATTTTATATATGTTTTATGGGATGTAGTTTTCTCTGCATTAAAATAGATATTAGGTTGTTTGAAGTTACATCCAATGTTTTATATTTCATAAATATTTAAACATAATTGAGAGATGAATTATTGAAAGAATGTTAAAGAATAATATATAGCTTGGGAACATAAATAGAAAATGATGAGAATGTGGATTGAAGTTCAAAGAATATTTTAGTGCATTTGAAAGGACATTTTGGAATTTTATTTATTTTAGTGAACATTTTTGTCAATAAATTTTGTTTTGTTGCCTACAGTGACTGTATGCATACATTACAGTTTCTAAACAAGCACATGTAAACAGTTGTTAAAACTGTGTCATAGCCGATGATATATTGTAGTTCCATCGATTACTCACTTTCTTACATTGCAGCATGATATGTGAAAAGTCAATCACAAACTTTATTGAATTCTTGCTCATTTCAAAACAAGCTTTTATTGTCATATCTTTGTCATTAACATTGGGATCCATTTATGTCAGATCACTGCAATTTCTCAACTCAGCCTCCACCAGGGTTTGAGCTTTGGCTAGGCTATTTCTAGCTTTGTGAAACTTTGCCAGTGCAATCTAGTTAGTCATTGTTTGTTACCAGGGTTTTCTAGGATTCCTCCTCTGCCATTTGTACTGACAGCCATGTAAAGCATATTGTGTTTGAAATATGGCATAAAACTTGCTTCAACAAAAGAACCATGTAGGAATATAGAGACTTGGATATAGACAAAAGCAACTCAGTATAGCTTACAGGATATGGGCAAATTTTTGTTCGTTTAAATCTTTACAGATTTAATCACAAGTGTACATCTTAGAGGCTTAGACAATGGTTTCCACTTTAACAATTTGACTCATATATATATATATATATATATATATATATATATATATATATATATATATATATATATATATATATATATATATATATATATATATATATATATATATATATATATGTATATATCATAGTGGTTTTATATTCTGTCAATCAGTTCATTTATTTGCTATTGATTTTCCAGAATTAATAAACACGATATTTGCTGAGTTCCAGTGCTGATGATAGCAAGAACAGGGGAGATTATTTTATGAAACATAGCCTGTATGAGGCTGCTGCCAAATGCCTCGAAATTAGCGGAGAAACATCAACCCAGAAAGCAACATGTGCCCACCACATTGCTCTGGTTGCTGATAAAATGAGGGGAAAGCCTCAAGATATGAAAGAAGAATTCCTCAAGGCAGCAAAGCTGTTTCTGGAATGCAATCTACCTACCAAAGCCGCAATCTGTTTCCAGAATGCCCGCGAACGAGAACTTGTAGCTCAGCTTTATGAAAACATTGCACAGGTCAGATAAAGGTTTTAAAATAAAAAAGCAACTTAATTTCATTTTGATTAGTAATGTTTTTTGTCCTGAAAAGCATCTTTAAACATTTTTTTTTCTCAAAAAAATCTTTCTTTGCTAGTTTCCTCAAGAGTTCTGTGACAACCATCTAAAGATGAATGCATTATAACCAAACAATATCTTATTTTCTCTTTATATCCTAATATACATGTATTTTAAATTAATATAATTCATTGTATTGTGTATACTTGCCCTCAAGGAAACCTCTGATTGTGTATCTCTCAAATGAGCAAGAGGTAAAGGTGGCCATGTATTTCAAACTATTATACAATCCCCAAGTTAGCGAGTTTATAAATACAGTTTACTACTGGAAATTATAATATCTGTACAGTGTACTACTGGGAATTATAATATCTGTACAGTGTACTACTGGAAATTATAACATCTGACAGTTTCTACCATGTTTACTTGTTTACATCTTTATACTATTAACAGTAAAAACAATACTTGGAGTGGTGCAGGTAACCTTGCATGTGTTCATATGCTTTTCAGCAGTGAAAATGGAAGTACACACAAAATGCAAAAAGATCACTCTAGAATCATAATGCCAAGATTAAAAAGGTTCAAAAATGGATCAAAGTAAGATGTGTTAAGTTGGATACATTTTAATGTTGATTACAAATATACTTATATTTTGCATTTTACTAATGAAAAATTGCCTACCCAGATAAAACACTAAAATGGGGGTGATTATGTTATTCCTTAATAAAACAAATCGCGAAATGTATACAAGAGTGCCACTGGGAAGTACAGAACAGAACAAACTGCCAAACCAACCTTTGAAAAGAATTATGAATGGCAAAAAAAAATGAATTTAACATGAGGTCTTGCAGTTACTATTAGATAGACTTAGATATAGTATAAAAGTATTTTATTTAAAATAACACTATTATGAAGATAATCATAATTCAAATCATAATAGGAAATTATGAACAAGAAAAAGATGGCTATAAGAACAAACAAATGCTTTGGAATGCAACTATTACTACTACTGCTACTACTACTACTACCGGTACTACTTGTGCTGCTACTACTGCTAATACTAATACTAATATTAACACTAGTTATACAAAACGTGCAAGTACCAAACCTTGTGGATTGATGGTATTTGGGATGAGGAAGAGTTCTGATGTTAATCTGAAAAGGCTAAGACACAGATCACTATAACAACAATAACAACAACAATAATATTAGTTCCATATCACATACCACATCAAAATTGTTTTTCTTGTACTTGGAGCAGAGACATGTATGACACACATTTCGGTTATCTTCTACATAGTCATCAAATTTTGTGGTTGGGAATATAAGGATAAATGTGAATACAAGAAGATACAAATTATCTACATTTAATACTGTCAAGCATGATTTTTATATGAGATACAAATTATCTACATTTAATACTGTTAAGCATGATTTTGATATGAGATACAAGTTATATACATTTAATACTGTTAAGCATGATTTTTATATGAGATACAAGTTAAGCATGATTTTGATATGAGATACAAGTTATCTATATTTAGTACTGTTAAGCATGATTTTGATATGAGATACAAGTTATCTATATTTAGTACTGTTAAGCATGATTTTGATATGAGATACAAGTTATCTATATTTAGTACTGTTAAGCATGATTTTTATATGAGATACAAGTTATCTATATTTAGTACTGTTAAGCATGATTTTTATATGAGATACAAGTTATCTATATTTAGCACTGTTAAGCATGATTTTCATACTGTCAAGCATGATTTTTATATAAGATACAAGTTATCTACATTTATATTGTTAATTAAGCATGATTTTGATATAAGAGACAATTTATCTACATTTAATACTGTTAAAGATGATTTTGATATAAGATACAAGTTATCTATGTTTAATACTATTAAGCATGATTTTGAAATAAGGTGGGAGTCATGTTTTAAGAGTTATTGCCAGTTTTGAAGTGTGGCTGAATGCAATGTATGACAATATTTTAGTATATACATCAAAGTATTTTTTATTTATTTTTTATTTATATTTATGGACAAAGGATGGGTGTGTCGTATGCAGGGCTATTCTTTGATGAGTAAATTGCATGTATTATGACTGTAATATATTTATCTTTGATGTTCCTTTATTTTCAAAGTGTGTTTTGCCATATTTGACTCCTAAATTGTAGTTATTTGTATGTTTCACAACCTTTGGAAGAGTGTGGCCAAAAATATCTTACTGTCATACTCTGAAATAATATCCATGATGTCTTTCCTTTTGCTTAAAACACAATTCGACTAGGTCTTGATTATTTTCTGAGTAGTTAAAATTAAAAAGTTGGTAGATGTGCGTACCGAAACTCAATATCTACCTCTACTGAATACAATTGATACGATTTATAATATTTTGATTGATTTTAATTAATTTTGATTATTAATTAATAAGTTTTAATTATTGATTACTTAATTTGGATTATTAATTAATTAGTTTTAATTATTGATTACTTAATTTGGATTATTAATTAATTAGTTTTAATTATTGATTACTTAATTTGGATTATTAATTAATTAGTTTTAATTATTGATTAATTAATTTGGATTATTAATTAAGTTAGTTTTGCAATACCTTATAGTACTTTCAGTTTTTTTTCTGCTTAAGTTAAAATACATGAGGTACATGAAGAAGAAAAATAACATTTACGTGCAGTATCATATTGGATACTTTCATATTTGGATCATTACCTGTTTGAAAGTAACCTTGTTTTGTCTGTTATCTGGTCAGTTTTAATTGTGATATTAATTATAGCATTTTAAAGTTTAAAAAATTTAAACATGTTTTTTTTTTAAATTGTATTTTAAGCCCACAGTGATGACAGTAATATTAGCATGGATCTGGTACCCAACCTCAAATCCTTCAACAAAGATGAACACAGACATAATTTACTTGTTTTAATTCAAATATATTATTCCATTCTCTTTGTATTTACCATATTAGCTCGGGGATAAGCTCAATATGACCAACTTCATGATACAATTTTTTCTCACAGTTTGAGAAGGCAGCGAAGATCTACTATAAACTGAATAACACTTCAGAGAGCAGCAGATGCTTAGAGATTTGGGGAAATTTTAACCTTGCCTTACAGGTTCTGTGTAAAAGTGAACATTATGACAGTGCCATAGACTCACTTAGGAGATATGCAGTAAAGAGAAAGGTAAGTATAAATTAACTCCTTGAAGCATAATGGCGTGCTTGATCATTCCGTGTTTCAAATGTTTGAGGGTCCTTAACAGTTGTTTGTGTGGGTTTCATAACACCTATTCCCTGTGGAAGAGAGCTAAGGTGATGATAGATGCAGTTTAGAATTTTCTTTTCATTCTGGCATGATGTCTGAATTCAAAGTACCCTGACTTATATTCAAGTAAAAGTACCTTCCTCAAGTACCACATATGTTTAAATGGAACAGGTCTAAATGGTTTGAGTTGGATTGTTAGATAATTTGTCTTTATTGCTGGTGAAAGTTATAATCATACCAACATAGTGAGTTAAGTAGGTTTATATAAAAGCATGTGTTATTAACCATCCTGATTATGTCTGGCAAGGAACTATCAATGCAGTGGATGATATTGTAAAATTTGTTTTTGAGTAATCCTCTGGATCCACCGAAATCACATTCAGAATTTTCTATAAATATTAATACATTACATCCCAGTAAAGATGGTTCACTCAACAGAGAATGTCATACTTCATACAGACCTAAAACAAATTGATTAAATTTAAGGTGTTTCCTTCAATGATTCATGCATTAAGAAAGGCTGGTTCTGTTGTGAAAAAAATCAATGTATTCATTGAAAACAAATTTCCCCAAAACTGTTCAACTTTTGTTGGGTGGAATACGGATCCAAAATTAAATTCAGAGTATACATAACAAATAAAGAAAATAAGCAGATAAATAAAATTGAGCAAATCAAATGACGTACTACATAAAAAGATACAAGATGGATTAGCATCCGTTTGTTTTGGTAATGAGATAGTTATGTTCTGCCTTTTATTATTGCATGTATTTATGTAGTGATAATCTTCTGGGGAAAATTGAATTGTCATTAAAAAAAAATGCACCCCACCCCCAAACAAAATGCAAACAAAGAGAAATTTAAGGAAACTCTTATAAATTGGTACAAAAGTCTGTGAATGTCATCTTCCTGAACTTGTATGAGCTACATATGTGAATTTGTATATTAACCAACATAAATTCCAAATACATGTATCTGTGTTTGTACAGGGTTTTATTTTTAATGCTGTTGGTCATTCTATTGGTGTAACAAACTTCAAGTTTTCTCAACAAATAAACTTGTACAGAATGTAGTAATATCCTTTCTGAAGACATATACCAAGTAATTTAATCATTAGACAAGTGAAGTTTCTTGAAGGCTGTATGCATGTAATTTAATCATTAAACAAGTGAAGTTTTTTGAAGGCTGTATGCATGTAATTTAATCATTAGACAATTGAAGTTTCTTGAAGGCTGTATGCATGTAATTTAATCATTAGACAAGTGAAGTTTCTTGAAGGCTGTATGCATGTAATTTAATCATTAGACAAGTGAAGTTTCTTGAAGGCTGTATGCATGTAATTTAATCATTAGACAAGTGAAGTTTCTTGAAGGCTGTATGCATGTAATTTAATCATTAGACAAGTGAAGTGTCTTTATATATATATATATATATATATATATATATATATATATATATATATATATGTGTGTGTGTGTGTATGTGTGTGTGTGTGTGTGCATCTGATTCATGAAACCTTCGACACATCTTTTTGTGGCAATTACAGTGTTACTATCGTATAATCTTATATCAAAACCCTTCCAGAGAATAAATCCAGTATAATTGATATCAAATATCAGTACATGACTCTAGACTTTAAACATTTACATGGTTGCACAAAGGTTTATTTGAAGTTTCTAAATGTGTTTCGAAAGTATTTCAATTCTTACATGAATTGTAGCATTTTACTTTCAGCTTATTTGTCATTCAATGCAATAAGTGATCCTAATTACACCCTATTCATTTTTTTATTTTCTTTCTTTACACAGTAAGGTATGTATAGATGCTTTTTTATAATGAATTAGTTTTCTTAGTGAAACTACTTAATGGAAATTAATGGTGACTAATAGAAAATTTGTTCAAAACGCTTGAATTATTCTAGATTTTATGATGTGATAGCCAAAAGACAAGGATAGACTGAATAGTTCTTTGAGCTGTCATAATGGACTGTCAGACATTGATTTCCAAACTCACTACAGAAACAATGAAATCAAGGAAGAAAAAATATTTTCCCACTTTGAAGTATAACTTTATCTTAATTTTGGTTTATTTGTGCTTCTTTAAACCAAAAATGTAAGTGCTTAACATAGGTAAATAATACGTTGGAGTATTTTTGTCAATAGGACATACTATTGTACTTGTATATTCAATCTGGATGGATGAATTTTTGCATGTATTTTGAATAAAAATGTTGTTACACTTTAGTTTGTTCCTACTGTTTGTCAAACCTGCATTATAAGTTAGAATGTACGTATCACTTTTTTCACAAGTCATTGAGGAAGCGGTATTCAAGTACAAATCAAATATGGCAGTAGATAAATAAGTATATAGATACAGTTCTTTATTCACAATATGTATTTGGATTCACATTTTGTATTTGGATTCACATTTTGTCACTTTCTCTCCATCTTACTCTTTCTCCACCCATTCATGCAACCTATTTTAATAGTTTGATTTTATAATGGTATCAACGATCGCTCCTGTGGCCTAGTGGTTAGAGCATCCACCGCGGAAGTGTGAGGTCGTGGTTCGATCCGCGGCCGAGTTATACCAAAGACTTACATAAATGGTACTAACAGCTACCTCGCTTGACGCTAAGCTTTAAGAGGCTAGTCTTAGGACCAGTCGGCCTGGTGTCAGGATAATGTGACTTGGTGGGACATCATGCTACATGTCTGTGGCATGATGCCCCAGTGCTGGACATAACTATAAACTGCCTCACTGCAGACATCAAAATTGTTAAAGCTACGTTAAAAATCCTAATCAAACAAACATATAATGGTATTAAGTCCACAGTTTGCATTATGAAAGCAGATACATGTATATTAAACACCACTTCCACACCACATGAATGAATTTATGCATGTAATTTGAATAAAATAATAGACTTCAGTTTTTCTCACCTGCATGGAAACTACTTTCTCATCGGTGGTGGAGGAAGTGGTGTTCAAGCTTTGTAACAATTCAAATATGGGGATAGAAAAATAATTGACCAGATACAATTCCTTATTTTCATCCAGTTTATTCACATTTTGTATTTTAGTCACATTTCTCTAATTGTAACTTGTATGCATTCTCACTTTACAACCATTCATGCAGACTGTTCCAGTTGCCTAAGTGGTAGAGCATCCCCTCAGATGTGGGAGGCCAAGTTGTACCACATATTTTTTTTTTGAAATGGTACCTGCAGATGCCTTACTAGACACTCTGTATTAAGAGGATAGTTTTAGGAATGGTGTCCGAATAATGTGACTGGGTTGGACATGATGCCACAAATCTATGGAATGATGCGTCACTTTTCTCGACGTTGCTATAAACTGCCACTGTGCAGACAATGTAGCGAAGACTGAAAAATTATTAAAGCTACATTAAAAGTCCAAATCACACACACTCACACACACACACCATTCATGCAACCAAATTTAATTGTCTCAAGTCCACACTTGGACTCGAATGTTTAACCCACCTGTGAATTACTGTTGTCTTTTATTGTATACTAGTCAGAAAAGTCCATATAACAAGTATCAAACAAACTGATTTTTCCTTATAACAAGTATCAAACAAACTGATTATTCTGATTAGATATGATATATACTTGCATTGAGCGGCACATTAACAATAATACAATAACAACATGGGAATTATTTTGCATTCAAAGTGAAAAGCTATCATTCTTTCTACATCGGCATATAAAGATAAACATTTCAAAAGAGATTATCCCAGGAAATCACTGTGCCTCAAAAAAATTGGTACATAAGTAATGTACAGGTTCTCCTAATAATATTCATTATGGTGTTATCCATAGTTTTGAATAGTTTCTTAACATATGTGGTCTTAACGGAGGTGCTCTTTTGATGCATTACATAATTTTGATTTCATAGACATTGTAAAATATCTTGATTTTGTCCTTTTTATCTCTTGTTCTGGTTTATTTGAAGTGGTAAACATACAGATTTTCTGCATCGGAGTAATTTGTAAGGTAAAACAAATATTTGCTTTTGTCAAAGCAAATTCTTTTTGGCTTTTGTGGCACACCATCTTCTATAACCTGTATCACAGATCCATCAGAAGACAGCTGATGAATGTTTTGAGATTTGTATCCAAGAACATATATATTGTCATCCATGTCTACAGAAACACCAATAGGCCAGAGTAGATTGTCTGGACTATATCTAAACTGCCGCTTTCCATCAATATCAAAACAGAGAAGAGAATTATTCCCTGGTGAAGTGACATACACTCGTGTTTTATCGTTATCAAGGGCTACATGACTTACAGCTGAACCAGCACAGTCAAATTGATGAAAAGATTTCATGTCTCCATTCATGTTGATCAGACTCCAGTAATACTTGTCTTTACCACACATTCCAGTTATAGCAATAGTATTGTGCCCAGCATTAGCGATTCCACAGCAGACATGTTTGGTTGTTAATGTTCTGACAGGACTGATGACATCATCACGAATTGACATTATCTGGATTTTATTTTCATTCATCAGTGATACTGCTACTTCCTCATTATCTACCACACTTATGTCCCACGGCTTTTGTGACAGTGTGATGTTAGAGATGAATTGATAGGTGGAACTTAGTAGGATACACGTACTATTGCTATAATCAGCCAGCATAACTCTATTTCCAGAGAGAAGTGTGATACCTGAAAAATGCGGCTTAGTACCACCAGGGACTTTAACATTAATTACGTCAGCTTTCTCAACATGACAGACGTTATTGGACTTTTGCGAGCCCAGTAAAGGAACACTATTTGAGCTTTTTATTGTCACAAGTTTTCCAATATCATACCAGGAATGCGACAAAATAGACTCCACCAAAGGAACAAACTTCAGTTGCAACTTTACTGTGTAGGTGTTATCGAATTTGCCTCTGATCTGAGTGTAATAGGACAGTTGTGATGTCATCTTCTCTGTCATTAGAAACTTTTGTGTTTCATTGCCATACCTGCTGACTGTTTCAAGGATAGCATAAGAATTTTTTACAGCATGCATCAGTGACAAGCAATGATGACTTTCCTCTTGTCTTATGACTGTCTCTTCTTTATACAGGCGGTTTGCTTCCTCCTTGGCACGTGTCTCTAGGTCATCCAAAGCTGCATTCATATTTCGTCTCACCTCTGCTATTTTATCTGTCAATCCATTAACTTGGGACTCAAGAGTATTAATATTTGACTCGGTCATTTCATAAAACTTCTTCAGATGGGATTCCACGTTCTTTAGATCTCCAATTATCTTGTCTACATTACATTGTTTCAGAACATTTTGATTGTCTTCCATCAAATCTATCACCTTTGCACATGTTTTATGCCCATGAAAGAAGCACGTGCCACAGCAGGCAACCTTGTGATCACTGCAGTAGAATTTTATACCTTCTCCACCATGTTCAGAGCAAGTAAAACCGTCTGCTAATTTCAATACATTTTCTGGACTGCTTATTAATTCGTCCATTGTAATAACAGTGTGACTTTTCAACATTTTCTGTTTCCTATGAGCTTTCAGGCATCCATCGCACAATGCTTCCTTACATACTGCACAGAAACCTTTTGCCAGGACAGAAACGCCCTCAGTGTTACAAGCATCACATATCCGATTTTCATTCGACATCTTTGGAAAGATCGATTGTAGTAATGTGTTAGCTGGAAATAGAGACGCCAATTGACATGTTGGTTGATCATTCCTGGAGGGACATGCGACTTGTTTACATAGAGGACACTCGATTTGCTTCAATGTACTGTTATTCTCCATCTTGTTTGATATATAAGACTGTAGACAGCTCTGACAAAATGAATGTGCACATGGTAGCTGTCTTGGTATGTTGAATTGTCCCAAACAAATTGGGCAAGCTGGGCCTTCGTCATCTATTTTTGCGGACGTCATTTTAAAACAATCTTTCCAGATTCAATTTAGCTTTAGTCAACGGAAACGAGCAATCGTACTCCTCCCGACAGTTTACTTGTTTGGTGTGTCCATAAGGCAAGAGTCAAGCTTCACTGGTCGATATCCTTATATCAGGTCAATGTACAGCGAGCTTAAAATAGAACTGCGGCTTAAAATAAGAGGAAGGTAAAATGTGCAGTCAGTTATTATCTGCTGTTTACTGACTGACGCAAATTGAGATTTTGAGGATATGATGTATATATTATAAATCGACCATCCTAATATGATTACACGAGTCTGACCTTTTATCAGTGAAGTACGATGACATATCTGACAACGTGGAATCCCGTTATCGTAGACCAGCAAGTTGGTCTAAGCCTTTTTTTAAAATTATTTTAACCTAACGGCCGTTATGTCAAAATAAAAAAAAGCTTAGACCAACTTGCTGGTCTACCCCTTATCGGTACTATCAATTATCACAGTACCGATCACGTGATTTCGTGTTATCATATATTTCATCGTTCTTTATTAATAAAACGTCAGACACCGCTATGACCCACGTTTACAAACAAAAAGTCGAATTCATGTTAACTGGAAGGGTGCAACTGGGGAAGATTGGCAGAAAGCTAACGGAATCGGACCGTGATGGGTTCGGCCCATCTTAAAAGCTGATTATGCCGTAGGTGATTTCATGTTATCAGATGGTGAATGTCCTGTATTTCTGCATCTGCTGCAATTATGATTGTATATGCAGCATTTATACCATGTATGAGGTAGAAAGCCAATTACGTAAACCTTCTTTATTTTTTTTCGTTTAGTTTGGTCTTTTCTATTTGTAATATCCTTGTTTCGTTAAATATAGTTGTGCTTAGAATAGTCGTTAATCTAGATAATATTAATTTTCTGCTGTATTTCTCTTCAAAGTCCTTCACTACCGCCTCTGAAGGGATTTCTAGTGGAATATCTGACATATGCAGTGTTCCGGTTTGTTTCTTTATTTTCCTCAAAGTTGGTGTTGGTTCCCTCACCATTATTCTCTGCTCTCCTATATACAGTCCCGGATTACCCATTAGGCAGAGTAGGCAACTGCCTATGGGCCCCGCGACTTTTATGGGCCCCATCATTGGCCCCCATGAGACCGTGACCGTGGGTCTGGGGCCCCAAAAGTTTGACTGCCTATGGGCCTCCACGGTGCCTAATCCGGCGCTGCCTATATACAAATAGCGATATGGTAAAATTGTTGTTTTCCCTTTGTGTCTTATTACGTATCCCATGTAGCCATTGGGGTTAAGTGAGTAGAGTCTTTTGATGCATTCTCCATTTAGTACTTTCAAAACAATCATCACCTTTGATGTTCCTGGTAACTCGTTTCTCGGTATATTCGACATATTCAATTATTGTATTCGTTCCTTATACTCGCAGTTAAGGTAGCTGTCTTCATTTATCTGTATTCTTTTTATTTTGAAAAACTTTTGAAGCTCACTAATGTTCTTCCTAGTGGCCGCCATTTTTTCTAGTGTCTCTCGCAGCTATCAACTCGTTTATTTTCCAAATTATTTGATTATTTTAATTCCTTCTCTTCTTTGTTATGTATTCCTTTTAGTATTATTCCATGTTCATTATTATTGAATCATTACTTGTCTTGCATTCAGACCCAATATGTGTAGTCTCCGCTATTCAATTTAAAATCCGGTATATATTTTGCGGTATGTTTCGTGCGGGCCATTGCGATTATAAACACTTGCTTTGCTTCTCAATAACAAGTTTTAAAATCATCATCAGACACCTGTTATGACTTACGTTTGCAAACAAGAAAGCCGAGTTCATGTTGATTGGAGGGGCGGGAAGGGGAAGAATGGCAGAAAGCTAGCGGAATCAGACCGTGATGAGTTCGGCCCTTCTTACACGCTGAATCGGACGCGCACACGTGTGTGTGGGTGGGAGGTGGGTGGGTTGGCGTAAACAGAGGAATTTAATCATGAGATTATACACCAAAGTACAGAGGACACACCTCCAACCGAGTACGCCCTCGTTTGGAGAAACAGTAAAATCTTGATTCTACCAGCTATTTTAGCGTAGAATAACGTTCCCGTTTACACGCTTGGTGCTTGTTCGACATTTTGGAGTGTATCTTTCTTCAAAAGCTGGAGATACATACAATCGTATACATGTCCTCTTCCGCAATCAAATTATATGTTGCTGAAACTTATTATCTCCCTTTAGACTCAAGTAGCATATACCGGCTACTTAAGTCTCACTGGATAGTTTCGTATTTTGACACCCAATATTTTTGGTAGAAGGTATGGAGCCTAATTATCACAGTCCTAGCATTTATCAGTTCACACATAAGCTCAATCTGTAATGTGGTTTAGATGTACTTTGAGTTTGGCTTGGAAACGGGTTGACTTGTGGGTGACTGCGTGTCACAGTTAGACTAGCATTGGAGATCAAATACGTAACTTTGGCTGCATATGGGCAGCCTACTTGGCTTACGTATTTACATGTGTCTGCTACAGAGGTAAATAAATCTAAATGGTTCAGGGTGATGAAATGTATGCTAATTTGTTCCAGTACTAGTAAACTTAATTCATGCATTAGGCACATACTGATTCTTTTAGATGTATTGTCACAGAAAAACAGTCAAAATGGATCCTTCCCGTAAAAATGAGGGGTTGGTGGCAGTGTTGGTTCACTATAAAAGCCATTAGCTGCATAAGTAATTGACTTTAATACCTCAGTCAGAATCTTACAAGCATCCTTTCAACAGAAATCATTATTTTGTATATCTTTAATTTAATATTAGTATCATTTTTTTGCAATAGATCATCGTATAAGACGCTATATCTCATAGTGTCTGAGAGAAATTATAATAACCTTTTAATATGTGGCTACTCCACCCCGCCCACACCCACCCCTCAATAAAGAATATGGTATGCTATTTAGATTTGACTATACATATATAGCTTTCTTACCATTAAGGAAGAGATTAGGAGTCACAACTCGCATACCGAATTCTTGGGGATAAAAAAATTCCTGTCAGTGTCAAAACCATCGGGCGCATTGTATATCTTGACACGCCAAGGTAAACGTCTGTCAGATTTCCATGCAAATAGTTTTCACTTAAAGGGAATCATAGTTACTGGAGAGTCTTCATAATTTTGTAAACAGACAAAACGAGATGAATCTAAACTTGTTCAGTTATAGCAATGATTTACATATGAAATCTTAACACTATCTCATATCTTATTAAGTCAGTTTTCCTGTTAAAGATATGTATTGAAAAAAATTAAAAATTGTTGTGGTGCTTTTATTTAAATTTACCGCTTATAAAAGAATAAAAGCGCAGCTAGGTAGTATGATGAATTTAGGTTAATAGTAATGATTTAAGATGCAACGATTTAAATTAGTTTTTCTGAAAAAAATTATTTTTACAAACATGAATGCGGTGCAAAGCTCCACGAAAATACCTAAAACTTGGAAAGGAGTAGAGATTAATAAAATGGTTTCTAGAAGAAAAAATCCTAATTTTAATCACCTGGAGTTTTAAGACCCACGAGTAAAATTGACTCCAAACAGGATACTTCTGTTGCGTGATAAAACAGTTCCCAGTTATTAGATATTTCATCTAAACTTCGTCCAGGAGGAGCACTGCAATAAACAATGTAACCATCAATTCGCACAGTGTGTTTTGAGTAAATTGTGTTACTTCACATCAGAAATCAACGAAATAATTCTTGGAAACATTGCGACAAACATAGTCTAATACTATTTTAGAAATGTATATTCAATAACCGTTTTTATTAGTTTATTTCATGAATATTGTGGTAAAATTACAAGAAAAAACGTCATGTTGGAAATGTGTATCTGTTTACCTTACATTTACCCTGAAAAGATACCCAGTCCTTGGGGTAATTGTAATCGGTGAAGCCGGCACGTCCTAAATATGTTTGACATCCTTGGCAGTAGCAGGCATGACCATTACGTTTTAAAAACCCGCCTATGTAATGCAAAGATTATATGTTAGAATAAATCTTTTGATTTTTAGATCTCGGTTATATATATTACATTGTGTAGTGATACCTTCCCCTTCTTTTAAGAATGTGGAACATTTTTTGAAACAAAAGAAAAATTTTACCAATGGAAAGAAGAACATGGAGATGTCTGTAATAACGGTTATAGTCATTAAAATCAACAGTATTAACAATCTCTGTTTTCTGAAACACATTCGATAGCTCACCCTACTGACGGTGTGCAAGTGTGATTCTCCTAGCTATGTCTTGGGTATCGATGAAATTGTTTGTAATTTTATGAATCTTGGTTCATTTCATCTTTTGACACACGGGTTAAGATTCTGCGACTGAAGATAAACCAAAATGTAAATGACTGTTTTATAAATGTGTGTTATGGTCAATAGATTTTTTTTTTTTTGGGGGGGGGGGAGGGGCAGTAATTGTAATTCTGAGACAGAAAATAAGGCATGGATTCATTAAAATCTTAATTTGAATTGATTATGTCAGTTAGTCTCACACGTGTAAGATGAGCCATAATCCACAAACCATTTACAACATGAAGATAGATAGACAGGCATGTACGTACGTACGTACGTACGTCTGTATGTATGTATGTATGTATGTATGTATGTATGTATTTAAAACTTTCGTTAGTCGAATCAATGAATCAAGAAGTCATCCAGTATTCACATGAATCAACAAATTCAATTGAGCAGCTAAATAGAACCCATGCATCGTGCTCGCTGCCAACGAAACTTAAAATATTCCTAACCATATAATTGAATAACGGGAGTGGCGGATAGGAGAGTAGTGAACAAAAGACGAACAATTCAAAACTTGGAAACCCGGTTATATATAATCGCTACTTATAAATTCGGTGCTACCTTATGAGTCGACGTCCTACTTATGGATAAATTCTTTATCAACTAGCCCCTGTATTTTCTTGTCACAGTCATTAAACCACAACATTTTTGTCTGCAATAATCTACTTTTGATTCGCAACAATCTCTCCAGGTTAAGGTTTCTTGTTTACAAACATGAAGAAAAAAATATTAAAATGAAATTGGTTACATAGATACCTAGACAATGATGTATTCTGTCAAATCATTTTAATCCCATACAAGAAGGCTAATGGTGCGACTGTCAACTGTATACCCATAAGTGCAACACTTGTATTGCGATGAAATTGGCTTTCACTCCGATTACTAAGGGGTTAGAAATAAAATAAGAACTATATTTGGGAATGGTCACAAGCTAGTATAGATAAGCACTGGGTACAATGTTAGGTGCTTACGTAATTCTAACGTTCTTAATGTAGAAATACCTTCCATCGTTAGTCACGTATTTAAAATCCCACCATAAAGTTCAGCCACCAAGTGGATGCTTTAATGACTGTATAAACTAATTAACCTACAAGCAATTAAAACAAATACTCTCCAGATGAAACCATATATATATACATCTCACATTTAGGAAGTCACTTTGAATGTGGAGGCATATAAAATAATGATGTAATCAAGGTAGTTTCGATTTCAGATCCGGTGCAAATATTATTGAAGAAATGTAATTTTCAAACTGGAATTAGGTACTAAAAAGACTATACAGGTATGAAAAGATAATCTAGACAAAGTAGTTTCGATTTGGGGTCTTTTATAAAATGATTCTCTAGACGAAGTAGTTTCGATTTGGGTTCAGGTATGAAAAAATAATCTTGAAATGTACTTTCGATTTGGGGTCAGGTAGAAAAATATAACCTTGACAATGTACTTTCGATTTGGAATCTCTTATAACACGATTCTCTAGCCATAGTAGTTTTCATTTGTGGTCAGATATGAAAAGATAATCTACAAAATGTACTTTCGATTTGGGGTCTCTAATAACACGATTATCTGGGCAAAAGAGTTTCGATTTGGGGTCAGGTATAAGGAGCCATGGGTAAAGTATTGCATATAGTTGTTCAATAATTTACCTTGACCAGAAAAGGATAAACATGGTTAATTAATGTGCTTGTGGTGCCTGATTGTTTCAGAATCACATAGCATCTGCAGTAGATGATAATAAAATTTCGATGTTAATAATATTATGTTGGTATACAGAGTATGGTGTGCATAATAGCTGAAATGAAATATGTTTACACGACGAAAAGGTTTGCATAAATGACTAATTTATCAATACAAATCCAGACATTTGCGTCGTGGAATCTGCTGTTGCGGTACAACTGCTGGGCAACTACTGAGGGATCAGTCAAACGACTTTATTTTGCTCGTTTATGTGTAAACTTTGGAAAGTGCGCTCGTAATATGCATCTACGAATTTTCCTATGTACAACGAAAATGCTGATTGTAAAACAAAAAGTACAGTTAATTTCATATAGCTACTTTAAACCGTATCCTAGAAGAAAGTTGGACACGTAACAATTAGAGCAGGACGTGCTCATTTTCAATCTGTTTACCACATCGAAGAAATGCGTACAGTCTGCAGCCACTGAATATGGATAATAACATCTTTCATTTACAATGGCACTTATAATATCCAACTGACAGATTACATTTTGGGATAAATACTTACAACGGATAGACATATAAATTTTTTAAATAAACAAAGCCTCATACATTTGTATCTTAGATTATGCTTATTAAATTATCACGGTATCACTGTATACAAAGACAAATCCACTTCCAGTTGTATCTTAGATTATGCTTATTAAATTATCACTGTATACAAAATGACAAGCATACCTATATATTCTATATTTTTAAACTACTCAACTATATTATAAGCAGTTTGATCTTCTACGTTCTTCTGAATTTGTCATTCAGATCACTCGATGCACAAAAGTACCTGGTTGACCTGTTACATATCAAATTTTCCTAATATCTGTACAGAGCTAATCATTTTTTTTACCTGAGCCGAAATTGAAGCTACCTTAGTTACTTTGTACTTTTATCTCGACCTCACATCAAAACAAGTTTGATTAGATCACCTATTTTCTCACCTGATACAAATTTAAAGTACTTTGATGAATATCAGCTGTTGTAATACGTGTTCATTTTACCAAATTAGGATCTGTGAGTGGCAAGTAGCTATTTAAAATAAACATATCTATCTATCTATCTATCTATCTATCTATCTATCTATCTATCTATATATAGTTGAAATTTAGAACAAAATCTGACTTGTTAAAGGTGTTTTATATTGTTCTAATATAACTGGATGACTTTTTTAAATATAAAATTGTTTCACTCATATACTGACGCTTGTTATGTATTTCAGATGGTCACAGTATAAAACGTATATGTAAATGTTATTAAGAGAATGCTGAGAAAGTTTGACACCGGTCATGTGGTAGTGTCTACGCATGGGAGGGTTCAGTGTGTTTAGTAATACTCAGTTAATAACATTTTGATTCTATACTGAAACCATGTGTGCTAATCGTTCTTTGTATTATAGGTATGACACAGGTTAAAACAAAACTTTATTTTAACATACTATTGAACCTTTTTTCAGACCGTTAATGGACTATAATATAACTGAAAAACACAAAACAAAATATTGATATTAGGAATAATTGTGCAATAATACATCGCTCAAAACTGAAGATAACGTTATGAAAATATGAAACACAAAACTTCCGTCCGACTTTATCGTTGTTATTATCAGGAATGTTGCTGTCTTGGTGGCGGGATACATTGTCATTACTGCCAGGGTAATGTTGTCCTTTTGTTCTCGATACTGCCTCCAGAAATATTGTTTTAGTTTAGAATATTTTGTGTTTCCTTAGTTTCCTAGTACATCACAAAAATATTACTAATCGGATTTGAGAAACGGAGATTGTTTTTTTTACAATGATGTTGAATATTGTATGAAATTTTAGTTTGACTCTCTGTCTCTCTGTCTGTCTCTCTCTCTCTCTCTCTTCACGTAATAACAGAGACAACTACCGATCACTAACCATCAATTATAATATTTTATAAATCTTATTTATTTTTTTGTTTTCGTTCTTGCATTTTGTGTCTTTTATGTCCTTATAGTTTTATTAAACTTTAATTTGGACAGTAAATATTTTTTCTTGGGTAATGACAGCTAGATATACCATTGTTATGGCAGCAGACGTTGGGATCAGATAGAAACTGTTAACTTTTGCCAACCCCGTGTAGCCATCGGATTTATTACATGGTCATTTTTCAACGTTTCCGTCATCATATTCAATTAGCCGTAGTTAGTAATTTAGCAAATGTGGAAATGTGTTTACCATATAAGGAGGCGATGAATTATATAACTCAACAATAATCAATATCGCTGGTTACTGACAGGTGGCAAAAACGTTATACTAATGGGACTGTGTATAATGTATATTATAAATGTATAAACTGTCCTACTTAATTTATCTATATGATGGACAGAAAACAATTCGTATAGCCTATCCAGCAGCAAAGAGTGTGAATCGGACATCTCTGAGTTAGATTTTAAGCAAATAATTTTAAGTCTCCTTTTGCCAAATGGAGCCTTAACGATTTTAGAGCTATTTCACACAAAAAAGGAGCTGTCCGATTCACACTCCTTGCTGCTTATGCTTATAAACAAATGTCAATCAGAACAATATACAACATACATTTAGTAGACGTTATTGGGCGGATTAAACTAAATCCCACTACTTCATTTTTCAGTATAAATAAATTAATATTACTATGTAAATCATGTGTTGTTTTTCCCTTAGCAATCGTTCTGAAGTCGATTTAATAATGTAATCGGATCTATACCTCTGTATGAAGCAATGTACAGATACAAGCAAGCATTTGCTTCTGCGCAATCTGTTCGTTTATGAAAAGGCTTCTTATTGAAACCTTGCAACAGTTCATCAACACATCAAAACATAACTACGTTAACTTACAAATAACAATGTATCCAGGAGTGTATATGTAAGTTAATGTTGTCTTTGAATTGCAGAAAAAGAGAAAATATATACAGTCTTCAAGTAGGTTAAATGAGTAAATATTGGAACCAATTTTATTACATACTAATTTAATATTTCACGATGTTCATTTTAGCTGTTCATTCCATATTTCCGTATCACACACTTGTATGGGTGCTACTTAGATGTCTTCTTAGATATCATGGTATCGACAGTTTGAAGCGCTTTAAAAAGGAGCTTTTATGTGATAAGAGCAAAACAGCAGTTCTATTTTCTTTTGATGAAAGAACTAATTTGATATTGCTTTTAAATAGGTCTCGCTCTGACGACCTCAATGTATTCTTACGCTTCATGATTTCGTTATATTTTGCGCCGACTCCGACGAAAGTAAAAGACGTGTACTGTTGTATATGAATCACCCAATCACTGGTGAAAATGCCAATAACGTTTAATGCTTTTGGAAATATAACAGTTGTCGTTTCTCGGTAAAATGCGAATACTATTTCTTAAAACAACTAACAAACTTTCCAGTGATTGGATAAAGAGTTCGCTTGCTCAGCACCATATACCGAAGACAACTTTCCGCGTCTGCACAGTATTTCTGATATGGGTCAAAGTTCCTACTGAGCGAAGTGTACACTTGATAATATGAAACATTCGACAGAAAAATAGCGAAACCGAAACAAGGCAACTAATATGGAAATTACAAAATTCATTTTGAGCAACCAGTTCGATTGCTTGAATGTTCTAACTCTAAACAGTTTCATCTTGAAAGTGTTTTTAAACGAGTGAAATTTGCAATTCCGTTCGAATAGCTAAATTGATATGAAAAATGAAGATTGCAATGATACATTATCAATCAGTTATTCGGTCAAGCAACTGCTAAGTAATGTAGATTTCAGTTGATGATTTCGTTTACCTGCACGACTCGTGTCCGAGGAATCACATGTGGTTGTCAAAAGTTTGCATATATCGGATCGATCTTAATACTAGTCTGTTTTGAACTGTCATTGTAAGTTATTAGCTGTGTCTAATGCTTATGTAAGCAAATGTATTATGCCATGCCATGCACGTTTGATATATATATATATATATATATATATATATATATATATATATATATATATATATATATATATATATATATATATATATATATATTTATATATATATATATATATATATATATGAGGCAACAGCAAGGGAGCACCATTTCCGTCTGTCGGCAGCTATTGCTGGGGCGGTCTGATAGGTGAGGCCTCTGGTCTTAAGGTCTCTCTCCACTGTTCGTCGCCAGGTCTCTTTGGGTCTGCCACGGTTCCTTTTCCCCTGTGGGGTCCATCTCAATGCCACCCTTGGTAGTGAGTCAGGAGGCATTCTGCAGACATGGCCGAGCCATCTCCATCGCCGAGTTGAAATGATCTCAGAGATGGTGCTTGCATATATATATATATATATATATATATATATATATATATATATATATATATATATTACCATGCCTTTCTAAGTCTTTAATTTTCAATTTTACAAAACAGTCTATTCTTCGCCATATGAATTTTCTTCTGCTATCCAGTCATCTGAAATTATTTCCAAGTCATGTTCGTATTTCTGAAATGAAGGTCTCGTATACGGTGCACTATATATGTGGTTAATAAATGAATGCCTTTCTTTAGACTAATACTTCCTTTTGTTTACCAATCTTGTTACAAATGTCAATTGTACAGAAGGCTTCTGACCTAGGTCAAAACGAGGAGACCATTCAAATGTTAGGAAGCAAACAATATGATAATTTACGCGCTTTTTCAGAACTACCATCACTGTGATGACCTGGTTACAACCGCTTGCAACATTAACCTATAACGCCATGCACAGCTTAAATTCCATTTAAACCTTAAGTTTTGTACAACTTCATCTACTTGCATAGTTTATGACATTTGGAAGACCAACTTTCATTAACATGTTAAGCTACAAAAAAAGGAATTGTTGGATCATTTCAATTACGACGACAAATAACACTTGAAATTTTTATTTCAATTTCATCATATTAATTTTGATTTTGACATAGGTTCTATAATTGTTCCAATTCATTCATTGTCTGTCATAAAAGTAACCTAAGCCGACAAAATGGATTATCGTGACCAAATTGTAAAGATAGTTCGTTTCTTTTTTCCCTTTTTGTAAAGAAATTGTAGATGCAAGCCAACTCAAAGAGAAGTTTTTAAACCTAATTGTTTGTATGTTACAAATTTGAGATCACCTTAAGTTTTTTCAGATTCTATAACAAAAAGGTTACAGACTTTTACATATCTTTTGCTGAACACGACAATATCGTTTTCTGAATACGACAATATCGTTTATTGTTTGCTGAATACGACAATATCGTTTGCTGAATACGACAATATCGTTTGTTGAATACGACAATATCGTTCATTTTTAGTTCCGACTAAATACGTGAAATTTGGTATTTTTGGATTATGTCAAGCAAAAGGATAAGACAACCTTCAGAGGAAATATCGAGAATCTTTAACCCTCTTCTTGTGAAAAGAAATATGAAGAATCGTTAATTGTTTTAGAGATACAAACATACATATACAGTATTTGGGACGTAAAATGGTCATCAGATCAAGAAGCTAAGCTTTATTTCAAAGGACGGTGTTGTCTTTAGCCTTGTCCGTACGAGGGTCTACATAATTTGATAAAACGAAACACAACGTGTTAAAGTGCAGCTGACTGCGGGCAACACATCATTCATTTTTACATACGCCCATAAAACAGCTTCATGTGTATAATACACATTGTATATGTCGGCTGCTTATGTTGAATGCATATTTAGCGATTTTTTTTCGTGGGTGTAATGCTTCCTATTTGTGAGAAAGAAGTATATTGATGCAAACTCAGCAAGACACTTTATGATGATGTACCCCGTAACAAAGTTCTTGACTGTTTTAAGGAATGCGGTTTACAAAAGCAATTTTAATCCATTTACATGGATCATTATCAATATATCTTACTCTTACTGTTTTATATAACTTGTGCAGACTTAAATATATTTTACCCTTACATTCTGTTATATATTACTTTAGCAGACTTGAGGATATTTGCATTGAATGTTTCACATTGTAGTACTTCAGGTTCACGTTTCTTTGGAATGGTTTATGTTTCCAACGTTTTTATATTTCTCTTTACGTCCCGTTATCATATATTTTTTAATTATACGTTTTATTTTAGATCATATCGTTGTAGGGGTTTTGACGCTCCGCTCACTTCAAATATGTAGTACATTTGCGACCGTGTCTTTGACATAAAAATATAATGCGTATCAAGCGCTCTTGATAATCTGACGTCATCGAGCTATTTATAGTCTCATCAATTTTTCCATGATCTAAACTTTTATTTCATCCTTTAGAGTCTGGTTTAGAGATGTAAATCCGTGTTTCATCATTTGTAACACTGTAAGTCAAACATCCTTAGTGACTTTTTACATATTTGTCCATTTTCTCTTCGGCGATTTTAATCCGAGATAGTTTTGATCAGCAGTCAACAAATGTTTGACCCGTCGTACACAAACATTTCTGAGCTTAAAATTATTCTGCAGTACGTAAACAAACAGTTCACAAATGATGCCAATGGTATTATGAATATCTTCCACTTTGTATCGATCATTTGTATCCAAAGATTGAGTAACGTAGCAAAAATATGAAATCTAGCCTTTTAGATACTTGTATTAATTGACTTTCATTCGTCTTATTTAGAGAATAAAGCTGCAGTAAAACTCATGAATAAAATATGTTTTCCATCTGATATGCACAGTGCTGATTAAAAGTTCTTTGCGCGGAGGAGAGATGAGATTTACATGCGGTAAAAAAAAAGGTTATCGAATAATGGATTGACAAACGACAGACTAAATCCCTCTTTAAGATGCAAGGAGACAAGAGACGCAAATTCAGCTCGAAAATCTGTATTTGATGCCGAAATGAATATGTCGTCAATTAAGGAAAAATTGTCTACAGCTCACTATGCTGTTAGTAGATGTCAGTTCTAAAGAACAATTATTCACATGCCAAGGCATGCGAATTCATTAACTAGCACCGGTCTTTTGATTTTTGATACATTTATGAAATGCTTTGAAAGGCTGCTTTAACATTGTATTCAATAAGATGAAATGCGAAAATGTTTGGATATTTTGTTTTGTGGCATTGCTGAAAACGTGACTAACATTTAAATACACAGAGTTTGACCGGTGGCTTGAAAATTTTAAATATTCGATTGCTTGTTTTTAAAAAGGTTCAGGACAAATAATAAATGATGTACTCCCAGTGGCTGTCAATGATTTCAGGCGCCTGGGGGTAGTTACTTTTAATGGTGTCATAAACGTCTCTCTCAGAGGAAAAATTTCCTACGTGGCGAATTACTTTGCTTCCCCAATCATAAATATCAGTTTTGTGACGATTTGCACCCGGATGAATATGGCGAATGTAAAATACTATGAAATTTCCAGCTGAAAAAGTAAAGACAATAAAACTAACGATGGCACCTCCTCTGCCCGGCATCCAGAGACAATTGATTTATTCTGACGATTGTTCATCTAACGTACCAAAACAGTCTAACGTATTAATGTTCATTATTTTTAAGTGATACTCGTTTGCAACTGAACACTTCGGTCTGAAACCAATGCTCAGGGAATCTGTATATGCTTGGACAGTATATTATCAGACAGCATTTTCAGCACCAAAAAACAACAGTAATGGGTATTATACACGACAAGACCAGCGCAGGTCGGCAGCCTCATTGTGTCACTGGGAAAGAAACCTAACTCTCATTTTCTTCGGCATGCTATTGTCAGTAATTTGTTAAACGGAACGCTAGATGCAGCAAAGAGAAAGAACTAACACCAATCATATTAGATTTTCCTATGGGACAAATGTAAATAAGATTTACAGTTTAATGAATAAAGTCAGCACAAAGAGCCGACTGGAAAGTCTTCGTTTCGTTTTACATAAATTTAGTCACATTCCAACTAGACCTTTGCTTGAGTATGTACAAATGGGCTCGTAAATGTTATTTTTAAGTCGGTACTATATATCCATTAGAAAACACTATTTTTAACCGCAATGTTAACTTTTGACCAAATTATGTTTTATCGTGGTAACACCAGCAAGACTTTTTTTTATTTATTTACATTATATTAATGAATATTAGAAAGATGAATGTTTTATAACGATGAAAATATCTTTTATGAGAGTTTTTTTAGACCAATCTCCTTGTAAGTACCACTAGGAAAACCCAGTCCTGTAAAATATCCGTGTTTTCATCCTGTAGATTGAATCAGTGAGGCAATTGTTTTGGCTATGGCTATTGCATACCCTTTACCCGTTCCTTCGGCTTTTTTTTTTTCGTAAAAGAGGTTATATTTATCTGATAATTATATTTATTCAATTAGCTATCTTCATTCTGTTAAATGCAGTAGCTAGTACACATATATGCTGGTTACATACCACATTTATTCAGAATCACAAATTCGTCAACAGTTAATATGACCCACTCACTTACACGCATTGACACATACAGAGCAAGTCTCCTATGCATAGTTTGAAAATCTTAAGAGGGAAAGACAGTGATAGACAAACAGGAAACCTTTCGAAGGAAATATAAATTCTAGAGGAAACTTGAGCATTAAACAGTCCTTCAGGACAAAGAAAACAATGTAATATCTTCATCAACAACTATTAGTATTATAAACAATGACAAACATAAGTGTCTCGTAAGATTTTCATAGAATGCTTTAACTATTTACAACACGCATGCGCTACAACAATATTTCCTAACATAATAATAATAATAATAATAATAATAATAATAATAATAATAATAATAATAATAATAATAATGAGGACTTTGTATAGCGCCTAATCTTTCGAAGCTCTAAGCTCTTTACACCATCAATAATGATATGACTACACTACAGAACAATAAATGACAAAAACAATGAAATTGGAAAACATAAAAACATGCTGAAAACATATAAGATACAAAACATGATTAGGTCGCTAAGTTTGTCCCTGCAGTCGAAACAGGTGAGTCTTAAGAACACTCTTAAAAGGGACCACTGTGTCCTTGTGTCTAATTTCAATGGGCAATTCGTTCCACGTCGCTGGGCCCTGGTGTGCAAACGAACGTTGTCCATATGACTTTGTTTTCACATTCGGAACAATGAGTATACGATTATCAGAAGAAGAGTGTAAGGATCTAGCTGGTGTATACACATGGTTGAGGCTGGATAGGTATGTTGGACTGGAGTCTGTCATTGAAACATAGCACAGAGAACAAATTTTGTGTTTGATTCTGTATCGAATCTATAGCCAGTGTAGGGTACAGATCAGTGGTGAGGTGTGCTCTGATCGAGGTACTCTAAAGATGATCCGTGCAGCTGTGTTGTGAACTTTTTGAAGTTTCTGGAGTAAATATTGTGACGAACCAGACATAATTGAGTTACAATAGTCCAGTCTTGAAAGTTCTAATGAACACACAAGGGTTTTAGTGGCATCAACTGAAGATATTTACGAATGGAACCGATGTGTTTCAATACAAGATATGCAGCCTTGCATATGTTCATGACATGTTGGTGCAATGTGAGAGTACTGTCTAGAGTAACGCCTAGGTTTCGTACTGACTGTGAGAATTTAATGTTGGTGTTGCTTATATTTATTGTCTGAGGTAAAGGATGTTAATGAGAAAGTCTTTGTTTTGTGATCAGAATAGCCTCAGTTTTATCATCATTCATCTGCAGCTTGTTACATGTCATCCATGATTTCACATCAGAAATGCACTTCTTTACTCCATGGATGGTAGCATCAACTTGATTTGGGTGGCTAGACATCAACTACTGGGACAGACAAAGGCAAATATTCCTGTATCCCAGCTCAGCACTATAGAACAGGACTTTGACCTCGCCGTATTGGCTCAAAAGAGTAGACCCTGCGTTAGTGCTAAGCCAATAGTGTTTTGTATCAAGAGGGATCGATACGAATGGCAGAAGGGCTATAAATGAAAATGGAAGAAGAGTGTCTAGTATTTACACCAAAAGGAAACATCCATTTTAGAAAAAGGACAAATATATGTCGGATGTGAATTAGTTCAAGTAATGAATCGTATTAATTATATTTCCCTAACGTATACACGATGAGATTTCAAGAGATGGCAGCATATAAAGACTTGCCGCATAAAGGCAGCATATAGAGACTTTCCGCTTAATGGCAGCATATAGAGACTTTCCGCTTAATGGCAGCATATAGAGACTTTCCGCTTAATGGCAGCATATAGAGACTTTCCGCTTAATGGCAGCATATAGAGACTTTCCGCTTAATGGCAGCATATAGAGACTTTCCGCTTAATGGCAGCATATAGAGACTTTCCGCTTAATGGCAGCATATAGAGACTTTCCGCTTAATGGCAGCATATAGAGACTTTCCGCTTAATGGCAGCATATAGAGACTTTCCGCTTAATGGCAGCATATAGAGACTTTCCGCGTAATGGCAGCATATAGAGACTTTCCGCTTAATGGCAGCATATAGAGACTTTTCCGCATAATGGCAGTATATAGAGACTTTTCCGCATAATGGCAGTATATGGAGAACTTTCCGCATAATAGCATTATATGGAGACAATCCGCATAATGGCATTATATGGAGACGATCCGCATAATGGCAGTATATGGAGAACTTTCCACATAATGGCAGTATATGGAGGTGTTCCGCTTAATGGCAGTATATGGAGAGTTTCAGCATAATGGCGGTATATGGAGACTTACCGCAAGATAGCAGCATACAGAGACTTTCTGCATGATGGCAGTATCTAGAAACCTTCATCATAATGGCAATATTTGAAGACGTTCCGCATAATGCCAGTATATGAAGTCCTTAATGACATAATATAGAGACCTTCCGCATAATGGCAGTATATGAGGACATTCCGCAAAATGGCGATATATTGATAACTTCCGCATAATTGCAGAATATAGAAACCTTCGACATGGCTGCAATATTTGAAGACATTCAGTATAATTGCAGTATATAGACGATTTCCGCATAATGACAGTATATACCTTCCGCATAATAGCAGTATATGAGGGCCTTAATCATAAAGGCAGTATAAGAAGTAAAAAAAAGCATCAAACATAGGGAAAAAATAGATACAAGACAAGAGAAGAGCAAGGGAAAGTGTTGAAGAAATAAGAGAAATACGAAAAGCAGAAAAACACTTGAGAAAAAGAATCGGAAAAGCAAATACGAACTGTAAAAGAGAGTAACCAGGAATAGCAGAAAATTAAATAACACTATAAGAAAAGAACAGAAACAAAGCAGAACAAAATGCACGCACGGCACATTAAAACGTTAATAGACACTTTTTCTCCATCAGGAGATGAAAGACTGAACAAGTGTTGGCATAAATATGCTTTTCCATAAACACAAACACGAGATGACATGCAAATAACATGTGTACATGTATCGTTCGCCCCATACTAATGGACTGCAATATGTGGATTTCAAAAGATCTTAAGGGCAGACGTTAATCCTTATTGGATAACTAAGAAAGGGACAAAAGGCAACTAAATTCGCCAAAGAGGATGCCGTCCCTGACGAGAAACAATACAAATTTCGAAAGCTTAATTTTAAAAAAACATAAGAAAACACCTTATAAAGCCTTAAGGTAAATTATGTTTTCAAACTATATTTCTACCGACAATACCAAACAAACTAACATTAGCTGGACAAAGAAATACGGGACAAATCTTGAAGTGAAGAAAGTATGGAAATAGAAAACCCCTCAACTAGATGTCAAGCCAGGTAAACCTCCTTCACTTCCATACGTGTATATGACACCATAATACAATGTAAATTGTTAATTGCACTGATATAATTCCATAAATCCATGGAGATTCCTAAGCGTGTCAACAAGAAGGGTTAACAAATGAATGCAAGGAAGCCATCAAGAAACTGACCAAAGACCTTTAGAGATTTAAAAACTAATTCAGCATCGGCGTAAAAACGGTACATAAACTTAACAGACTATTCCTGCTATTAGAAAGATCACGAGGAAAGCACGCAGATACCCTGTCAACAAGTAGGAACCAGTATAGTACATGGTACGGAAATAAATTAGCAAGATTAAAAGTACCTGTTATCAAACACAAGAAATCTGGTAAATTTGTCTCTTACCATCAAACATTCAAGATTATTGCCAAATACATTCTCCAAATATTGTTCACCAGATAACTACTCCAGAAATGGAATGGCCGCAGCAAAATCCGGAATGATACCATTCTTTGCTAAGATAGCTAGAAGTATGTCACTCTAAGATAATTCCCAGAATCAGCTTATGAAACACTCTTTAGATACACTCTTTAGAATCAACTTTTAAAATACTCTTTAGATACACTCTTTAGAATCAACTTTTAAAACACTCTTTACAAACACTCTTTAGAATCAACGTTTAAAACACATTTTAGATACACTCTTTAGAATCAACTTTTAAAACACTCTTTACATAAATTACTTAAATCTTACAAAATATAATTGGAAACTGGAAAGTAGACATTCGTCATGCAATTGCTATGCTAGACCTATATTGTGCCTGAGATCATAGACCCAATCTTTGAAAAAGCAACTATCTTGAAGTAAATGGACCATCACGTGATTTGAGTTACCTTCGCGAACATTAGTATCATCAGAAATTAGTGACGTTACATTGAAATATTCAGATGCCTTTTGCTGTGAATATTTTCTTAAAATTGGTATTTCTATGGGATATAATACCTTCTAAAAGCCGTGTTTATATTAAAGAGTTTAACATATCTCGTTGCCATCTCCCTAACTTAATAATGGCGTAATAAAGGGAGAGTAAATTAAATTATTTGATACATTGTAAATATAGAGTCAAGGGAGAGATAAAACATTTGAATTCTCTATTTGATTCTAACTCATAAATTAGGGTAAAGTCGATATAAACACAATTACTTGCGTATGTATGTATATGTAAGAACGATTAAAATCATCTATGAAGAGGAACCATCATATGTGGACTGGCACCGCCATATTTGTTTTAGCGAAAATGAACATATCTTGTTCGTGGCCCATGGTCGCTAAGAGGTCTGTGTTACTCGGCTTTACAGATAATTCGACCATTCCACCTTTCCGTGGGTCTGTCGTTCTTCACGGACTCTTCTTCCAACAAAACTACAGGTCGCCATGTATAAACTATTAGGTGCTGAAAAATATAAACCCCGAAAAAATCCAACTATCCAATCATATTAGACTCATGACCGACTGACACATTCGCAGAATGCTCACAAATGTAATGGTAATATTTTGCCAGGAAATAAGTCCAAATGTGTAACAGAATTGTTACCGAGTAGATGGTGGATCAAATGAACAACACAAACACAATATGTGAAAGATAATGTAAATTTATGAAATAAATTATTAATGAAAAATAATGATGTATCAACACAATAACTCATGCGTTCACCCCACGATTACACTCCACAACCATTCACAATACATGAATAAATTAAATATTAATACACAATAAACACAGATCCAAGGAATCTCCTGGACTAAACAAAGATCCAAGGAATTTCCTGGACTACACAAATGTTTCACATAAAATGGAACCTTTACAAAAGTTGTATTAACGCAAGTATAAATTGCGATAACAAATACAAACATCAAATTATACTATCGCACGTATGGATTGCGACAACTAGCACAAACATCTACATGTATTTAATCAAGTTGCTAACTGTTATTGAGATTCATGTAATCCCTTGAAATACTACTGTGATTCAAAGTTACTATGTAAATATAACAATGTATTCAATTGTAACTACAATTGAAACACACTTATGCGTCTCGACCCTGTACAACCGTACGATTCACCAACTGTTGAATCGCCGCCCAGCTTCTCCGAATACCTAGGGTTGACTCAATACTTTTATCGGTCACTCACCCTTCACGGATCCACCACAGTTATACGTACAGACAGCATACAGCATCTACTAGAACCACCGGTCCCAAACACCTAGATGCTACCCCGGACGTTTACACCTCTAGACTGCTCCGACACTCGGACATTTAGATTTCTAGATTTCCGGATATTTACACATCACGACAGATGTAGACGGACAGACAATCCGACAGACAGACAGTCAGATACCTCAATTTGATCTCATAATCAAATGGTACAATTACGACACAATCAATCACATTCAGCTACAATTCAGAGACATTCAGAGACGTTCAGATACGTTCAACTACAATCAGAGACGTTCCGCTACAAATCAGAGACGTTCCGCTATAAATCAGCTACAATAAAGGAACCAAAACTAATAATAGTTGTTTCTAAAACAATCTAAAACTTAGATTACGCCATTGCATTTAAAGTCTAATAGTGACTAGTAATTCCAAATATTCAACATTTTAAATCTGCATTGTATTAAAGGCATCATTACATGAAATGATAAACTGAATAGAATTCACAATAAAACGAAATATAAATTTAACACTCACCCCTTTGACTGGAGACAGAATGACGAGCTATCTCTCCTTTGATAAGATACTTTTGGACTCGTAATCTTATCAGAAATATTCTGCCTTATATACCCTCAAATAGGTGAGCAGAATTCCCGTGCACCCAGTGATTATAATTTTCCTGACTTCAAGTGATTCGTAGTCAGGCACATGCAAATCGTTACACGTCGCTTACCTTGAAAAACACTTATTCACCCCAGGTAACGCATGTACGACGAAACAAAAAAAATGGTGAGATTAGTTTGTAATTCAAGAAGAAATAAATTCAATTTTCGCCTAATTCTGTGACAAAATGATCTAATGCTTAAAACACCTATGACGACACCTATGATTTTGCATTATTGACTTAAATTAAAGTCCCTATAAAATAACGAATATAACGCTCTGCATTACAATTTTTTTAATATTATTAAAAGTCAATATCTTGTATCCTTGCGCATATATACATATTTATCTTTTTCTAGGTTTCTATGAACAGCACATAGTCGCTTATAAGTCGGATCCAACTATAACCAACTTAGACCATGATATGCCGATGCATATCATTAGAATCAGATTAGTATCTGATATTAATATGATGTTTACTGATAAATAGAGCTCCTATCTGGATGACCCCTGACACGAAGATACACAGACGTCCGGGTTAGCCATAAAAATGCCTCAGTTGATTTCCTTTCCTAGTCTTGCCATATTAATGTGCACACAGTCGAAGTTGATTGCTTATAAAACATATTCTTTGAGCTCTGACAAAGGTCTTTTTTGATTGTGCAGCTGGGTGTAGAACACACATTGATATTAAAATTACAGTTCTAAATACAAAGCGACGTCTATAAATTATCAATTATTTGAAAATGTAATACCTGACGGATAAATAATTGTTCTTCATGCAATTCAAATGTTTAGCATATTTCAAATCACTATATATTTCCACCAACCGATTACCTTCCTTAACGAACTGTACATCATAAATACATGCGATGTATATTTTTGTAGTTTTTCGAGACGTAAAACAATTTCATTCAGTACATTATTATCTGTTTACATGTATTTGCAATCCTGTCATGAAATCCAAATTTTGCTGTCCAAGGAAGGCTTAAAATGAGGGCCAAACTAATAAAGTACATTCTCATCTTTTATTTTTTGTATGTGACTATATTGAGTACTACTTCATTTTCTAGCGGTGCATCACAAACTATTGCAGCACATTTGTCTCGGATTTGTTATTTAAATAGGAGAGGGTACTATCGAAATCATTCGTCTTATGGAAAAAATAAATTTTATGGAGAAGAAGGTTTTTTCCCCAAACATTGCTAATTGCTCAGGATGTAGGAGCAATTATTGGTTCAGTTCTCCGAAAGGATCCTTAAATAACGGATAATTTCCAACTCGACCGAAAATGAAGAGGTAGGTTTATATTATCGGTGGGTGCCATAACTCAGGTATATCTCCTTGTTTATAACTTTGCTTTATTTGGTGCAAAGGGTACCAGTCTACTGAAACTATGATTACCATGTCGAGGTTTACCTCAATATTGGAAAGCAGAAATCGAGAAGAATTGGGCCAATATTCAGACCATTCCCTATTAAAAATTAGCTCAACATTTCTAGCAGCAAGTGCCACACCAAATTCTGTAATTTTCCTGGAATTTCTCAAATGCAAGATATTGATTGCCGTAATTGTGTTCCTGTAAAATGTGACTTTCTGATAGAACAGCTGGGTTTGCTGATATTTCTAATTGAAGTGTCTACAAAATTCTTTCTACTTGGATGCCTTAAATATTTAATCGATTATTAAGTGATTGATCTATGAAAGACGAAATTCAATTATTTTATGCTCAATAACCCGCAACTGTAAATGCAGACTGTGACATTTCTCATTAAAGATACAAACGCGAACAATTTGCTTATTTAGTCGATAAGTACATACGGATGTGATCTTTCACGGAGCTGACAAACTCAATAATATGTTTCAACTGTCAATCAGCAAGGTAGTGATACATGTCAATGCATTCGTGTTTCTACGGCCTTAACGGGTGATATATAATAATAATAATAATAATAATAATAATAATAATAATAATAATAAAGATTTTGTATAGCCTCTAATCTTTAAAAGCTCTAAGCGCTTTACAACATATATAATGATATGACAACACACAAACACACACACACACACACACAAAGCCTAAAAAAATAAACCACAACAACAAACACTATGATATTAGAAAACATAAAAACATGCTGAAATATTTAAGGTAGGAAACTTATTAGGTATTTAAGTTTGTTCTTGTAGTCGGGAAAACTGAGCTTTAAGAGCATTCTTGAAAGGGATCACTGTGTCGTTGTTTATAATTTCAATGGGCACATCGTTCGGACCTTGGTATGCAAAAAACGTTGTCCATATGACTTTGTTTTCAATGTAGGAATAATGAAGTTTTTATTGTCAGACGAGGAGCATAAGTATATTGCTGGTGTGTACACATGGGTGCCACCAGATACGTACGCTGGACTGGAGGCCGTCAGTGAAAAGTAGCACAGAGAACAACGTTTCAGTTTGATTCCGGATCGAATGCACAACCAGTGTAGGGAACAGAGCAGCGGGGAAGTGTGCTCTGACTGTGGTCATCTATGGATGATCCCAGCATCTGCGTTGTTTACAATAGTCCAGTCTTGAAAGCACTAATGAATACACGAGTGTTTTAGTGACATCAACTGAAAGATGTTTGTGAATGGAGCGTATGCGTCTCAATTCAAGATATGCAGCCTTGCATATGTTCATGACATGCTGGTGCAATGTGTGAGATAACAGATCCGGGAGGTCTACTGGAGAGCAAGTAGTTGGAAGTGGTGTATATTTGTTCCTTGACATTAGCTTGTTGGTAATATCGAAGAGCTCTTTGCAGCTGAAACTTTCCGTGATCTTAGTACTGTAGTGGGACAATTGCGCTGCATGGACTATGTGACGTTCTTCTTAGCGTTATTCATAGATTTGATTGCGAATATTGAATATGGTGTAAAAGCAATTGTTCTCCGCTTTACGGCGGTTTCTTTTAGCAGAGCGAAGCTGGTCCTAACACTGCTATACCACAGAGAACACCTTTTGAACTGATACTCTTTACTTGGTGGCTGGGCTATATTTTTCAAGCAATGAACGCAGGCAGTTATCGAGTTTTTCTGCTTTAGGAGGTGAGCAAGTTGTTCGGTTTTCTTGGATGTCTTGCATTAGTTTGGTTATTTTCTATCATGTTGAGGTTTCTCTTAGTAGCAAATAAAGGTGGATGGTTAGAGATTGATACGTCAAGATCGCGTATAACGCAGTGGTGATATGATGCAAGTTTGTTAGAGACCAGGGTGGACCGTAGAATATTATCATCAGCTAAATCCATGAATCTATGAATCTAGTTTAAAATGTGATCATGCTTATTGGTGGGTTTATTAACAAGACTGTTTAAAGTTGGAAACATCAATGGAATTTAGGAGTTTTTATGTGCATGGGTTTCCAGGATAGTCAACGTGAAAGTTGAAATCTCTAAGAATAATCAGGTTGCCACCTATACAATTTGCATACTCCAGGAGATGCAGAAACTGCTTCATAATCAGAGATTCAGACAGTTTGTTACTTCTACAAGTAGGAGGGCGGTAGAAGCAGAACAAATCGACTTACCTTTGTTCCGGTGAGAATGATGTTTGCTAGTTCAAACGATGTGTGGCAGAAATTGAAGGTTGTGGTGTGGTTAGGACATTTTACCACGTAATTCTTTGTAATAGCAGCAATTCCACCTCCGAGAGAGTGGCGGGAGAACGACTTGATAGAGTAACCGGTGGGTGATAGATGTTTTAGCCATGTTTATGTTAGGAAAAAGACGTCGATATTCTGCTAGTTGATAAAATTAACTATTTATGTGCACTTTTCCGGTGGTCGTACTGATTGGTATATCTTGGATAGCTGATACAAAGATTGACGATTTAATAGGGATTTAAACCAGATTATCTAAATGTGTTAAGCCCTAAAGGGCGAAAGGGACATAATTTGAATTTATCTTGCCGACCAGCTTTAAAACAACGTTTCCATTTTCGCTTCAGTTTTCATTTAAGTAATAATGAATATAGTCCCAGTTCGTTTAGTCTTGAGCACAATGTAGTGTGGAGAGCCAAGGAGTGGTAATTTAAATCAATTAATGAGGGTCCATCATTAGATAAACGGGTTGACTGGCGAGAAAAATTATAGTTATTCTCGTTTCTAAAACAAGGAGATGAAGAAACATATACGAACTGGACAAGCAATGCATGAAGAAACAGAAAAACCTAGACGTCACAAAAGCGGGACACCTGATTTAAGCCGGTTAAGCGACAGAGGCCGTCTCACATAAATATGGCACGACCAGTTATAATTCGTGGGTTAATGTTACATTTGGGATTTGACACATTGACAGTATGCCATAGATTTTTTCTCCGAAATTTACAAATTACATATATTACCTTATTATTATTATTATTATTATTATTATTATTATTATTATTATTATTATTATTACTACTACTACTATTATTATTATTTATTTATTATTATTATTATTATTATTATTATTATTATTATTATTATTATTAATTATTATTATTATTATTATCACACATATATCTAGAAACAGAGTAAGAAAAGACGTTTGGCCCTATTCCATCACTTGTATGGACTTCGTGTAATGTATCAACTAGAATTTAGGCGCTTGCTTTGTAGATGCTAATGTAGCAAAACGAACAGCTAAATTAGCAAAATGATAAAGTAGCACAATGAACAGCTAAATTTGCAAAGTGAATAGCTAAATTAGTAAAATTAAGAGCTAAATTAGTCAAATTAAGAGCTAAATTAGAAACATGGACAGCTAAATTAGCCAAATCAGCAGCTAAATTAGAAAAATGGTAAAATATTACAATGAACAGCTAAACTTGCAAAATAAATTGCTAACTTAGCAAAGTTAACGGCTAAATTAGCAAAATGAACAGCTAAAAAACCAAAATGATTAACCGGGGTGGTAGCAGTAATAACTAGAAATATACGTGTACTTACAAAGACATATAGGAAAAAAGCACTTTATGGATTTATTACAGATAATTGGAAATAATCACCATAGTATTAAAATAATAGAAATTGTGAATGTGTATTTTGCTTTTTCCTTAATTACTAAATAAATTATTTTTGCACCATGTTTAAGTGAACATCTGTTCATCGACCTTAAACATGCTAAAGGACTTGTGGTTCATAATTCGTATCCAAAGTAAAAGGCTTAATATAGAATACATACAGATACATTCATAATCATTACTTAGCTAGCACAATCAGATATTCGCTGTTGGTAGCAATTTTAAAATATGAAAGCAATGATGAATTATTATAGGAAAAGGTGCGGCACGACATCAGACTTTCAAGACCTTTTCTTGAAACGGATTCGATTGATAATGAGTGAACATGCCTCTTGAATTCGTGATGGTTCGAACAAATGTATCAAAAGCATTCTAACTCTCAAAAAAAACCAACCAAATATTGAGTTCATACATTAGAATTTGGACTAGAAACAAACAAACAAACAACAAGCAAGTAACTAATGTCTCTTTCTGAGTGTGAATTTTTGTCCCTCCATGTACGATATGATACTTGTTCTAACCTACGGAAATTACATTATTAACCACTGAGTATTATTAACCACTGAGTATTATTAACCACTGAGTATTATTAACCGGAGAAACAAACGATCTAATACAAACAGATCGTATAAAAACATGGCCATATTTTATGGAGAGAGAGAGAGAGAGAGATAGAGAGAGAAAGAGAGAGAGAGAGAATTGGGAAATTAAGATTAAACTGACTGGAATTTAAATCGTGATATATTTGGCTTTGCTTTTTATAAATGCTATTTACTGTAGAAGTTGTGCTAATTTACACATAGATTAATGGTGCGTAATTGACATTCATTAGGCGTGATTCATAGAGAGGAGGTGGGATAAAGATTCATGTCGCTGTTTAGTCTAAATATACTGGAAATAATTTTCCTGAATTATTCCTTTCCAACCAGGTTTCATTCAAACTTGAAAGAACCAATCGAGCAAGCCAATTATAGACTGATATCAAATGCAAGAGCAAAGGAAAACCAATATAATCAAACGATTTATTTCGGTTTCCAGCAGGCATGAATTTTATTTAAGACCTTTGATTCCTATTTCGAACATAATAACAGTTTATTTTCTATATTGACTGAGTTTTAGAAACAAAATTAGGAAATAAATATATTTGACACATAGACATTGTACATTTCTACACAACACAGTTTAACTTCTTCATCGAAAACAATGACTGTTTGAATATTTCGAATAACTCACTTTATTCCTATTTACTTAATGTTGTTGTCAGCGATGTCCGAAAGATCGAAGAAACAATAATGTGTGAGTGCTTTGAGGTTCAAAAGTTATGATCATACTTACTGTTGTCCATGACAGAAAAATATTGTCAAAAACGTTGTAAAGAGGCCCCGAGTGGCCGAGTAGTCTAAAGCTCGCACCGTTACGGATCACTGTCTTCTCACCTCTGCGGTGGTTTGAGTCTCGGTCTCAGATAATGTGAGAAAGTTTGCCGGTAGCTTCTTGTGGGTCAGTGGTTCTTTCTGGGGTTTTCCAGGGCTCTTCCGCCACCATTAATACTGGTCACCATGTATAGCCTATCTTTTGCTGAAAAATGGCGTTAGACACTACAGCAACTACAAAAACAAAAACGTTGCAACCTTTTACTTTCCTTTGCAGAGCTTATACTAGAACCTGTAAGACGTTTTTTCTCAAATTTACTTTTGTTGTAGATTCCCATCTGGCATTTTTACCAATAAACTATACAATGAGACATTAATATTACAAACAGCGTATATATTGGAAACATTGATAATGTATACATCAGTTAACCGAGCATGTCACTTATTCGCGCCAGTGGAGATATGGCTTGGAACCATTTCATTTCATTATTAATACATTGATATCTGAATAAATAACGATATAATTTATGTTTATCCTTTCGAGGAGAATACTTTAAAACATCAACAAAAATAATAGTATGTTCCATCTGTATGCGTTTCTACAAGATTTTCAATCGAGACATGCCGTAACAAGTCATGGGTCCCTTTGCTTCGTAACATTATGCAAAATATTGCAAAGACTAACTGATTATTCTCTGTATGCATAAGACGGCACGCTGCTCATTTTCTGTGGTGGAGTTTCCATCAGTCGGCACGGTACAATCCTTTTAAATCTATACAGCTTTTCTGACAGCTATCCGGATTTATACAGTGTCTGTCTATGCTTCTGCATTCCTGTTATAGAAAAAAAAAACGATAATTCCAGCTGTACGTAGATGCAGTAAAGTAAACGATATCCAAGCATGAACAAGCTTTGAAACCAAACCTATATTCTCAGGTAAATATATTGTCTTGTTTTCTGTTAAATTGTGGCATTTGGTTTCCAGTCTGAATAGCATTGCTACTAGTGTTGCACGTTTTTTCTTCCATAACCTATATTCAGAATTCAATAGCCTTAACTTCCAGCTTATAATGTATTATTTCATAATAGAATCGGGTGTCGTACAAGGTGCTACCACAATTTCCTTTTGCAAATAAAAAGCAACTCTTCATAATTTAAAAATGACTGCTTGTCACACTGCTTTTAATTTAACGAAACATTAAAAACTCGTGTCTGTTTGTTAGACTATTTTACCAATGCTATTCGAATGATACATTAATCATTCATGCATTTTTATTAACGTCGTTGCCCTCGGTACTTTGGAAAAAACATTAAACACGTACAGTTTCATTATCCTCGTAAACTTTTACACTTTGGATGAAACATTAAACATTCGTGAATTTTCATTACATTCGTTAACCTATGCACTTTGGATGAAACATTAAACATTCGTGAATTTTCATTACACTCGTTAACCTATGCACTTTGGATGAAACATTAAAAACATTCATGCATTTTCATGAGCCTGGTATACCTTGAAGAACTGAAGGACCCTAACATATGCAAGTCAGTTCAAGCCACAATTGGAGGAATGTTTGCTCCACTAATTGTGATGGATGTTGATGTTCAAGTGATGACATACACTTTTAACATTGTCACGACAACATGTGCCAAGTAAATCACTGGCTTCCATCGCCAAAAGGAAAACCATGGGTTATAGAAAAGATTCTGAATTTGTGTGATGCTCGAAGAAACCTCAAAAACACCAGACACACAACGTGAGCAATGGAGTACAAAGTAATAAATAAAAATATCAGCAAAAGCACTTGAAGAAAGAGAAAACAGATTGGATTGGACAAACGTGCACAGAAATATAGAGCAGTCTGATAACGAAAAGCAGCAAAAGAGAGGCATTCCAAATTGTTAAATAATTCATACGACATAAGCAACCAAGATTCAGTACCATTTAAGACGAAACCAGAGAATTGCTCACAGAAGCGAGTGACATAGCAGAAATTAGGACTGAGTTTTGAAAAGAACTCTACAACCATCAGTCAGAAGGAGCCCCAGAGGTGCTGTGAAGTTACAAACTCCACAAATGATGACGATTTCCTCATTCTCAAAGAAGAGGTGGAGTCAGCAATAAGAGCACTGAAGAATGAGAAGGCAGCTGGAGCAGACATCTCAGCTGAACTTATCAAGAATGGGGGGATCAGTGAAATAACTACTAACAAAAATCTGTAACAAGATCTGTCAGACAGGTGAGAGGCCGGCACAGTGGACCCTGTCACTGATTATAACACTCACATAATGGCAATCTCCAGCTGTGCAAAAAGTACATAAAAATCACTTTGATCAGCCATACTAGTAAGGTGATGGGGAAGATCATCGTGACCAGACTGGAACCACAAGCAGAAGACGTAATCGCTGAAGAGAAGAACAGGTATGATTCGGAGTGGAAGAAGGACAACAAAACAAATATTCATTCTCCGGATACTGTGTGAAAAGTACTCGCAAAATCAACTAGACATCTATCATATGTTCAGAGATTTCAAAATGGGTTTTGAGAGAGTCTGGCATGAGACAGTGTCGGCCACAATGAAGAAGTACACTATGGGTCAAAAGTTGACCAATACCATCAAGCAGCTGTACGCCAAGGCTACCAGTGCAATAATTGATTCAGGTTATGAATGGGGCTGGTTCCAGACAACAGTTTGAGTACATCAAGGTTGTCTCCTGTCACCCACGTTTTTCAACATCTGCTTAGACATCACAAACCTCGGCGTTGCAGACAACATTGATGGGCTGTCAGACAGTGAAAAAGAGCTTGCCATCTTAGTCGAGAACATGGATGAAACATCTTCCAGATTTGAAATGTAGATAAGCACTGAGAAGGCTAAGTTGACGACAGATAGTCAGAGGACAGGAACTGTAAACTGAGAGCCTGTTCAAATTGTTTAGTTCCATAATCACCGAAGAGGAATCAAGAGCAGACATTTTGTCACGACCAGCATAAACAATGGCATTTATGTCAAAGCTAAGACCCATCTAGAGAGACAATATTATCTGTCTGAAAACTAAATTCAGACTATTGTGAGTACTAATATATCTCATTCGGTTTGTATTCATGTTTGGCCTCAACCCTGACAGCAGAATTATAACGAAAAAGCCAGGCACTTGAAATGAGATGCTACAGAACAATCCTTGGCATCTCTTACATGGAACACATCACAAACGAAAAAGTGCATAACACCATCAGGCCCAAAGTAGGCTTATATGAAGACTTCCTCACCACCGTCAAAAATAGAAAGCTAAAATGGTATGACCATGTCACTAGGATCAACGGTCTATCCACAATAGTACTTTAGGGCAGTATCCAGAAAGGGTGACTGAAGGAGAAGTAGACAGAGAAAACAGTGGACTTACAACATCACATAATGGACCAGGAAAGGGTTGGCCGAGACACTGGCTTTAGCACGTGATCGAGACAAGTGAAAGGAACTGGTAAGATGTTCAGCAGCACACTAGATACTGACTGACTGGTTTAACAAACGTTCGTCACAGAGTTCCACCTGCAAAGAGATCTTTCCAGTCGACCTTCCAGACATGTTTTCAAATATTTTCCGTGACAATGTACAAAACATTAGAGATAAACTTGACAACACAATTTCAATTTACTCACCATACAGTTGCGTTAGAAACAAATCACATAAGAAGAAATCTTATTCATGATACAAGGTATACATGAAATAATATATTTCTATAAACGTGAAAATGCAACTGCTATTAAATTGTCTTTTTCTTTGATGTGCCTGATGTCAATATAATATTTCTGTACCAGAAAATTCCACTTTTAAGTCTCTGATTTTCTTTACTCATCTTTACTCAAAGTAAGGGTGCTGTGATCACTAACACAATAATCGGAGAAGGACCTAAACTAATGGAAACGTCTACGTCTTAAAATACAAATATCAAGAACTGTCCATAGTGCTTTTAAGATTTATCTTGACGAGCATTAGATTGTGGAAAAGCCCGGTGCGTAATTAATTTCTTATGACAATAGCACACTGGATGATCAACGTCATTGTTATCTTCTTAAATCAATACTGCACGAACACCAGCATTACGTGCATCAACATATAATTAAAATAACCTTATGACAATGTGGAGCTGTACTACCATGTGAACTATTAAGTATGGCATTTATCTTATCAAAAGCCTCATGAAGATGTTCAGTCCAATGAAACTTGGTTTTTTTATTAACACAGTTTCAGGGGTTCAGCAATTATGGAAATATTGGAACAAACATTTATGATAGTATCCAGCCATATACCAAATTCGCATCAGTTGCTTTCTGCTGATGGGCAAAGGGAATTCATATATAGCCTTGACCTTAACATATATAGATTTAATTTGTCCATGTCCCAGAATATGCCCATTAAATGTTACACAAGCACGGCAAGACTCACTTTTGGATAAACTGATCGTCAACTTTGCATCAGCGAGTCTGTCAGGTAATACAATCAGAATGGGGTTTATTAGCCCTAACAAATGTATTTTAGTACATGACCGCGACCGCGACCCTTTGAAATAAAAGCATTTGGAATAGGTCTATATTGATTCCGATGCTTTTTTTTCAATTTGTAGCAATCAGAAATAGAGTGTCTTGTTTCTTGCAATAAGTATTAGAAACTTGATTTTTACAAGTTGAGCCAGATTAAAATTTAGAACAGCGTATATATGGATCAAAAACATTTATACAGAAGACTGCTTAGTGGAAGAAATAATTAGAAAATAAAACTTGATGAGATAAGGAATACTCGTCAGCAGTACAAGCAGCATTTTCCAAGGTTTGGATCTAAAGCTCGTCAATATAAATATCACTATGGACACAGTTCTTGAACTCTTTCAGTAATACGAGTTGTCTTAGATTATTATATTCTTCATAAGCTTTCTTTGCGAAGCACCACCTATCAAATAGCAGCTCTTTACTCCTGCAAACGCGACATGAGTTTGTCCAGCTTCTTTTTAATAGTTCCTGAAGTTTTGCCGATATTCGTCAGGGACTAACTCAAAAACCTTTAAAACCATTCTTCAGCCAGATCATAGTCAGCCCTTTGCTGTACGGACGTGGATGTCTTGTTGTTTCGGGGTTTCCGAAAAAGTACACTCTTGAATAATATAATCCATTGCTACTTATTTCAAATTTTCAGCAATTTTTTTAAATGAGGACGATAGTGTTCTTGTTCTCTAAAAAGGGATACTAACTTTATATTTTTAGCAACATCAAAACTTGTATGTAAAGTGGGAACCTGCTTTCACTTGCCATCTCAGGTTCTCTTATTCTAAATTGATATGCAATCTCTTTCATATTTCTTTGCATTTGCATACAGCTCTCTCTCTCTCTCTCTCTCTCTCTCTCTCTCTCTCCTTTTCCCATTGTAACTGCATTTGTTTCTCTTATTTCAGTAATATGTTTCTTTCTCTCTCTCCCTCCTCCTTATCTTATTGCATTTGCATTTGGTTCCCCTTTTTTGTCAATTGCATTTGTTTTTCCACGTTTTGATTGTGAAGTTCATGCTTTCGTAACTCTATCTCCGGTTTCTTTTTTAATTGAATTTACTTTACTTTTTTGTCAGAGTGTAATACAGACTTACTGATCTAAAACAAAGCACTAGTATTCAAGACATTCTTTTCTACCAAATATTGGTCCAAACTATTTCTTATTTCTTGATTCGTTAAAGGAGATTTTGCGTCATAAAGATCATAGTTTCTGGCAAGCTGAGGCAATTTATCTTTTATCAAAATGTTTCAAACAGACTAACTGTTCCTGGGCAGGATTTGAAAGAAAGATCTCCACTGCTGATGACATTGTGATAAAGCCTGTTGTTTTCACTAACGATTTCTAAAATTTTGAAACAAGGCATAGGATCTTTAATTCCGAAGCCAGGGGAATTTAACTTTTCAAAAACAAAGTTTTCTGAAATATTTTAGTCTGTTACGTGTCTAAGCTCTTAAAATAAGTAGAGGGAAAAAGTGAAGACAATAAGCTTTTTAAAATTAACAAATAATTTATTTCCTCGAATAAAAAGTGAAAATGAGAAAAAATGAACTAACGATTTGATGAATTAAATCCAAAATATAATCCAAGAAAAAACAATTAATATCAATGAAAATTTCTGCGTGAATCATTCAAATCTCAATGAAATTCAAGATGGAAGGTGAAGATGTATGTAATAGCCAGCGGTGTACTTATATGTCAATAGTATCTTGTTGAAAAACATAAAATGTTATTCCAGTTTTGAATTCCGTGTAAATTCCAGTAAATGTTTTTGTCCAAGGATTATCAAATCACGTTTGTATTTCCAGGGAAAACAATCACTTGAATTCGATAATTAGAAGAAACTTAAAATTCAGCCCAAAACTGGTCACAGCATAATACAACTTAAAGTGTCAAATATTAAAGCACGACGACTGACTATTCTTTTTCAAAACATCAGTCAAACTATGACGTAAAGTAGATTAACGGATGAGGAACAAACGTTCATCATTTTGGAAAAAAAAGATAAGTTTGTTTACCATTTGACACGTGCTTCATGTCACGTAGTCTATGTATGGCCTTGACTCAACTTAATGATTTTTAATCTGAGAAAGATAATTTTAAAATAAAAAGCTTGTTTACCAAAACTGTCACTGATTTTGGAACAAGATCAGCAACTAGATACAATGTTTATATTATTATTTGTTAACATCGAAAATTAAAAAATGAATAAAACAGTCTTACAAACATTAATTATGGTCAAATCCTGTAAACGATGTTTCATTTCATTAACGAAAAAAATACATATTAAAACTAACAAACAAATAATCAAATTAAATATATTAATATGTATTATATATATATATATATATATATATATATATATATATATATATATATATATATATATATATAGTTTTGGACTGTAAATCTATAACATTCATTGATATTTTGTGTTATTTTGTTGATTCATATCACAGACTGTACCATTTGTAAAGGTGCATGTAAATCAACCACCTGAATGGATTGTGTTTTCTATTATTATGTTTCGTCATGGATAATAATAGAGTGTACAACTAGATTGAATCTTTTCAATGTCAGATGACTTTAATTATAACCTGGAAAGTTTCTATATGATGCAAATGACTGAAGTGTTAAATACCAGCAATGTTTTCCTAACAATGTAAACAAATTCTTTATAATTTCATGGAAAAAGCTTTAGATCACTTTTTTTAATCAAGCCAACAAAGTTATACAAATCTTATTTAATGCAACCTTACGCGGTAGTTTATGTAAAAGAGAAAGAAACAATAAGTTGATAAATAGGCTTTTAATCCTTAAAACAATAGAGTCATGTACAGCTTTTTTAAACTAGCTTTGATTAAAATGTCTATAAAATCATGGCTCGATATATTTATTAACGAGAGAGAGAGAGAGAGAGAGAGAGAGAGAGAGAGAGAGAGAGAGAGAGAGAGAGAGAGACTTTTTGACTGATCGATACATTTCACTGTCATTAGGTATGGAAAGTTAGTTGCATATTTTGATGAAAAACTTTCAAACTATTGCTTAACTTGTTCCAAGTAAATAACTGATACCCTATCGGAAAATTATCAATTAGGTTCTTGATGATAGATTTTAATACTAACATTTCACTTTCATTGTATCTCTCTCTTTCAACAAAACACAAATCGTGTGCGCTTTGTTCTCTTAGACGGATTTTTCTTTAGTGCTTGAGTTATTCAGAATGTCCGATTTCGTGTCTTTTAGCAATACTTGATGTTTCTGATTTTGCAATTCATATTTCTCTCATCGACTTTATAGAATTATATTATTAACTATATTACTTCACCTGTGGAATGAAAAATGCATCCCAAAATAAGCTTAATTAAGAAAACTAAAAGAGCTGAAAGTGTATTTTGTTTTAATTAAATTTGTGGCTTGAAACTTCACCACTACGTTCCCGTCAACAAGGATAAACGATCAATGTTCTCTCTCACCGCTTTATTCCTTCACAAGTCACAGTTGCCAATTCAAACTTAGGTGAATGCCTGGAAAGTATTCTCATGACGCATTCCAGCAAGGAAACCGTACGCTCAATAGTATTTACCAGTCTTGAAAAGCAGGGCAAACACCGAGGAATAGTAAATCAAGGTTGTCTTTTCTGACGGATGACTAAAATGAAAGATCCCTCTTTCTTGTTTTCGATGCTCCCAATAAATCTTTGAAATATTTGAGACGTGGAATAAAGAACTCTATTGATGTCACCTCATCCTAGCCAACTGACTGATGATTCAGATTGACTCAAAAAGGAATTTTATATATGTCTGAGATGTACATACTTCGCTGTTGATTCTGATATGTGGAAGGTTCAGTGCTAACAGATAAACATCTGCTTGCAAGAGGAATCCAAAAATTACGTTTCTAATTATATTAAAGAAATAAATGCGTATATCTGTGCAAAATGTGTGAAGTAATGCTAAATGTTGAGAAGTTTGTGAGTACTGTCAAATGAAAACAAACGTTAACGCAATGAATGGATTCATTTACCTCGTGATATGTGTTCGTGTCTTTACATCGGACGCAGTTTTATCAGGTATGTTCTCCTGTTTGGCTAAATGCTTTCTCTCACTTTAATTTTTTTATATACAGGATTAAAACATGTACTTCATGCTTTCAATCGTTGAGGAAAAAAATCATATAAATTGTGCATCGTATTTTTCAGCCATTCAAAATGTTCATCTTTTTAAATAGTTCAATGTGGTATTGTCGTCAACTCTAATTAGACGAAACCTGAATATAAAAACCAAGAACGATAAATATCATAGCAGCATGATGACACACTTAACTGTTAATTAAGGTTACCTGTTAATACAAATAGCTTCTGCTATTCTATGGTTGCCGTTTCATATTATATTTTTTCCATTAACCAAATTTTGTTCTCTCTCTCTCTCTCTCTCTCTCTCTCTCTCTCTCTCATATATATATATATATATATATATATATATATATATATATATATATATATATATATATATATATGTGTGTGTGTGTGTGTGTGTGTATAATGTTATATCTCTAGGGAATTGTTGAAAACAATAACTCCCAAAAATAAAATACCTAATTAGAAAAGTTGAATAAGTCAAAGATAATATGTTCAAGTAGACTTTAGTTCATAAATCTTATTAATATTTTAGTCATCTGTTAATTATGCCTATTAATTAGATTGAAAAGCACTGTCATATATGTATCTAAGAGAAAAAGTAAACTAGATAAGTACGATTAAGCGATGACTACAAAAGAATATTGGATGAAGAAACAATTATAACTACCGCTTTGGATATAAAATAATATATATATATATATATATATATATATATATATATATATATATATATATATATATATATATATATATATATATATATATATATATATATATATATATATATATATATATATAGCTTTTATATAAATAATATATTGAGATGAATATGAACAAAGTGAGAAGTTCGAATTTTCCTTGAAACCATCTAAAGCGTAAACGGTATAGTCAAGAACCATAGTCAACACTATTTCTTAAAAATTCATCAGTCAGTGTCATGGTCTTAATACTATTGAAAACAGTATTCAATTCATAAATAGTCAACTATCAAAAACCCTATTTTAAAGATGAATTATCCTGAAATTAGTCATACATCACATATGTTGCAGTATTGTATGTTAGCGATAAATACGACGTTTCAAGATATATATATATATATATATATTTATATATATATATATATATATATATATATATATATATATATATATATATATATATATATATGTATGTATGTATGTATGTATGTATGTATGTATGTATGTATGTATGTATGTATGTATGTATGTACGGCTTGACTAATTCAGATGCACTTCTTTATTCAAACAGCTTTTATTTCTCTGATTTTAACGCACATAACGTAGAATCCATGGTTAGCAGACTGGATTGATTGCAAGGCAACGACTTACTCTTTGAAATCTGGTAATCTCCTGAACCTTAATAAATCAATCAGATAATCCACTGTAGTAGCTTAGATCGAAGCCCCCGGGTCCAGCTGTTTAATGATTGCTGATAATCACGTGTCTTTATCTTCGATTGCATATCCGAGATAATATTTAACCTGTAAATCGTGAATAATGCAATCTGCAGATCTACAGACATAAACATCGAAAATACAGGCTAGCGTGACAACGATATCATATTTGGTTAATAAGGAATAAATATAACAGCCAATAAGATATTTAAATCAGTTTCGAAGATAGACGTAATTATTTTGCCAATAGCATTGATGCAGTTCGAGTAGAATGAGGATGGACCTGTAGTCTTTAGGTTTATGTAATTAGATATAATTAGGGTTAGTATGATTTTGGATTGTTAAGAGTAATAATTACTAATAACTTTTTAACAATGTATAGTAATTATTAATTACAATAATTTTGTATAAGACACCTAATAAAACAATTTAGTGAAGATAAATAAGAAACATAAATACTACAGACATACCGATCAACTTAGGGCTGTGAAAGTGGCGCATTTGTTTGGAAGAACATGGTATTTCGTTGGTAGTAAATGTTTTAAACAATTAAAAAGCTGGTAATATTGCAGCATGTGCACACTTGATGTTCAGATCACTAATATTTTCATGGTTCAATAATATTTTATTTCTGAAGAAATTAATAATATTTACAATGTGAAAAATATTGACTTTGTGGAAATACCGTTTGAACTTTATCATCATTTTCCTTTTAACTTTATGAGTGAGACCATGGTCCAACAAGTTAGCTAAAACTGTTATGATAATTAACTTAGTTAAGAACTATAAACGTGTACCTGAAACATAGATGACCCTATTACAAGCCCCGTGTAACCTAGCCTAAATGCAGAGCTGTACTTATTTTTATTCGGTTTTGAAGCATTTTTTCAAGAAATTACTTTCCAGATCCTGTATGACGCAATCTAACCCTGCAGACAGTTATCTTGCTAGAGACCTAGATCTCCCCATTCTTAGATGCACCAAATACAACATGCATGTAGTCTATAGTGAGTTCAAGCTGCTACTAAACTTCTGATAAAATAAAACAAACAACAAAATCATTTGGCGTTCCATCAAATATATTGAAGGACACTTGAAAATGAAAAGAAGCAGAAACCAAATATTTAGAGTAGTAACATAAGCTGGAGGAAACATTATCAATAAAAATTAAAGATACCTATATTTCATTTTGTCTCGCCTGTGAAGTATATGTCAAGCATATGTATCACTTTACGAGAGGCGTTGTTCTTGGTATTATAGGAATAATCATTGTTAGATTATTGAATATAGCTAAGTTTACTGAGCTGAATGATATACTGTCGTGTAAGCGTATTTATTCATCCTACTTCGCAACTCTTCACACGACATAACGAAACGGTATTGACTTATTTTCATGCTCCATAAAGCATTGTATGTCATTGTTTCTCGCTCAGTCTCTAACCCTGTTGCGCGTAACGTAGTCTCGAAACTCGAAGAACCAGTAATAGTAAGACACTTTTCAACGCGGGTAAAAGTAGGTTATAGTAACCTAATTTTCTTGCTCATTTGAATTTGTAAGGTTTCCGGTTTATGCCACCCCAGAGTTGGCTCCATACAGCATTCTACGGAATTCATGTTATACACTTTGTTAGCAGTACGCAAGTAACCTTCACCATGTACACATATGAAATTAGTTTACAATATTTATAACATATGGCAGTCTTTGCCTCGGACGACAATATATATAAGTATTATACCCACCATATAGTATGTATGTATGTATGTATGTATGTATGTATGTATGTATGTATGTATGTATGTATGTGTGTGTGTGTGTGTGTGTGTGTGTGTGTGTGTGTGTGTGTCGAAATATCAACCAATCATACGCTTCATCAATTATTTCATCAGTACATATATGTCAATTACGCATAAATAGCAATTATCATATATTTGCAGGAACTATACATATGACGAAACCACCGGTGGACACTGCAAAAGAGAATATTTCAGTTTTCGATATGAACGTTAATGTGTCCAGTGAACACCTACTCATGACAGCACTTATGAGAAAATATGATAGCTCTATCAGACCTGTTTACAACTCGTCCAAAACTGTACAAGTATTACTTGGCCTTACCCTTACGCAGATTCTTGATTTGGTGAGTTCCTTTCTGACGAAAGTGGTAAATTTGAGACGTATGATTTTAAATTAAATTAATTTAAACAAGAAATCGTGGGTTTGTATGAATAATGTTTTGTAACATTAAAAGAAGTGTGTGAGTAATGCTGTGTAAAATTCGGGAAGCCTTTTAGTCGTGTTTTTTTTCTCTTAAACTTAGTGAAAGTCCGTAATTAATGCTTTTAAAATTAGCGGAAGCCTGTAATTAATGGTTTCTACACTAATGGGAAACAGATGATTAATGTTTCCAAAATTAGCGGAAACCTGTGATAAAAATGAGTTGACTTTGATTAATGTTTCCAAAATTAGCGGAAACCTGTGATAAAAATGGGTTGACTGTGATTAATGTTTCCAAAATTAGCGGAAACCTGTGATAAAAATGAGTTGACTTTGATTAATTTTGTTTTTTTTTAAGTTAGAGGAAGCCTGTGATCAATAATTTTCTAAATTTAACGTAAGCCTGTGATAAAATACGACATGCATGTAATTAATGTTAATTAAAATTAGAGAAAGCCTGTGATTAATATTTTTCTAAAATTAGCTTAAACCTGTGACAAAATAGATGTGCCTGTGAATATTGTTATTTAAATTTCAAGGACGTCTGTGTTTAAGACTTTTCTAAAGTTAGAGGATTCCTGTGATTAATACTTTTCTTAAATTAGCGGAAGACTGTGATAAACTAGACATGCCTATAATTAATGTTTTCTAATATAATGGGAAGCCTGTGATCAATAGATACATAAGATCCGAAGTTATTAGCAATGAAAACAATATGGATGAAAGAAAGTCCAGAGACATATGCATACAATTACTGCAATATTCGTCTAATTGTAAACATTTAAGATATACTATCAAACATACTGCGGGATTTAATGTTCATTGCGTGATGAATGTTCAATCTGCTTTCCGTTAATACTCATGATTCTGCACTAGTGGATAATTCTTCTCAACCCCATAAAATCAATAATAACAGAGATATGTGTGAGCTTCTGTCATATTTGTAAGTGCACGAAGTAATCAAAAAGCCACTTAACCTAAACTTATTCTCTTCATATAAATTATGGGAACTAAACTTGCCACTGATAATTGATTTACAACTACTTTGGATTGTATAACGCATTTATTCCGGACATTTAGGAAGACAATGATTGGCACTAATGCAATTATGACTGATAGTTTATTTGAATGTAGCCGTAAATAATGTAGTCTGGTGTATTCCATATGCGAGATTGCTGTTGGCCAGCTATGAGCCTAAACTCTCGTTTTTATATTCACATTAGTATTTATGATTTTATTGGGCTTTTCACTGTCAGTCTAATTAGTATATTTATTACATACCCATGTATTCCTGTGTGTATGTGTGTGCGTGTGTGTGTGTGTGTGTGTGTGTGTTATCTGGCTTTCTATAAAACTGTTCGATCCTTATATCTTAAAAAATAAACACCCTGATTGGTAACTATTTAAGTGTCTTCATCTATGTCCATTCGTCAAAGGTTAAGATGTAGTAAATCAAATTTTCTTAGTCCCCGTTGATTTTTTTAATAATTCATACTGTACAGAGAACTTTGTCAAAAACGTGAAAGTAGTATTAATAAATATGACCCGCATTCCTGTTCTATTCCGAGTCGAGGGAAAGAACTCATTTGTTATGACTTACGACTACGTTTCGGCCTGACGGCACCGACTCATCTCTCTGACCATATCACAATATTTCTTTCTAATAACTCATAACAAAGCTAATATAAGGTTTTGCATATTTTTATGACCGATATTCGAATATTTTATTGGGGTATTTTATGAGCATGTTCTTAACAATATTTCTGTATATTTATTTTATTTTAAACATAATTTATGAAATGTTTATTATACAACAACGTCTGTCTCTAAACAAAAGAAAGCTAAGAATTCAGTGGAAACCACCTATCTTCCATGGACAAATGATTATCCTTGCATGTGTTGAAACCTACGAGTTAACGCATGGGTTATGGCGCTAAAATGTATTGTGTTTTTTGTTATATGAGTATTTATTAGAACGCGATATTACATTGGTAGCTTTACCTCTGCTTGGAGTAACTGTTATATTTTTTTAATTGTTACAGGATGAAAAGAACCAAGTTCTCACGACGAATGTATGGCTTGAAATGGTAAAGAAAATGCTTTGGATTGTACATGCTGCAGAGCAAAATATTTAGAATTATTCAAATCTTTTTTCCCATTAATAGAATGCTTTTGACAAACGTATTACTGAATCATAAGACGGGTGACACATTTATTTGTCGCGCATTATACTGATCGGATTAAATACTAATTACGATTACAAATGTATGGTGATTATTTAACTAACTAGTGTTGTAACAAGTTTTGAAAAAAAACATATGATATATTACTGGTAAGCAGATGATGCGCTTTTGGTTTCGTTTCCTCGTTATTATATGTATATAGTATACATCGTATTCCATGCTGAGGACGTTTTCAGACGATGGCACGTGAAAAATATCACAATTATTATGAAGAAATATTAAAATAAAAGTTGTCTCTGCGATAGGTCGTCAAGAAAAAACAACGAAAGAAAGAAAGAAAGAAAAATTAAACATTTTATGACCAAGCTTTAAAACCTTAGAATTACCAAGAAACTAATTAATGTTCTTGAATTAATTATCTGGTAATGACTGTCTGTTTCATTTGATGATGCTTTATTAATTAAGAATAAATCAAAACTTATTAACAACTTCGATAGGCTTTTGTAATGTATAACTACTACTAATGTCAGCTGTGGCATATGGGCGTCTCCGTTAAGAATAGGAGTCAATATGTTTATTTAATGCATTAATCGTGATGATATCTTCTATTTAAAAAGAATATAAAAATTGGTGTTTTCTTTACGCTTGAACTCAACAAATCGTCAGACAAAACAAATTAAATTTACACGAACATGAAATATCTGCTCTCTTTTCCTCATAACTATTCCTTATTTCGATTTTCTAACTTGAATGTGTTTCCTTTGTCTCGTTTGATCGTATCTAACTACGTCTAGTCATCGTAATTTACTTATAAACTATTTATGAAAACAAAAGAGAGAGTCAGGGCTTTCGTCTTTTGCAAACCAAATGTAAAATTCAAAAGCAGATAATTTCATTTCCATTTACGCTCACACACACATACACACACACACACACACACAGACACACACACAAAAACAACTGATATTAGGTGTCTGCATATTTTCAGGGACTTTTTAATCATTAATTTATTACAACGATACACGAATATAGGGTATCAAGCAAGAACATATGTAATTAAGTTTTAGTATTAAAAATATAAGTCAAGATTGAAATGTACTGACTTTCAATAAAGCTAATATGTATTAATCTTTTCATAAATCAGTAGGTTAATAATATATTGTATTTTATATAGTCGTTCCACTGAATTTCAACTACCATAGCCAAAAGAATGAGAATGTCTCTGTGCAAAGGCTGTTTCAATTCAATCTCCTTCACTCACTGGTTATGTTATGCACCTATCATTCAACCCCATCATCATAATCATCGTTTTTTAACTGCACCTGCTAAAGTCCTTAAAGAGAAAGTGGCAAGACCTCAGAGGAAAACAGCCCCAGTTGCCGAAGAGATTTCACGCTACACAAGGGTTCCATGACTGAGCTAACAAGCCGATGCACCTCCTTCTGGAATGGAAAGAACAAAACAAAGACAAGATTTCACGGAGTCGGTTTGACTATCAAATCAAGTCTTTTGAATCAGGTTTCGTACCTGCCTGTTGGTATCAATGAGAAGCTAATGAAGTGCGTCTACCTACTAGTAACAAACGTCTTGCAACATTCATCAGCACATACGCCCCTACCTTCTTGAGTCCAGTGAAAACCATCGAGCACTTCTATGCGTACCTCAGCTCCATCCTGTGTACAGTTCCAGCTGAAGACAAGATCATACCACTGGGGGAATTCAACGCCCATGTTGGTTGTGATTATGGTCGATACAAAGGCGTGCTTGCCATGCACTGTGTCGGCAAGATGAACAACAACGGCCTGCTCCGTGTTGGCTATGATTATGGTCGATAGAAAGTTGTGCTTGCCATGCACTGTGTCGGCAAGATGAACAACAACGGCCTGCGCATACTCAGAAAATTTGACTTTCTCCTCACCAACGCAATAATCACAAGCGCGAGCAGATACAAGAACACCTGGATGCACCCCAGATCATACCAATGGCACTTAATCAATTATGTAATAGTCCGCCAGCGCGATACCCAGGATGTATTCATCATCAATACCATGCGAGGAGTGAAATGCTGAACAGACCACAGACGTGCCCGTACTAACCTAAAGATGTGCATTGCCTCACATCACCCGAGGTGTCCTAAGCTTGTGTACACAGCTTTCTACATTGTCAAACTTCAGCATCCATCCAGTCAGCTCAGGTTCCAGAAAAGCCTAGACGACAAACTGTCCAACAACAGACCTACACGTGTAAATGCCTCTGAGAAATGGAACAAGCTCAGGGATATGATTAAAAAAACAGCTATGGTGACTCTGGGCCCCAAGAAGCGAACATATCAAGCCTAGTTTGACGAGAACAATGGAGCTATCGAAGAGCTGCTTGCCATAAAGAACAAAGCATTTAAGGACTGGAAGAATGGCATACACTCCATCTATAAACAGACCGCTTTAAATCCAATCCAGCTGAGGCTCAGAGATAAATCCACAAGATGCATGACCAGTGGTTGTAAAGGAAAGCTGATGAAGAGCAACGCTATGCTGACACCTACAAGTCCAACATATGCTCCCCTCATTTCGTGCAGATGGCAGTAGATTAATAAATACAATGATGGCTCTTAAATACGGATGGAAAGAACACTTTACGCAGTTCCTAAACCTGCCCTCATTGGTCAGCCACTAATCTTCTCTTGACCAAATACCCCAACAGCCAACGCACGACCAACTGGATGTTTTGGCAACGATAGAGGAGTTGTGGACGGCCATTAAACATATGAATTGTGGCATAGCACCTGGAAGGATGGTATCCAAGTGGAGATGCAAACAGACCCTTGTGCCTCAAGGTGTTAATCAGCATCTGGACAGAATTTACAGTATCTGACCATCTATAGAAAGAAAGTCACGCGTGCGGACTACAATAACTTTGGAGGCATCTCCATGCTCTCCATAGCTGGCAAAATAATTGATTGCATCATTCTCAGTAGGCTTATTGTGGCAGTGTCAGAAGAAAACCTTTCGAGTTTCAGTGTTGTTTTTGCCCAGACCACATGACCGTGGACATGATATTCGCAGTGAGACAAGTCCAAGAGAAGTGCTTTGAGCAGAACATGCATGCAATCTTCGTGGGCTTGATATAGACTTTCCATACAGTTAACACGAACGCACTGTGGGTAGTATCTAAGAAGCGTAGTTATCATCAGATGTTTTCCAACCTCATCCGGCTCTTCACGATGACATTACTGGAGATATTCTCTCAGTCGGAGAACCCTCTGAGAATATCCCCATATCAAACAGTGTAAAATAGGGTCGTGAGCTCGCTACGGTACTCTTCAACGTCTGCTTCATACAGGTACTGGTTCATGCAATCCGTCACCGTGACTTTGGTATCTATATTATATATCGCCTGGATGGATTAGTGTTTGATCTGTGATGCCTGGCTACACAAAAAAGACGCTATAAATACTCATCAGTTATGCACTCTTTGCAGAATGATGTGCCCATGTGGCTCATGACGAAGCTAGCCAATAGGCAATTGTGGACAGGTGTTCTGAAGCCTCCATCCAATTTGGACTCACACTTAGCATAGGAAAGACAGAAGTCCTCCTCCAGTCTGCCCCAAGCACTGTCCCTTCACAACCCTGCATCGCTATTGGCGACACGCAGCTGATGAATTTGGACAGTTTCAAATACCTAGGCAGCACAATAGCCAGTGATACCTCCATGCACAAAGATCACTGCGATAATAAAAACACCAATCAAACACTCGAATTCTTCCGAACCAAGATCTTGCATCACAAGGACATACGCTTGTCAACAACGATGAAGGTGTACAATGCAGTTGTCTTCACGTCTGTCATGTATGACTGCGACACGTGAAAGGTCTCCCGACGGCATATCAGTCAGTTGGAACAATTCCACCAGTGCTTCTGAGATCCATTATGCGGATCAAGTGACAAGACCGAATCACTAACCAGGAAGTCCATGATGGAGCAAACACAACAAGCATCGAAGCCAAAATAATTCAGGGCCAGCTTAGTTGGACTAGCCATGTCATCCTCATGAATCTAAACAGAATCCCAAAGCAGCAGTTAATTCACAAGCTAGCCCAGGGCAACCGAAACCAAGGCCGCCCTAGCATGAGGTATACATACAATCTCAAAATGCATATCAAATGGGCAGACCTTCAACCCCACAATCCGAGCTCGCTGGCTCAGACAGAAGGCGCTGGCGAGTCCTGACCAGAAAAGCCAGTTCTTAAATAATAATAATAATAATAATAATAATAATAATAATAATAATAAATATTATTATCATACCACTACTACTACTACTACTACTAATAATAATAATAATAATAAATATTATTATCATACAACTACTACTACTACTACTACTACTAATAATAATAATAATAATAATAATAATAATAATAATACTAATAATAATAACTGTAGTAGTAATAGCAGCAGTAATCAATAAGCCATTGTTAAATTAGTCCAGGTTTTTTTCTTAATTATGTTGTAAAATGAATTATGTCGGGCCAATGAAAACGTTATGTGTGTAATTTATTTATGCATTTTTAAGTCAGTAAAAAAAATTTGGTAGTAAAGATGTGTGGGTATGCAAACAACATATTCATGAAACTGCAGTGTTATCCTTTCCTCCTTTTTACAATAAAATGTTTTCTAATTGCAGGAATGGTATGACGAAAAACTCACTTGGAATACATCGGAATATGGCGGTTTGGCGGGAATTAGAGTGCCTTGCCGGAAGGTGTGGTTACCGGATATAGTTCTGTACAACAGGTAATCATATGTGACAGAAAAGGAAGGTTTTTAATTCAAGTATTTATTTACAGTTCATTGGCAAGAAACGCATTGGAATAGTTATATAACAAACTTTTCAAGATATATGTAAAGTTTCAATTCGAGGTATATGTTGCTGTATAGTAGAGTGAAATGTCCATGCAATTGTTGCAAACATGTAGGCTGAATTAGTGCTTGATAAAATGCGAATGATATCAAAATCGTTTGTACACTTGTCATCCATCATTTGTATTTGGCCATTTTACACGCTTCCTGTTTAAAACCAAAATGAGTGCGCTTGCTCTGGAAACATTTTTAAATTTAACATTTAGATATTTTTCTTTCAGCGTGGATGATTACACATCCGGGTATATGCCGAGCCTTGCTATGGTATATGACGACGGAAACGTGTTTTGGGGCCCTGTGGTTCGCTTTCGAAGCTCCTGTAAGATAGATATTACATTCTTCCCATTTGATGACCAAGTAAGTGTACGCACAGACGGCGTATGTGACAAATACAACATGTACATATAAAGATATAACAAAGTGTAGGCATTCAACATATTACGTTGTTTAATATATAATTAGCCAGACAAAATAAACTGTAAGCATTGACTTATGCATTGGCATCAAACCATGAGAACGGAATTGGTGGAAAATAACGAAATATGCAAATGGTAACCGAGTACTACTATCATGTTTTTATAAAATATAAAGTCCCAGAAAGAAACAATAATAACGATAAATTCAAAGAGGCAAATGGTTTTAAAACCATTGTATCTAAATAAATTAAATTGGTTTACCTTAAGAACCGTTGCGGATGCAAATGTAACTAATTTCGCATGAAGAAAAAAAATGAAAACTATCCGAATCATCTACACGTAATCAGCAAATCCAATAAGTGATCGTGATTGGTAGGAAACAATTAACAGCTTAATTTATTTTAGGACTGCAGGTTGAAACTTGGTTCTTGGGCTTATCATGTTCATGAAGTTGACGTACACAACAGATCCAACACCATAGATCTCTCGAACTTCGTAGACAATGGAGAGTGGGAACTAATTGGAGTTAAGGTTGAACGAAATATGATCAGGTACAACTGCTGCAAGGAACCATTTCCGGATGTGACGTTTTATGTCCGGTTACGCAGGCGTGTAAAGTATTACTTTATGAACATTATCATACCGTGTATTATTTTGTCCTTCCTATGCCTGGCTGGTTTCCTGTTACCTCCTGAGAGTGGGGAGAAGATCACTCTCGGGCTTTCAGTGCTTCTCACAATAACGGTATTCATGCTAATGGTTGCCGACAAAATGCCTCAGACATCGGAGTCAATCCCATTGATAAGTGAGTATATTTTATGCACGAGACTACTCAAATCGGAGTCAATCACATTGACAAATGAGTATATCTTACGTACCAGGCTACTCAAATCTAAATCAATCCCATTGATAAGTGAGTCTATTTTCTGCACCAGTCTATTCAAATCGGAAATTACTTCATTAATACGTGAGTCTTTGTTATGCACCAGTCTACTCAAATTGGAGTCAATCCCATTAATAAGTGAGTCTATTTTCTGCACGAATCTACACAATTTATGAGGTCATCAGAGTAAACTATTTCATCTGTAATTTTGTTAACTATTAAGTAGTATATTCATACATGTCAAAGAAAATTAAGGATATAAACAAAATGGCCTAGTCAAGTGTGACCCACGACACATTCACATATGACTGACCAACTACCGAGAGAACATGTAATTTTCGAAAGTGCAAATACAATGTTACCAAGCTATTTGTGTGATGTTCTTGATTTTATAATTCAGCCAAAAGGCAAATTTGAATAGAGGAACTGAAGTACCTTTATATAACATATAGTCTAATATATTAAGACATGAAAGTAAACGTACTGAAACGAATATATTGTACAATGTGACTTTCAGATTTACCAAGGAATGCACGTCATGTCAATTTGTAGTTAAAAGTAATACTCCTTCTGACTTTATGTTCACGCCGCGATCATATTATATATATATATATATATATATATATATATATATATATATATATATATATATATATATATATATATATATATATATATATATATATATATATTGTCTTTCCACGTACAAATATAGTATACATTTCTAGGATTCGGAACCTAAATTCAGTATATACTGGAATTTTACGTATCGATATATGGTGTATTGTTTTTCATTTTGATTCACTTGTACGAATCAAGCTCTCTCATTAGCGACCTAGGATACGAGTAGTAATGACATTCACAATGTACGACGCAAATGAAGTAAAACACGTAGTTGAATTATACGCAGTCAGTCCTCCTTAAATTTCGTTTCTATCTCAGGCGTAGGAAAGGCACGGCCTTTGCTTGTGCGATCAATAACCGTTTCTAATCACAGAGAAATGGACCGGCATATTGCATAAATCTGAGACGAAGAAATTGGTCACGTCATTGCAGTGCAAAATTGATTTGGTCGCCACAAATTCGATACGCGTTTTAATTATTATTACACTTGATTAAACGCTGAGCTTGTTGATTTAACAACACGAGCAAAGGACGTGTGTTGGTCTTCTATGTCTAGTGCCGTACTCTGAGACAACATTTGTTGTATTTATACTTCTTGCAGAAAATATGCCTTGAAGGGTAACGAAAATGGAGACACTTTACATAAATGGGGCCGTCTGGTTATGTAGATATCTCATAAATCAAGCAATAACAACCATGACGACTGATCGCGGCTATTCAGTATTGGACCATCCCTAGTTCAATATCTTAGTCATGTGTTTTAAACTCGTATACCTTAATACTTTCCCCATGCATAGCAGTTGGTCTCTGAAATCATAAATGCGTCACTATTATTATTATTATTATTATTATTATTATTATTATTATTATTATTATTATTATTGATATTTCATTAATAATACAGTATTTTCAGACATTCTGTTCATATTAATGGTTACTGTTATGAAAATTGTCAATCGTTTGAAAGAAGCTTCTATAGTTTTTCTTACGTTTCCACTTTTCGATTGAAGGATGAAATACATTGAGAATACATGAACACATGGATATTTCCAACAACAGTGGTCTCCCATATATTTACAACTTTTCCATGTATGACAGTAATATACATCTACATTCGTGTGTACAAATTGTGATGTTATAGTAAAACAGACTGAATTCGAATACGTTAGAGTCATTTAGATTAATCTAAATTGTCAAAAGCTAGGCGCGTAGTTTTAATTCGTGTGGAAAGTCTCATGTTATTATAAACGTGTGATATAAACAGGATGACAAGCATGAATAGAGCAAGAAGTCATAAAGAACTTTTCAACAAAACCTAGCTTTATTTTTTAGCTGCATAGTCCAAGCGTGCAACTTAAATTCATTTGATGGCATTACAAAGCTAATTTGTTTTATTACTTGATAGAATGATTGGTTCAGTTTCTGTAACGACACAGTGAAATATTCACTTTTAGTTAATCACATTGGTTTTTAGTTTGAAATCATATATATGAGCTCGACGTAATTGGAATTTGCAAGCAATCTTTAAAGACGAGGCGTACTTGTGATAAATATTCACTTTTAGTTAATCACATTTGTTTTTAGTTTGAAGACGAGGCGTACTTGTGATAAATACCAAAATATATTTTCAATTTAAAGTATAGTTTTATTTTCACGTCGTATATGTGGGGAGAGGGTGGCGCTTAATTTCTTATAGACGTTATTCCTTGTAATTTTAATAAGAAGTTAAAACGATTTTTCAGGTTATTTAAAAAAATGAATGTCCTATACTATATACGGTAAGTGTTTTACTAAATGAGATATTTCCATATTTTATTCATGAAACATTTTCATATTAACGAGTCGATGACACATAGATATAATATTCTTGGATTAAAAGTTCTCATGAACAAAATTTGTTTTTTTTTTCTTCATCTGTCTGTTCCATGCTAGTCCAATTATATGTACTAATTGCCGTCTTAACTCTCAAAGATATTTTTAAGTTTGAAAAAATATATTCCTATGCATACTTCTCAAAAATACTTTTGAAGGTACCGCTACATTTTTGTGATATTACTTAATTACTTTATTTGGCATCATAACTTAAAGGATGTCATTCCAAATCCTTGACCACTAGGCTTGCTCTGTTATTTGAACTCTAGATTACAAAAATCAAGGGCCTCTGGGCCATTGTTTCTACATTTCTTAAGTGATATAAATTGTCTACCTTGCTGCAACTTGCTGACCAGCCTGAGAAATAAACTTACCTTGATAGACTATTTTGAACATCAATCGGACAAAAATACAAAATTATATCATGCAGTGAGAGAAGACGCTCAGAGAAGAAGAAGAAAAAAAAAAAACACAATTATTCGTACTGTTTCTCACGTTTTGGTTGTGGACGGCTGTGGTAGGATTTGTCGCATGTGATTGATTGGCTCATTGTAGTGAACCATTGAATGCTCAGAGTGAGTAATCACTGGTATCTCGTTTTAACGAACCATCATTTTATCATTGACTAAAATTACTATCAAAGAACATAAAAGTACTATATATTCCAGAACACACACACACACACACACACTTCTCTCTCTCTCTCTCTCTCTCTCTCTCTCTCTCTCTCTCTCTCTCTCTCTCTCTCTCTCTCTCTCTCTCTCTCTCTGCATTGTGAATGTTGCAAACAACTTCACATTATACCAGTCTATTTCTCAGACGTACATAAAAGCTTTAGACCTGAACCAAAACAACCAAACATAGTATGCAGTTACACAATTCTAAACGAAACATTCCATATCTTAACAATTATGTATCAACTTTTGATGTGACGACACCTTTCCACCAAATACAGACTGAATATCTGTTTAATTAGAATATTTACATTTCTTTTCCTGGATATCACATTAAAAAATGTGTAAATATATTCCAAATTCCAGTCCACCCTAAAGGAGCCAGACTATCAAAGCGACATTTCATTATATTATCTATACATGTACCTTCCTAGATAACACATAGTTTAGTTGACAATCGTGTAATTGGTGACAAAAAAAAACAACAAAAAAATCAATTATCATACCTACTCTATTACATAAGGTGCAACCGGACCTAAATGTTTGGGACTTTGCCTAAATTATATGTCTGAGAGAAATGGCTCCTAGAAGACTCAGAATATGCTTTTGGCAATTGCGCTAGTTTTATTTTTGCATAGCCTTCATTTTTGCACCTTGATTCTAACAGATAAAAAAAACTCAATCATCTCGAGATTTGTACGTTTTGCTCATTTATGGTTGGTGAACCCATTTAGCGTCTGCGTTTAATGTTTTCTTTTTAAATCCAATTTAAGCATTCTTTAAGGAAGAAAGTTCCATCGTTTAAACCTCCATTATCCTTATCGATAGCTTTAACTTGCAGAATACAAACTCACACGATGTGTCTATGATACATGCACCAGTTCAAAATAAACAGCTAAGTTTCTTAGTAATTAAAGATAAATTATTTGCAAACACAGTAATTCTTATAAAATTAGACTGGGCACTATATTTTATTTATTTTTTGTTAATATTTTCAGGTATTTACCTTATGATTGTACTATCCATCAGCTGCCTCTCTATTTTGTCCTCCGTCTGGATATTGAGTATTCACCACCAAAGAGGCAAGCCAACAAGAGTTCCGACTTGGGTCAAGATACTGGTGTTCAAGATTGTGGCACGAATTCTCTGTCTGACACCTAAGACAACAAGCAGTGTTAATATAAAACATTCTAGTGTAAGCGGAAAGTACGTCCGTCAAAAGAGAACGCTCCAGGATACGCCGGAAATTATACGCCTTGTTGGCAGAAGAGAAACCGTCAACTATGTCGAGGAATCGGAAGCGGTTTTGCTGGATCATAATCTACACGGAAGATATGATCACGAAGGAATAGATCGAGAGGACGCTGTGAACGAACTGATCGCTTGGCTTCAAAAGAAATATAGTGAAGAGTCGTGCATAGACGGAAGCTACCAGGAATGGCGGGATGTGGCATTAGTGTTGGACCGTCTTTTGTTCGTTGCGTTTCTCGTAATAACTATTGTGTCAACGGCTATTACACTCGGAATGCGCCCAGATGACACCAGCTTGTGAAATTGTAACTACCCAATCTGATGTGTGTGTTGCCTAATATAAAAAGCAACATTCGGTTGTGTTTGTTCAACAACATTATTCAAAAGTTGTAAGCATCTGTTGAATTGTCATGTGTGTGCGTGTGTGCGTGTGCATGTGGCTTGGGTATTTAAAGTCACTAACATTTATCTGTCTTTTTCTGTTCTTAATGTTTGAAGGCTGGCTTTAATTAGAATAGTTTCTTCGTTTCGTTTTTCTCTTAATTTCTGGATTCTTTCTTGGTAGAAACGAAAATTCGAAACGTAGACAATTATGTATCAAATTACGGCAGGCTCATTTAAATGACAACTCGAAACATTTAGTTTGATACATATAATGTTCAAAGCAATGGTTACTATATGAAAATATTTAACATTTAATATGTGGTTTTACATGTCAAACGGATCAATAATGATGTCTCGCTTTTAATCGCTTGTTTTATGATTATCAATTTTTGTTCAGCAGTTTTGATAGTTGACTGAGAAAAGGAGATGAGCAGTTTTTGTTTATATGTGTCTGACTGAGCATCTCATTGCTTAATTGTGTCCAAACGATCGGAAAATATATGGAAGTGTCAGATACTGTGTGGAAATGTCGGATACTGTGTGGAACTATTTATATTTTGTGCGGAAATGTAAAAACCAATATGTGGAAATGTCGGATAATGTGTGGAAAATGTCAAATAATGTGTATAAATGTAAGATACGATGTCGAAATTCCTGACACTGAGTGGAAATATCGGTTAGTATGTGAAAAGTTTGGACATTGTGTGGAACTTTTAGAAAATATTAGATAAAACATAAAAATAAGCTTTCTCAGATGATACGTTTTTAAAACATAAAATTTGCGACCCATTATTTTAGTATTTGAAACCACAATATATGTGGACAATTAATAAACTTGATTCTAGAAAGTGTGCATTTCTTGTCTAAATTTGCAATCCATAATACAATCGTTTTAAAGTTAGTGTCATGAGTATTCTCGTTTCCTTGACAATACTGAGAATTCTGCTGGTTATGTTTCAAAAGGGAACTCTAATATAGTTCGTCTAAATGATATAACTATTCTAAAAAAAGACTCGCAAATTTATACACTTTATGAATCCTTTTCAGAAACGTTATCTTTACATATTTAAAGTGACTTTCCTAAATAAGTAGCGATAGCTTTAATCCGCTTCTGATGCCACAGTCTTGAGTCGAGCCAAGTCATCTTTGCACAAGGGTACACGAAATAGTCCATAAGCACTGTGGATTGAACACAACAACCATCTCATTGCATTCGATGATGTACCTATATTGTTATAATGTATCATTATGTACCTAAATATAATCGGGTATAACGATGTACCTAAATCTCATCGCGTATGATACTGTACCTAAATATAATCCCAGTAAAATGGTGTATCTAAATGTCAAAGCGCATGATGATGTACCTAAATCGCATTGTGTATGATTATTTACCTAAATATCATCATACCTGAGTTTCATTGCATATATTATTGCACATGAAGTCATCGCGTATGATGATGTACCTAAATTTCATCGCGTATGATTATTTACCTAAATATTATCGCGTAAGATGATGTACCTAAATCTTATCGCGTATTATGATGTATCTAAAATTCATTGCATATGATGATGTACCTAAATCTCATTGGGTATGAGTATGTACCTAAATCTCATCGCGCATAATTATTTACCTAATTATCATCGCGTACGAAGATGTACCTGAATTGCATTGCATATGTTTATGTACCTAAATCTCATCGCGTATGATTAATTCTCTAAATCTCAAAGCATATGACTATGTACTTCAATACCATCGCGTATGATGATGAACCTAAATCTTATCGCTTATGTTTATGTACCTAAAATCATCGCGTACGATGACGCACCTAAATCTCATCGCGTATGATGATGTACCTAAATCTCATCGCGTATGATGATGTACCTAAATCTCATTGCGTATGATGATGTACCTAAATCTCATCGCGTATGATGATGTACCTAAAAGTACTACAACAATATATTCACCTAACGAGCATATTGATTACTAGTTCATAATTAATGCAGACAATAAGGGGATAAAATGACGACATAGGACAATCAATTTTAGTCTCCCCATTTTATAAACGAAATAGGAGGATGGAACGAAGCAAAGAGAGGATATATCTCTTACAAAATGGGAGATAATCCTAACAAATATATGATGATAAAGGGAAGCTACAGAGTATTAAAATAATTCAAAAGATAGATAACTCTTATCAAAGTTAGAGGGGGGATCTCGTACCATGAAACCAATGAAGAATAATGAGTCAACTCGTACTGAGAAATCACTCTTATTGGAGAAGGAAAAGGAAATAATATAACCTTTTTCAAAAATAAATACTATAAGGGAGATAACTCTTTCTAAAATAAATATACGTTCTTAGAACCAGAAAACGTTATTAAAAAATCAAAGGAAAGAACTTGTGAAAAACATCTGAAAATAAGAACTGAACTTAACTCTTGCTACTAACATAAAAAGATAATTCACTAACGAGTACGAAAGCAAAATAGAACATAACATTCCAACAAACATTTTTTTTAAAAGGCCAGAAAAATATCTCATTAAAATGATGGTAATATAATTTAGGTGCAGATCTACAGTTTCGTATTTTGCATAGGTTCAATTGTTAAAGAAAGTAAGAATACCTCAAGTATTATTAAAATAACTTTTAATTACCTTTATTTTTGGTGTATGATTGATTGGTGTAATTTTGTTTATGGACTATACAGCCTGGCTTTACTTCAGGTGTGCACCTACGAACAAATTGAATGCTTTGTCTGGTCATTTTTTCTTTCCTGGACATGAAAGGTAAATTGTATAAAAGCGAAACGATGTGTTGTTGTTATTGTTTTTTTCTGCTTTTGTTTTTTATGGTTATTGTTTGTTGGAGATTTTGATTTATTATTATTATTATTATTATTATTATTATTATTATTATTATTATTATTATTATTACTACTATTCATTCAATGACCTTTCAGAAGATGTTATGATCTAGTCTGGCAAAATATGTTTTCCCTAATTTAATAATTGTTTAAGATAATATACTTTGGACTAATGATGTTTTTTGGTTTGGCGCTCAGCATTAACGTACAGCCTTAAGACTCAAATCCAAACATAATCCAAGAATAATCCACGAATAAAATTACAAAAATCTTAGTAAGGAAATGTTTTAATAGAATAAAGTTCGAGTCATGCTGAAAAATCTAACATGGAAGGCGATGATATGGTTCAAATCTTGTGGAAAATCCAAGATGGAAGACGATGCCGTATGCTGAAGTCTGTTTTGTGTTTATCTTTAGTTCCTTGTGGAATCACAAGATTTAACAATCCTGTGCTGGAAAAAAGAATAGCATTTTTATAAACTGTCTTTGTCATATAAAAAATTACATACGAGCACATCAAATATTTACACATAGACGAATTAATCCTTTAAAATGCAAATGAACTTAAGAATTGTTAACATATATTCAAAAACGTGGCTAAAACGAAACAACAAAAATTGTATCTTCGTCAAATACGCAATTCCGAAAAAAATCCTCAAATTGCGAAATGAAGAAAAAAGGGGAGAGGGGTCACGTGACCGTTTATATCACGTACTCCTAGCATAACCATGAGGAGAACCAATCATTATTACTTTAAGAATAAAATGTTGTTTACTTTTTTACTAATAGCATCTTGACCTTGACAAATAACCAATCGTTTTAAAATAAAAATGAAACTTTTTTATTTGGTTTCCATTAACCTTGAATCAAGGTCAGGTTTTAGGTCAACATTACTTGTTTACCTAAGAATAATTCAACCGATATTCTGAAGAAAAAAAACATCATCTTTTTTAAATAAATTTACATTGCAATAGCATGTAATGAAAATGAAAGAATTGAAAACTGACAAACAATATTAAATTAAAACAAGTACATATCAGATATACTTTACACAGGTTAGTGTTAGAATTGGTCAGCCTGGTGTTAAGACAATGCGAATGGGTGGGAAATGATGCTGCATGGCTGCGGCATGATGTTCCAGTTCTAGACATCACTATAAACTGCCACACTGAAGTTCTCCTAGTGATATGACTGGAAAATTGTTAACGCTACGTTAAAAATCAAATTTACACACAAACACACACCCTCACCCCACCCCCCACACACACGCACACACAAATGCAATAGCCAAATAAATTTAAGTCATAGTACATGAAATTAAGAGTGAGTTATGATGAGATAAAATTTTGCATGTAGCAAATACAACTTCACCATACACTTGTCACTCTCTCAGAAGTGCATCATATCTGTAGAGCGCCACCATACATGTCACAGATGTATTGTTATTATATAATATAATTTTGGTTGTTTTAAACACTGATGTCGCAAGCATCATAATAATCCTTTTGAATAAGTTGTATGTCTTTTCACCGCAGAATATTATTTATCAGTATCAAAATCCCACACAAGCCCAGCACCCACCCACCCTTAAACCCACCATAATGAAACGTGCGGTATTTTTAAAATGCCCGTTACATTTTCTTAACATGCCAACCAATGTAATGCTGAAAGACGGGAACATGAAACGTAGCACACTTATTCATGTGGTGTCACTAATAAAGTTTGCAATTTGTTAATGATGGAACAGATCAGGTTCATGGGGATAAAGGGTCACAGGGTATAATGATTGCTTATTCGTTTAACACTGGTAGAAAGATAATCTACTTTGTCGTCTCTATTTTCTTAAATTTCATTACAAATCAGTGAAAAAATTAAACATTTTCTCCATAGTTTACCTTCACTAATTACAACCAATTCTAAATAGAAGCTGAATTCACTCATGTGTCTAAGACTTCTAATTTCCCCACAATTAAGTCCATTGCCTTCACCACACAATACTGCCACAATCAAGATCGACATAAGAATTGACCTTTTTCATGCATAACATAAATGTTAGTGTACCATTTTGTTGCAGACATCATGTCTGATGATATGAAATAAGACAAACAAAAAACATTTAAAAAACTTTCTGATCTGTTTTAAGGTGGCGCGCTATAGGTTCATGCTTTTTCATTGGGTTAACATTTTTAAAACGAAGAACATTTCAAGTTTTTCTCAATGGTTCTTTTTGCTATTAAAGAAGACGTTGTTTATCAAATGTATTGCTAGAAGAACTTATAAATTCCTTTATGTTGATGAATGATTGATGGGTGTAAGTTTGATTGTAGATTGAAAGATGATCAAAACTTTACATTGTTTTGATATTTTGTTTCAAAATATCGAGAGATAAAGATACAATAACAATAACTATTTGACCAAATGAAGTAGCTACTGAAAGCAAGAAGATGGGTCCGCCACCTTCTCCTATGGATGTTGAAAAGCAAGAAGAGGTGGTGGATGAGCATTGTTAAACACACGGTTACAGAAAGGACAAAAATACTTTGAATCTGGTGGGTAAAGCCAAGTTAAACATCACAAAAATAATCTTGCCCCATCTTAAACAAGTGATGTTACAGATGTCCATTAGAGATGCCATTCCTACGCAAGAAATCTTGCCACAATGGAAAGCATCGGTCATTACTAGTTAGTTGCTAACGGACTCCAATAGCTGAAATTACAGCATAGTTCTTTCGCAGCCAAAACATCGATGGAGAATAACTAAAATCCAATCTGCAGTTCCATGCACTCAAATATCTCCAAATTAAATTGATATGAATTCAAAAGATCATGTGTAGTTATGCATTTATGTGATTGAACAAAAGTGAGACAACCTGATCAAACAAAATTTAGTTTCTTCGATACAAAATGCAATTGCGTAATTTAAGGCAAACAGTAGAGCTCTAATTATTAAATCGGGCTTTAGACGTGTGCAAATAACAAGATATAGAAATATCATTTCTTATTTTTGTAAAACTTGTGATTTCAAGCAGGCACTGAAATTGTAAATCAAACTTGCGTTAATCTAATGGTTGCTTTACAACAATATTATTTCTGTAAATGATTTTTTTAAAGTCGGTTGAAATCAAAACTGTGAATCCAGAAAAAAATAGAATTGTTTAGACAAGTTTAAATAGCTACACGTGTATATAAACTAAACGCAAATGAGTAGTTGACATTTAGTATTTCGATTTTTAGAAATCTACGTAGCCCTGAAAGTAACATTGTGATGGCCCTGAGAAAGGCAAGACAACTGCTACTACTACTACTAACACAAAAATGGTTTGCACTCAAACATTTTTAAACGTTCTCAGACTTTTGAAATTTACAATAAATGACGTTCAGTAGCATAACAAATATCAGGCATGTGCCAACCCCTACTTATCCTAAGGTTTATCACGAATAGTAGAGCACCTGAATTGGTTATGAAAACTCTGTCTGCTAACACTCGAAATTACAGAAACATCATTTGCCACTAATATTTTACCCTCAGTTTACCTTTTCCAGAAAACCTTGTGCCACTAAGACTGCCATTTATTTGAGGAGTGGAGTGGTGAAGGTGGTGAGATTTTAGGCCATTGATTCGCGACAATTGTGGAAAAAAAATATTCCTAATCATGACAACTCTTTTCCCCAAATGTATAAAAAGTCCAACTGTAGTAACGTTCAAAGTTTTCCATAACATTATAAGCTCCTAATTCTCCATTCTTTTAAAAGAAAAACAAAAACTCCTCAATTGATATACTTCAACCCAGGGTTATACACCCGTCAATAAGACAATAACAAAATAAACTAGAAAGATAAAGAAATGCTTCTTAGAAAGAAATAGGTGTTCATACAAAAATTGGCATTTGTGATTCTTTCATTTTCATATTTGATAATAATAATTCAATGAACAAATATCAAGCACAGCCTGGTATTAAAATTTGGCAAAAATCAAATAAATTGGCCAGCATTAAATGGTAGAAATGGGATGCTAAATATTTTAATTGCATTTAAATTGCCCAAGCAAACAAAATAAACAGGCAAGTTCCACAACTAGTTTTAAATACCGTTACATAATTGTTAATATTTTAATCCGTAATATATAAGTATAATACAGCATAATATATTGTGCAAATACTTTAATATTATGCCGCATAGTGGTTATACATACATATATATATATATATATATATATATATATATATATATATATATATATATATATATATATATATATATATATATATATATATATATATATTTCAAAGTGAAGGATTCAAGACGCGTTATTGGTCAAATGATCTAATGCATAAAATGAGGGAAAAATCTAATGTGGATGAAAACGTAATGTATCGAAACATGCGGACGTAAAATATATGATAATGAAAATGTTGAAAGAGGAGTGCTGGTGGATACGACACTGAAGAATATAATACCGATACACCAGATATATGTACTCAAGAAAATTATAGCGTCATACTTTGTATATTGGGTAGTCAAGTACAAAACATAACAAATAGTTTTCAGTCTGTATACGCCAGGTATCTGTACTAAAGCAAAGTAAAGCGTCATACTTTGTATGTTGGGTAGTTAAGTACAAAATATAACAAATAGTTTTCAGTCTGTATACACCAGGTATCTGTACTAAAGCAAAGCCTAGCGTCATACTTTGTACGATGGGCAGTCAAGTACAAAACATAACAAATAGTTTTCAGTCTGTATACACCAGGTATCTGTACTAAAGCAAAGTATAGCGTCATACTTTGTATGTTGGGTAGTTAAGTACAAAATATAACAAATAGTTTTCAGTCTGTATACACCAGGTATCTGTACTAAAGCAAAGTATAGCGTCATACTTTGTACGATGGGCAGTCAAGTACAAAACATAACAAATAGTTTTCAGTCTGTATACACCAGGTATCTGTACTAAAGCAAAGTATAGCGTCATACTTTGTACGATGGGCAGTCAAGTACAAAACTTAACAAATAGTTTTCAGTCTGTATACACCAGGTATCTGTACGAAAGCAAAGTATAGCGTCATACTTTGTATATTGGGTAGTCAAGTATAAAATATATTTGAAATTATGTACCCACCGTAAACCATACTACTAAGAAAAGTTAATTTATATTTTTCAAGTCAGCCAGGACATAGCTTTGATCAAAATATTATATTAAGGTTTTAAAAATATATAGTTCAGATCAGCGCCGGATTAAGCACCGTGGAGGACCATAGGCAGTCAAACTTTTGGGGCCCCAGACCCACGGTCACGGTCTCATGGGGGCCCCTGGGGGCCCCTGATGGGGCCCATAAAAGTCGCGGGGCCCATAGGCAGTTGCCTACAGTTTATTGTGATCGACTATTTGTATAGAAGCGTTATGGTGATGAAAATAGGAGCAAAAACCTGGGTTGTAGATATAAAAATTTACACAATTCATAAGACTTGTCTGTAAATGCAAACAAAAGATATATAATAAAGATAGTACAAACAGAGATAAAAGGTATCGGCCTCTCACGTCATTAATTATAAATTACAAGTTTTGAGCAATGGAACCACAGAGTAGAGCATACACGTTGTTCAGCAAGAGACAAGAACAGAAGGAAATATATAATAGAACAGAGAAAATGGAAATATATAATAGAACGGAGAAAATGGAAATATATAATAGAACAGAGAAAATGGAAATATATAATAGAACAGAGAAAAATGAAATATATAATAGAACAGAGAAAATGGAAATATATAATAGAACAGAGAAAATGGAAATATATAATAGAACAGAGAAAATGGAAATATATAATAGAACAGAGAAAATGGAAATATATAATAGAACAGAGAAAAATGAAATATATAATAGAACAGAGAAAAATGAAATATATAATAGAACAGAGAAAATGGAAATATTTAAGCAAAGTATTGCAAATTGACAAATGTTCTTGAACATTTAGCAACAATATTGAAAGTGACATATATAACAGAGTTCTTATAATCTTGAGTATATATATATATATATATATATATATATATATATATATATATATATATATATATATATATATATGCCTGGTAGAATTATAATTCGATGCAATATATACAGTCATTTGCCTGGTAGAATTTTAATTTGATACTATATATACAATCAATGTGCCTGGTAGATTTTTAATCTGATAATATATATATATATATATATATATATATATATATATATATATATATATATATATATATATATATATATATATATATATATATATATATATATATATATATATATATATATTTATATATATATATATATATATATATATATATATATATATATATATATATATATATATATATATATATATATACAGTCATTTGCCTGGTAGAATTTTAATTTTATACTATATATACAGCCATATATACAATATTTTGCCTGGCAGAATTTTAAATTGAGGCTGTGTACATACACGCATTTACTTGAGAAAGTATTGCAATAATATTAGCATCAATTATTCTTTTAAGTAAATACGGTTCATTTCACTGTAAGGAGTTGCTCCAGAGCTCCTCAATGTAGTGAAATGATCTTTATTTATTTTTTTTGTGTATCGGAATGGGTGCTTGGAAATTACTGGAAGGAATTTCGCCACTTTAGTCCTACCTTGAGGATATATATATATATATATATATATATATATATATATATATATATATATATATATATATATATATATATATATATATATATATATATATAACTAGAAAGAGTTGGATTAGTTATAGTTGTAGTTGTAGCGGTTATAGCAGTAGTAGTAGTAATAATAATAGTACTAGGAATATATATATATATATATATAATATATATATATATATTCCTAGTACTATTATTATTACTACTACTACTGCTATAACCGCTACAACTACAACTATAACTAATCCAACTCTTTCTAGTTCACCACTACTACTATAACAACTACTGCTACTGCTGGTTCTAATATTATTACAACTACTACTAATATTACTATGAATGCTACTACTGCTACTGCTACAAATATAAGTACAGCTAGTACTATTACTACTACTGCTGCTACTAATATTAATACTAGTATTACTATTATTACTAACAGTGTCGTTGCGTTTGGTGCTACTAAGTCGCTTATCTTCTGATCCAGGGCCCGTCTAAGGCTGTCCAGGGCCCGAGGCACTGACAAAATTATAGTCCTCCTCCCCCAAACGAACAAGAATTGGAAACTCAAAAACACAATATTAAAAGCTAACAAGATAGAAAAATATCAGTGTTGTCATCATTCCAAATCAAAAAACACTCTTACGTGCAGATCGAAATGGTCATATGTTATTCATTCCATTTTATCATCAACAACTAATTTGAATCTTTGTATGATGCCCCTGTTGGGCTGGTTTCCTAAGTACGTGGCTAGTATGCCTAACGGGTAATCCGGCACTGATGTGGCCCCATATCAGTGGTACTTGCTGCATCTGCAATGATGTATACCGCTACTGCCACGACGACTACCATCATTACCACCACAACAACTGCCACCACTACTCTCACCCCATCCCAACACCACTACTACTCATACTACTGAATATACCATGAACAATATACATATTGCTATATACATATTGCTATGTACATAATGCTATATACATATTGCTATATACATAATGATATATACATAATGCTATATACATATTACTATATACATATTGTTATATACATCTTGCTATATACATATTGCTATATACATAATGCTATATACATAATGCTATATACATATTGCTATATACATAATCCTATATACATATTACTATATACATAATGCTATATACATATTACTATATACATATTGCTATATACATATTGCTATATACATATTACTATATACATATTGCTATATACATATTGCTATATACATAATGCTATATACATATTGCTATATACATATTGATATATACATATTTCTATATACATATTACTATATACATATTGCTATATACTTATTGCTATATACATATTACTATATACATATTGCTATATACATATTACTGTATACATATTTCTATATACATATTGCTACATACATATTACTATATACATATTGCTATATATATTGCTATATACATATTGCTATATACATATTGCTGCTTCTATCAATCATAAAAAACAGCATCTATTTGCATATTTAATCGTAGGTGAGGCGTGCCGTGTGTATTTGCCTTTCAGAACTAACGGTAAATCCCGATTTGAAAAAGCCCTGTCATGCAAAAATAATAGCTTATACCTCCCCTGTACACTAGGCGATAAATCCGTTCTAATTCATTATTCCACTAGAATAATAGATGTGCTTATATTGACAATACTTGAATGCAAATCAACAAATCATCGCACATAAAAGCCAGTGGAATAATAATAATAATAATAATAATAATAATAATAATAATAATAATAATAATAATAATAATAATAATAGTAATATTATTATTATTATTATTATTATTATTATTATTATTATTATTATTATTATTATTATTATTATATCATCATCATAATCATCTTCATTTTTGTCTTCATCTTTATCATCTTCTTCATCATCTTCATCATCTTCATCATCGTCATCTCCATCATCATATTCATCATCATTATCATCATCATCATGATAATCATCATTATCATCATTATCATCATCATCATCATCATCATGTTGATAATCATCATCAAATAAGACAAAGATTTTGCAAGGTTATTTTTATTTTCACAAAATCGATACAAAAATATAAAAATGTTTTTCATCATCTAAATGTACATGCGTCCCATTATACAAATATCAGAAAAAGTACCGAATTTAGTAGCTCCATTACAAAAGACCTGTTTTATCTATTTACTGAATATCAACTTATGTGATTTATTGGATTGCCTGTAAAACGTTTAACATGAAATATCTTAGTCAAACACTTCAAACAATTTCTAAGAGAACGAAAATACATCATTGTCATTTAAACAAATCATCAGTTCTTCTCAATACATTTTAATCGCTCTTAATTGTTATGTCATGCTAGTGTAGATTATGCATGTTGATATGAATAGACTAATCTATCTATCTATCTATCTATCTATCTATCTATCTATCTATCTATCTATCTATCTATCTATCTATCTATCATTGCAACATGTATATGTTAGACCCTGATGCTAATAATTTCGAGCCTTAAATATGTATGAAGGTCACTTCGGTGAACAATGAGGGGTCAACCCAGTTATTTGACGTGGTAATAAAATTCTTGACTGGACTTTTTTGAGCAGCCAGTTATATATTGATACATGTATTTGTCATCACATGTTTCACTGGTAAGTGGTGGGATTCTGTGTTCGGATCAAAGAAACATCAAGTAGGGGTCGTAGATCCATCTTTGACTTACTGTTGGGAGGGGGCAGTGTCTGATAATTATGTGAATTAACATTCACTCGGAATTGAGCAACATTAGAACCGCAAGTTTAAATCTTTTATCTTGAGAACTAAACGCAGTAGCCGCTAAACAAGCTTGCGGAAATTATAAGGGAAGATAACTCCCACGTCATTCGAAATTGGTGGGAAACATGCTATTATGGGAATTACAAAGAACTTCAATACAGGTCAGTGACTATTTGCTCGATTGGTGTGAAATATTACGGCAAAGTAATTGTACTTTAATTATTGGGTATTTAGTATGTAGAATTACCATTTGTTGGGTTTGATTCATTCGTAGTGTTTGATCTACATGCATATTTTTATATATGATCAATGTTTATGTATTTAATACATATTGTAGTTCGCTATTGGTTAATTCGTAGTAACCTCGTGCATGTATTTATTTGATGGTATAGATTTGCAAATGTTGAATTGAATTATAAACTTTGTATCATGGTTGCAGTATGCAACATTAGTTAATAGGGATTTGCCTTTTTGTGTATACTTTGTAGGAGTATCATCTGTAAGGATATATCAGCGCATGGATTTGTGGATATCTGTGTTCACTTTGTAAAAGTACATAAATGCGTCGAATTTTACGATATTGTTCTGGAAAATAAGACTGAGAATCTATATAAACCGTGTACACATATGAGAGAGAATGTGTATTTCGATCGGCACGAATGCGTGACCAAAGAAAGTAATGTCTTATATGATGATATTGTTGTTTAGTGTGAGTTACATAGCTTGGGGAATATGATATGCTAATGTACTTGTGTGTTAATACGGGAAGCTTTCAGGGATCAGAGGAATTGTATCAGACAGAGTGAATTACCGCAGTGCAGTTAGTCCAAGTCTCTGGGAGACAAAAGAAAAGTGAAGAACAGAGGTAGAAGTTAGGCGGACTAGAAGGAAATGGATTACCAGTCCATAGATAGATCATACAGATGAGTAGGAACACAGAACAGGATGTAGATCTATCACACTAAGTCATATGATGAAATAGGCCGTCACTTGGTCGAGTGAAGGACGAGTGATAGGGTTTAATTGGAATTTTTCTGAGAGATGACTATTATTGACTGATGTTAAATAGCTGTTTATTTGAATGCCACATTTTGTGTATTCGTTAATTTAACTGTCAGCCCCGCTAACTGGGGGCTCTGAGCTTTGCATCTCTCTATCACTACTTCAATATCTGACAACAACGAGCCATGGTGGGTCTTCTGTTATAATTTAAATAATATTGGGAGCACCCCACCCGAACCTAAATAAATGAAAACTTTCAATATATATATATATATATATATATATATATATATATATATATATATATATATATATATATATATATATATATATATATATATATATATATATATATGTGTGTGTGTGTGTGTGTGTGTGTGTGTGTGTGTGTGTGTGTGTGTGTGTCTGTGTGTGTATAAAGAAAAGAGAGATAAAGACAGGGTATTTTTCCTTGTCTTCTCCCATCATTTCTACAATAATAATAATAATAATAATAATAATAATAATAATAATAAACAAGCTAAAAAAAACACTACCATTCTTCGTCTCTTCATTTCGTTCATGTTGTGACCTACTATGAACACCCCAATATTGAAAAAATACATGAAAAATTATTTAAAAAATGGTAATAATAGGTGCAAAGTGTCCCAATATCTGAATTGTATGTTCTCAAATTTGAGATGCTCATGGAATCGAAAGTCTTGTGTCCAACAGAATGAACTGGATGTTGTCAAAGCTGGTATATTTCATGAACATGTACATGATTATGACGGTTATATATACTTAAAGATAATCATATAAACAAAATTATTAAACGCTTTGAGAGAAAAACATAGAAGAGAGACAGTAAATGAGAAAGAAGAGAAACAGGACAATACATATAGCCTATATAGGTATTAACTCTTGGAACACAATAGCGTTGTATCATAAGTATAATTTAGCGCACAAACTAATGTAAAAGATACATGGTTTTCCATATAATCAAGTAATAATTTAGCACACAAACTAATGTAAAAGATACATGGTTTTCCATATAATCAAGTTATAACTTAGCACACAAACTAATGTAAAAGATACATAGTTTTCCATATAATCAAGTAATAATTTAGCACACAAACTAATGTAAAAGATACATGGTTTCCATATAATCAAGTTATAACTTAGCACACAAACTAATGTAAAAGATACATGGTTTTCCATATAATCAAGTAATAATTTAGCACACAAACTAATGTAAAAGATACATGGTTTTCCATATAATCAAGTTATAACTTAGCACACAAACTAATGTAAAAGATACATGGTTTTCCATATAATCAAGTTATAACTTAGCACACAAACTAATGTAAAAGACACATGGTTTTCCATGTATCCAAGTTATAGTTTAGCACACCAGGTGATTTAAATGGTGCAAGGCTTCCCGACCATTTAGATCAAAATCAGAACGTTGACGACGACGCTTCTGCAGTATCTACGTCTCGCACTTGGGTTAGTAAACAATAACAACAACAACAACAACAACAATATGAAGAAGAAATAATAATAATAATAATAATAATAATAATAATAATAATAATAATAATAATAATTTTGACAAATTATTAATAATAATAGCAAAACTACTACTACTACTACTAATAATAATAATATAAAACATTTTCATTTTATCTTGATATATGTAACAAATAACGTTTCAGTGCAGATGAATGTGTTGAAAAACGTTTGGCTTGTGATTGAGTTTAATTTGGCATACAGGCAGTACGTTACACATTCTAAACATAACTGAATAACTTAGCCAAATGGAGTTAATATCTGGGATTTACATCAGTGGGATTATTTATAGTTCATTCTCATTATTCAATTGCGATAAGTAAAGTGATAGATTCTTCTGTAGCCGTAAATTTAAGTTACACCTGTGTGATTTTTAAGTCCTAAATTGTCGGTCACCCTTCGGAGCCCCAAGCTAAGTTGGACCACCCACTAGAATATTTGGACCACACACCAGTTTCTTTCAGACCACCCATTAATTCTCCTCCCATGGCGGTCTCGTTCTAATATCTCAAGACTTAATAATTTGCAAGATCCAAGGGATGTCAGCATTGCTTTAATCCAAAAGTTTGCATTTTCTATATTTTAAAGACCATGAAAACTGCAGACATTAATATAACTATTTAAAACAGCCGAAATAATTTAGAAAATGTGATATTATTTGCTAATTTGGGTCTAGAAATAAGCTTGTTATGTAACAAGTAACCTTGTAGTAAGAAATGGACTCGTCAAGGTCCCAAATTTATCATGACGTCATTTATGTTTGTGTGGAGATTGCAGTACACGGCCCGGTCAACAGAGTGAGTTCTCAAAGATTAAATACTCTGTATTTTATTGACATTTTTAACTTGCAGCTGTGAAATAATACCACTTATTTCGGTGAGCTAAACTTCTTAAAGGGAATACATCATTACGCTCATCTTTCGAGACATGTTTTGATTTTTGAGAATCTTGCTTGTTCTGTGCAGCTTTACATGAGCAAACGGAATTTTAAGGACAGTGGATGTTTACCGTTGTACATGGTTTTATTAAAAAGCTGTGTATATTACTATTTCTTTCGATTGGATTTAATTTGCGTTTATTGTCAATGTAAAGAAAGTAAGTAAAAAAAGACATGCATTTTTGCATTTACAACATCAATCAGTAATACATCTCTCTCTCTCTCTCTCTCTCTCTCTCTCTCTCTCTCTCTCTCTCTCTCTCTCTCTCTCTCTCTCTCTCTCTCCTTATTTCGTTTAAAAAAGATAGCACTACATGTATTTTTGAAACAGACACCGCCACAAGCAGTATACGATAACATCACCTCCAATAACTCCAAGCATTTACTCGTTCTAAACAAAATCATCATAAACAACAACAACAAAAACAACAACAGCAACAATAATAATAATAATAATAATAATAATAATAATAATAATAATAATTATTATTATTATTATTATTATTATTATTATTATTATTATTATTATTATTATTATTAATTATAATAGACGGTGGGTATCATCATAATCAGGGACGTCATTTCAATGTTTTTCAGGGGTGGGGGCGAAACTTGACTGGCTTGTTAATTTTTCTTACATAGGTTACAGCAATTTTACAGCGCAGCCACCCGCGTCCCCACCCCCACCCCCCAAAAAAATGATGAGTCTGATCAGAATTACAACTTACTTTTCATAAAAGAAAAGAGATATCATAAATGCAAGGACTCGACAGACAAACCTATTTTCCATTTATTAGGGGAAATGGTTTATTGAAAGATACGTCGTAAATTTTTTGTTAATATAATAAAACAGCTATGACGAATAACAATGATACCTTTGTGTGTGTGTGTGTGTGTGTATATATATATATATATATATATATATATATATATATATATATATATATATATATATAATTTAATCAACATTGTTGAATATTATACTTGTATATAGGAAGCATCCTTGCATATGAAATTTAAGCTATTATCACAGATGTAAAGTGAATACAAGCATGCAAAGTGAAACAATAGTTATTGGGTGTGTCTGTGTGCCTGTGTGTGGCGGGGTGTCTTTTCAAATTACAATTGCACCACTTGTATGTGTTTGGCTTATGTACACAAATTGATATGGCTATTGAGCTTTTTAGTTTTATCTACTCATCCCTTATCCTTGTAAGGCACGTCAAACTGCAAACTGCGCAGACAAAGATCTGCCGTTGCATCATGCGCCATCAGATATGGATCTATACAGTTTGTTATAAATAATCTTAATTTATACAGTTTGTTATGAATAATATAGATTTATACAGTTTGTTATGAATAATCTTAATCTACACAGTTTGTTATAAATAATATAGATTTATACAGTTTGTTATGAATAATCTTGATCTATACAGTTTGTTATAAATAATATAGATTTATACAGTTTGTTATAAATAATCTTGATCTATACAGTTTGTTATAAATAATATATATTTATACAGTTTGTTATAAATAATATAGATTTATACAGTTTGTTATAAAAAATCTTAATTTATTCAGTTTGTTATAAATAATATATATTTATACAGTTTGTTATAAATAATATAGATTTATACAGTTTGTTATAAATAATATAGATTTATACAGTTTGTTATAAATAATATAGATCTATACAGTTTGTTATAAATAATCTTGATCTACACAGTTTGTTATAAATAATATAGATTTATACAGTTTTTTTATAAATAATATAGATTTATACAGTTTGTTATAAATAATCTTGATCTATACAGTTTGTTATAAATAATATAGATTTATACAGTTTGTTATAAATAATATAGATTTATACAGTTTGTTATGAATAATATAGATTTATACAGTTTGTTATGAATAATCTTGATCTACACAGTTTGTTTAAAATATTCTTGGTCTATGCAGATTTGAATATTTATTTAAGATTAATGATTAAAAAAATACATAGACCCTGATCGTCCAGAGCATTTTGTGACAACAGATCCGTATATATGATATTTGCAACGAGCAAATACATTAGTAACATGGGTTGAATGTTAAAGTCCGTCCAAAATACCCCATCACCTATTGTTTTATTTGGACATCTGAGTCGCAATAAGTTTATATATTTCCTTATCAAGAAATTACATTACATCGAGACTTAAAAAATTATTTTTCTTAATTAACATTGTCCCCATAAAAGACAAAGTTGAAAATAAATTTTGAAACAAAACAAAACCAAAAATTAATCAGACAACCAGATGCAAATAAATTAATTAATAAATAAAGAAATACATAAACAAACAAAACAACAAATAAATAAACACTTCTTGAATAGTTGAAATACAAGTAAATCCAAAGAGAAATAAAGAAAACGTTGTTTTGTACCACGAAAATAAGTAGAATCTATAATTAAACAAAATAGAAAAACATCTTTACGTATGTTTATGAACAAACTCTAAATGACATCAAACGTTGTCGATTTTCTTGTACAACTAGCACCTATCAAACAGAAATCATATAGTTTTAAAGAATCTTAGGCGTATTCCGTCTTGCATCCGTTCTAATATTTTCAAAGCTTATATTAACCTTTGTATAATTAAAGCTTAACTAAGAAAACAAAAATCTCTAGTTTTCCTCATTGCATTAAAATTGCGATGACATAAAAATTATAGCAGAAATACAAGGTGGTATCGAACCTCGAACCATCAGGAATGCGGGACAAGTACATCCGCATTAATAGGATGTCACATGGGACTGTATACACTTTATAACAATAGCACGGAGTATTTCAAATTTCCAAACTGATAGGGAAAATTTTAGATCTAGATGCCCAGAAGAGAGGAGGACACCAGCGCAGACAATCAAGATGGAGGGCAGCCCAAAGGAACAAGAGAAAACAGTAGGACACCGGAGCAGGCAATCAAGATTGAGGGAAGACCGGGTACTTTTACGTAACCCTCCATTGAAAAGCCCTTCTACGGGCTACTATCATCTAGCTATTTACGGAGTTTTCATTTGGTACGAAAGCTCTATTGAATAAGCTCTTAACTAACTTAATCAATTTCGAACACCGCCAATCAAAAGGTAGAATCCATCTAACCTAACAGTGACCACACTACATATGTCGCTTAGACACTTTAGAATTCAATTTGTTAGGGACTCACGATATGTACACTTTGTACTAGAAACATTGGTATGTTAAGAGTTAGGAAAATTCTACAACTGCACAAAATTCGATTTAATTACACAGGTGGCTTACACATTATTGATATTTTTTCTGTCCATTAGTAAAACTGGACTTGATTTGAAATAAGTATGGCTAGGGCGTTTCAAGGCTGTCGACATCCATGGGCTGGCTTATCGGACCTTTTCCTTCTTTTTTGCGACCAGAATCCCTCAACATGACGAGACGTGAAAATCATTTATCACCAGTAATTATTGCACCTCTAATACAATTCGATGAAGTTACACATATAAAGTTTGATGGAATAAAGTACATTTAAATTTTAAATAAATCCGACAGTTATAAACATGGAAAGATAATACGTTAAATATATAATGTAAACAAATGATTAATATAAAATAACAGCCTATTATTTGTTTTCGTTTATTTTTTTTCTCTCTATATCCTTCGCATGATTGTTACTTTTTGTTTATCTGCCCTACAAAATAAATTTAATCAAAATGTTATAATAAGATCATAAACATAGAAAAGAAACCTCACAAATCTTGTAATGTAAGCATTGATGAATAACAGTGATACATTTACTTAGGTATATCATTCTTATTTCATTCGCGTGCTTATTTTTGTTAATGTTGCGTATATTATATAATTTGGACCAATCGCCTAGATCTCCTTATTAATGATTTTTTTTAGAGAGTTATGTACTTCTTGTCATCTCTGCAACTTATAAAATTACATATTACAAATATTTTGTATTGAAAAAATACAAAATAAAATTTAAAAAGTATACTTGTTCACACTGAAAAAGTAAACTTTCATTTGTGTAGAATGACGGCTATATCCAAAATATTAGCCCTGGGGGAACTCGGAAATAAGTATGAATATGACCGATACATAACACCTGCAGCCCCAAGTAAATAAATGTGTTATTTTTACTGTCAGTTAGGGAAATGTACATGTTAATTATATTTTGTACACCTGTGATTCACAGTCTTCATCGAAATGAAGTCTATTCCAGGTAATAAAACCGTTACAAGGCTCTGCTTACATTTAAAATGCTAATGTATTTTGTTTGTCACATATACACATGCTGCTTTGTTAAGTTTTAGCCAACTGTACATTGAGTATATATTGGGGACAAATATACGTTACATTGTTTCATAACATATCTTGTTATGACGGATGCACTAGAATATTGCTACGGTGCTTAACGCCTATAACTTCAGGAATGTCGGTCTCTTTTAAGTTTTCAAGTTAAAATTCAATAAAACGTGTTTTAATAATTTATGCACGATGATATCATATTCTTTGAAATCATGCAATCGGAAGCAAATGCCTTCACTTTATTTCAAAACAGAAAATGCTTCTAAAATGTAAGACGGTATCTTGGCCGAGTCTTTGTGTTTGATTTGAGTAGATAGTTGAATATATTAGAATATTGAATCCTCACGCATAGTTGAATTTTTTAGAATATTTAATCATAAGTTATAGTTTATATGTATTTAGAGAGTCGGAATTACTGACTGGGGGCTCGTGAGTCATTACATTTTATTGCACACCTTCTGCAGTATTATTTATAATACAGTAGTGGGATTGTGACTATTACATACATACATACATACATACATACATACATACATACATACATACATACATACATACATACATACATACATACATACATACTTGTACTTGGTTTTTATACAATACAGATTTTTTTAAAGAAAACATCCCACCACCACCCGTTAAAGTTCGAATCAAAATTTCAAAACGGCTGTGCACATCTGCGGACAACTGATTTACACAACTCGAAAAAGGGTTGTACAAAACGTGTTGCTATTTCTTAAGTTAGTTTCAGTATTTCCATAACTTGCTATTTTCATGTATAATGCCAGGGCTGCACAATGTAAGTTTTGAAAATATTATTGCTCTTTGGTGTTTAATTATTAGTAATATTACAACAACAAGAACATGATAATAATATTAATACAAGTACTTTCCAAAGTGATGTTTCAATATTTTAATTTCGACTTTAAACAATAAGCTAATTTTTAAATAATTGGTCCTACTTTTTTTCTTCTTGGGCAAACTGCAGTTTTAGAAGCGATTTCGACGGTCAGTAAATAATTTTGAAATATATATAATTACAATTTTGACCGTTTTCTTTATTTACAGATTTCCAGTTATTGTAAGGGTATTACTCGACATTGTAGGAAGCTGAACTTACACAAAATGCTGTTGGTCGTAATAAGGTTTTCAGCCAATCGTAATAAATCAATGAATTTCAGAGTAAAACGTTATGCTTGAAGAAAAATAGTATTTTGTACAAATCAAAGGCTGGTGAACCTAAAGTTGTTATTGTATCAGAGACAAATACGTTATTAGAGAGTGTACATTGTCAGGAACATGGAGGTCATCTTGATGTCAGCAAAACGTGAGTATTTATGTTCAGCTAATTATGTTTTACATGAAATCAACGAAATTCATCTTATTGATAAACCCGATAAACGCATTTCAGTGTTTAAAGCACACTAAGGTACGGAATTAAGTTAGTATCATGTCAAATTTACTTTATCGCACCATTCTGTTTAAACTTCAAACTGGTTCATATACTACTACTACTACTACTACTACTACTACTACTACTACTACTACTACTACTACTACTACTACTACTACTACTACTACTACTACTAATAATAATAATGGTAATCATAATATGTCTATGTCTTTATGATTCGCTTACTTTCCGGTCCTAAGTTAACCTCGGGCATTTTGTCATCATCATCATCATCATCATCATCATCATCATCATCAATCCCTTAACCCAAGAGGTCGTTGGTGCACTACAGTTGACTTTACAACCAAATCTCTCTATATTTCGCTATTCTCTATTGCCCTTTGGTACTCTCCAAATCCCATTCCTGTCCACTGTTACGTACATTTGATTTAAATCATTTATTTTTAATTGTTAGATCGAAATTTGTCATTTTGGGTTTAAAATTCATTAATTGGGAGATTATTCTAGAAAAATCCCTATGACCTATTCTTTATCTGTAAACACAGGTTGACCTTGCTTGTTAACCTCAATATCTGACCATACTTCAGAGTGATAAACAGGCATTGGAAATGATTGGTTGTTTTCCAAAGACATCTTTTTATTTTTAGTTCTGGGTGGTGAAAGGTGGCTGATTTTCATCTAGATCATTCTATGAGTACGTGTTTTTATGATCGTACGTTCATTCTGTGACCCCTTTTGTTTACAAGGGAATTATATATATATATATATATATATATATATATATATATATATATATATATATATATATATATATATATATATATATATATATATATATATATATATATATATATATATATAGCTGTGTTTTGGAAGCTAACGGTAGTAGAATCTCTGGGCCTTAAATTAATAGTTGTGTTTTGAGTTATATTGGAAATTGTGTCAATTGGTTGGAGCAAGAGGAGATATTTTATTGATATGGAAAAGAATATGTGATCATAGATTTTCATTTGGATTATTATGGAAAAAAACAAGAACTAGGTAAATTACGTGACATCGTCGTCCATATTGGATTACATCGTCAAGATTCGAACCGGGAACTATTAGGACATTTATTTATCAGGACTCTTGCAATTCCATTAGTGGATTATTTTTGTGAATTCTATATTGGATTATTTTTGGACTTGATTCTCTAAAACCGTAAGTTTAAATATTTTCTTTCATGAAAATTATAGTACTCAATAAAACTGTTTGTTAAAGTTTTACAAGCTTGTTAGTTTTCACTTCTTTCTATGTTGCTGCTTATTCGAGCCTAAGCACGTAACACCTCTCCTTAATGTTGTCTTCCCACCTCTTTTTCTGTCTGCTTCTTCTTCCGCACCCTTTTTGTTGTGCCTTGCAAGATTGTTTTCCCAGTCCAGATGATCTTGAGATATGACTGTGCTTCTTCAGTTCGCTCTGTGGTCTTCGTAGGATCAATTGCTCGTTGGTGTATGTAACAGATTACCAAGTTCTTGCGGTAGCATCTCATTTCTCAGGGCTGAACCTTCTTTGTAGATCTGAAGTACGAGTCCACGTTTTGAAATTATACATAAAGATGGATATGACAATTGAACGTATCAGCCTTTTTATGGAACGAAAATCATTGTTGGTATCTTTAATATAGGTATCAAACCTTGAATTGCTGTAGTTGTCTGGGCCATCCTGCAAAGTAGTTGTGGTTCGGAGCCCTTATCTGTGATAATTAATCTTAGGTACCTGAAGCTCATGACTCTTTCCGGCTTCTGTCCATTGACTTTTTTTTTGCACTAATGTAAATGGTGGTGTTTGTCATCGTTTTTTCTTTCTTTCTACTTTTCCGTGCTAATCTCCATATCGTATACTGTGGAGGTTGTGTTGATGCGCTCAACCAAGTCAGCCAGGTTTTTATTTTGTGTAACTGCTGACTCGAAAAATGTTGTTTTGATGCATGTCGCCTATTTTATGGCGAGCAGGTGTTAGTTGCTAAAATTACAGCTCGTGACACATCTTTGACAGGTGTGCGTTTGAAACTAAACGACAACGTGTGACTGATGTTAGAAATAGATAGCACAAAAAGAGGCGTTTGAAATACGTTGTATACGTGATAATTACAAGAGACGCAACATATACCACATGGCAAACACATACATTGACAAAATTATGTTCGAATCATTCTTAAAAGTCGGATTCTCGCATATTTTGATGCATGTTGCCGATTTGAAGGTGACAAAATAATGATTGTTGTGTAAATATAAAAAAGTGTTCATATATCCTTGAGTTGCGATTAAACTAAACCATCTTGTGTTGCAATTCCAACTATGTATGCATTCTCTCTCACATATACGTATCTCTAGGAGTATTATATATATTAGATTGGTAGAAAGCTCAAATTCTCCACGGCCAAGTTAAATTTTCCAGTCAGCTTGCCCGAGCATGCCCGAGAATTTAAAATAAAATGAAGAACTTTTCGCATGTGCATTTCACATTTTAAAGTAGACAAAGAAACTATTATAAAAATTATAATAAAAGGTTACAAATTTTTAAATCATATTTTGAATGTAAAGCAATTAAGTAAATTACTACCGAGAAGAAAAATACGTACATTAAAATTAAAACTAAAAAAGGTTAAGAAAATGTTTATAAAAAGTATAACAAAAGCAACTTCAAAAATACGAACTAAAAGATAAATATTTTTTTCCAAGTGATATAATTCGAGCGTGAACACATAAATACAATGTTGGAAAATTAAACTTTGTAAAACAAATTAACAAATGAACCTACATAAATAACAAAGCCAACAAACTACGTCAGGGGAAGTGATGCATTGCGGAAAATTTGAGCTGCCATTTTGACTGTACTGTCGATTCGAAATTTATTTAATGCACGCGTATTTTGAAGAATTTGTTATACAGCGATACCTAGTGCACTAGTCAGTAGGGTCAATAGGTTCTCGGAGTAAGATCACTGTTAAATATTTGTCACAGATGCAGCTGATAACTTCAAACAATTCAGCTTTGATGTGTCTGAAGCAATTACACATCACACAATACCCAACCTAAGATAATGGATAAGACGATACTCTGCGGTCTTTGGTTCAACTGAAAGAGTTGTTTACTACAGACTTTTAAAGCAACTGGTTCAGTAATAGCGAAAATAGCTATTAAATAATAGCGAAAATTCAACATAGCGTCGTAAAATTCCCAGAATGCACTTATAATGACGTATGTTGTTGGGACAGAAATAGAAATAAAAACAAGTAAAATTATGTTTTGGGAAACAAAATTATACACTCACACATTCACCAAGTTTTTAATGTTTAATTTGGTAATATTGAGACAAGATTAGTAAATCCGAGAACGACTGATTGTTTCGTCCGGATACCTCCAATGATATTAACCATATCCAGAATTACTCACCTTTCCTGTCACCATGGGTCTTATCCACCGTTCCTGTCGGTATGGAGTTACAGACCTTCCTATCGCCATGGATCTTCAGGGACTGAGAGGGTTACGTCCGGTCGCTTAAACTCGTTTTCGTAATCGTCAACCTCGATATTAAGTTCTCTCGTGGTAACTGTTGCTGTCGGTGCTGTAACAACAGGTTCCACTGTTTGAATAGCTGCCATTGCTCTTAACTGAGTAAATGCTGCTCTCTTTGTTACTGCTCTAATTCTTGGTCTATCTGAAGCACTCTCAGTCCCTTTCTCCCTACTTCCTATTCGTGTAAGACTTACAATACTAGTCCCTTTGATATTTCTAAATGGATGCCAGTAGTCCACACTGGTCTTCCACTTCCCGAACGTAACTCCAGTTCCTCTATCCAGTTAAAGAGATGCTGTACGTTGTTCAAACTAAATAATTATCACAGTTAATTGGCCATTAATACATGAATCAATTTTATATATATATATATATATATATATATATATATATATATATATATATATATATATATATATATATATATATATATATATATATATATATATATATATATATATATATATATAATGGGACATAACTGTGCTGTTTATTGAAAACAGACACATAATAAATTGTCTCCCATGGGTCATTGACTTGTACCGACAAAAACTTTGGCCAGTTGTACCGATAAACTGAATCATTTCAAAATGTTTCTAACCATCTATGGTGAGAGTATATAAGTTGACCACCCCCACCCCACTTCCATTAAGTAAGTGACTGTGGATATAACTAAATTATGGCTCAAATGTTCATCAGTAAAGTCTGATAAAACAGTAGTCTTATAATAATAATAATAATAATAATAATAATAATAATAATAATAATAATAATAATAATAATGATAATAATAATAATGATAATGAGGACTTTGTATAGCGCCTAATTTTTTGAAGCTCTAAGCGCTTTACACCATCAATAATGATATGACTACACTACTTAAATACAAATGACAAAAACAACGAAATTTGAAAGCATAAAAACATGCTGAAAACATATAAGATACAAAACACGATTAGGTCTCTAAGTTTGTCCCTGCAGTCGAAACAGGTGAGTTTTAAGCGCACTCTTAAAAGGGACCACTGTGTCTTTATGTCTAATTTCAATGGGCAATTCGTTCCACATAGCCGGGCCCTGGTATGCAAACGAACTTTGTCCATATGACTTTGTTTTCACCGTGGGAACAACGAGTATACGATTATCAGATGAAGAGCTTAAGTATCTAGCTGGTGTATACACATGGGTGAGGCTGGACAGGTATGTTGGACTGAAGTCTATCATTGATACATAGCACAGAGAACAAAATTTGTGTTTGATTCTGTATCGAATCGATAGCCAGTGTAGGGTACAGAGCAGTGGTGAGGTGTGCTCTGATCGAGGTACTCTAAAGATGATCCGTGCAGCAGTGTTTTAAACTTTTTGAAGTTTCTGGAGTAAATATTGTGACAAACCAGACAGAATTGAGTTACAATGGTTCAGTCCAGAAAGTACTAATGAACACACAAGTGTTTTCGTAGCATCAACGGAAAGATACTTACAAATGGAACTGATGCGTTTCAATTCAAGATATGCAGCTTTGCATATGTTCATGACATGTTGGTGCAATGTGAGAGTACTGTCTAGAGTAACGCCTAGGTTTCGTACTGACTGTGAGAATTTAATGTTGGCGTTGCTGATATGTATTGTCTGAGGTAAAGTATATGAATGAAAAAGTCTTTGTGTTGTGATCAAAATAGCCTCAGTTTTATCATCATTAATCGGCTGCTTGTTACATGTCATCCATGATTTCACATCAGAAATGCACTTCTCTACTCCATGGATGGTAGCATCAACTTCAGTTGGGTGGCTAGACCTGTGTATTTGGGTGTCATCAGCATACAATTGGTGCGACAATGGGTGATGATCTATGACACTTGAGACCGGCTAAGTGTACAGAATGAAGAGAACAAGTTCAATAACAGATCCCTGTTGAACACCACAACGTACGTCAACTGGTCTGCAGTGTATTCCGTTTGCAGATAATATTTTTGTCCTGTTGACTAAGTAGGACTTTAACCACTGTAAAGCTATATTGTGAATGCCAAATACATGCTGGACACGGTGAAGTAATATATCATGGTCTATTGTGTCAAATGCTGCGGATAAATCCAGGAGAGTGATGACTGTAATCTTTCCACTACCCAAAACAGAGAGAATGTCATTAAAATACTTTCAGAAGAGTAGTTTCCGTACTGTGTCAAAGGCGATATGCAGACTGTACATTGCTAAAAAGACTTTGAATTCAATTAAGATACAAGTTGGGTTAGAACAACCTTTTCTAAGATTTTTTATATGAATGGGAGATTAGAAACTGGGCGGTAGTTCTTTAAATCGTTATGGTTAAGTGATGGTTTCTTCAGCAGTGGCTTTACGATGGCAGTTTTGAAAAATGATGGGAATTCCCCTGATGAGAGAGTGATATTAATAACATCAGTTAGTGAAGGCAATATTTGGTCTAAGCACTCAAGCAGCAGTGATGTCGGAACTGGATCAAGTTCACAAGACTTTGGTGCACTTTTCATCACGATTGTCTGTACTAACTTAAAAGAAACAGGTTCAAATGTTCCTAATGGTTGTCGCTAACATTCTGCATCATAACTGTATGGTGACGAGTTCGTTGAAATTGTGCTGTCAAGCGAATAACTAATGGTTTGTACTTTTTCACGGAATAAATTTGCAAATTGGTCCGGAAGGTCTAGTGGAGAGAAGGTTGTTGGAAATAGTGTACATTTGTTCCTTGACATTAGTTTGTTAGTTATCTCCAAGTGCTCTCTGCACCTGGAACTCTCCGTGATCTTAGTACTGTAGTGGGATAATTTGGCTAAATGGACTATGTTTGTGATATTCGTCTTAGCGGTTTCATAGATTTGTTTATGAATAGTAAGTCTGGTTGAAAGCCAAAGCCTCTCTGCTTTTCGGCGATGTCTTTTAGCAGTGCTCAGCTTGTCTCTAACACTGCTATACCATGGAGTACACATTCTGTATTGATACTCTGCATTTAGTGGCTGGGGGCAGGCAGTTATCAAGTTGTTCCGCTGTTGGATGTAAGAAAGTTGTTAGGTTTTCTTGCATGTCATGCATGAATTTGGTTCTATTTATCAGACGGAGGTTTCTCTTAGTAGCAAATAGAGGTGAAGGGTTAGGGACTGATACGTCGAGATGGCATACAATGCAGAGGTGAACCGATGCAAGTTCGTGGAATACAAGGGTGGATTTGAGATATTATCATCAAGTCTATCAAGAAACCAGTCTAAAATGTGACCAAGTTTATGGGTGGGATGGTTAACTTTAAGATTGAAAACATGAATGGAATCTAGTAGTTTTGACGTGCCTGGTTTTCCAGGACAGTCAAAGTGAAAGTTGAAATCTCCAAGAATAATTAGGTTACCATCTATCGAATTTCCATACTCCAGAAGATTTGGAAACTGTTCCAAAAAGAGAGACTCAGTCAGCTTGTTTTTTCTACCAGGAGGAGGGCGGTAGAGACAGAAAAAATGGACTGACCTTTGTTCCAGTGTGAGCGTTGTTTGGACTAGTTCAAACGATGTGTAGCAGAGATTGAAGATTGTGTTGTACTTAAGGCATTTGATAATGGAATTCTTTGTAATTACTGCAATTCCACCTCCGCGAGAGATGCGGGCGAACGACTTGATGGAGTAATCGCTGGGTCTTAAATCCGCACACTTAGGTTCATCACCTGACGATCGTAACCATGTTTCTGTCAGGACGAAAACGTCGATATTCTGGTCATTGATAAAATGAACAATTTCTGTGCGCTTTTCCGGTGATCCTACTGATTGAGCGTTGAATAATGCAATACGTAGTGGTATCCCTGGGACAGTTGACACAACGGTTGACGATTTAAGAGGAATTTGAACCAGGTTATTAAAATTAAATTTTTAAAGTCTTATCAGGTATACTCACGCACATATAATTTTGTACTTATGCACTAATTTTTCTGTACTTTACTGATTTTTTAAATATTTATTCATTGAATGTTGTTATTGATAAAATTCGCACGGTACTTTTTATTTTGATTTTGTACATTTCTTGTACTTGATAAACGTGTTTCTTGCATGATAATTATTTCGAAAATTATTCCATGCAGTTTTTAAAAAAACAATAACATAAACAAATGATGGGTGACACAATTGTAGAATTGGTAATATTTTATATTGTTTATTTTAGAAAGCAAGTTGTTGAATCGGAGCTAAAACTGGATAAGTATACTACTGCAACGAATTGTATAGAAATGTGTATAGAACGACATTCTGCTGTATGCTCTCTCTTTAATACCCGCCCCCTTTTCGTTTACGAAAACTACCTCAAGCCATACACAATGCCTAATGCCAACAGCTAATATATATCATAAAGGTCTCGATCCTGGAATAGGTTGTAGATGCATCAACATGTATAACTCAAGTTACTTTAAATCTCCTTGATCTGTTCTTCACAAACAACAAAACACTAATCCACAACAAGTGTGATGTCATTGCAGGAATTGCTGACCATGAAGTAGTTTTCATAAGACTCCAGTCTAAGACCAATGAAAGTGAAGAAAGCAGCTCGTAAAGTCTTCCAAAACAGGAATGCAGACCGTGGCCAATTACATGAAGAGCTGAAGTTATCAAAAGAATCATTGATACCAGGAACTGATAACCTTTCTGCACAATGATACATGGATAATGCTGAGGATAAAATCAAACGGTTAATGGATAAATTATTACCATATAATATCTTATTTGGAAACAAAACAAACAAGCCTTGGATAGACAAATCCATTACTGCCCAATACAGAAGATGGCACAAATTGTTTGCAAGACAGAACGCAACAAGATAAGCATAATATCGAAAACTCTACAAAGAAGCAAAAGCAAGATCACGGCGCTTAGAAAGGCAGGTCTGCTGGAGAAAACTTGATAGAAGTTGGTAATCCAAATCAGGAACAACAATCTAACAAGCAGAATATATTTTATTAACTGCATTGACTCTTTACGTTGAGACAACTGTGGTGTGACATCACACAAGGAACAAGGGAAACTACATTCCTTGGCAGTAGACAATGTTAGCATAATGGATTGTCAGTACGAATCAGTCTTCACACCAGACGATAACAGTGATCTACCAAGCATACTTGGAAATCGTTACAAACAATGGCTGACATCCACGTTATTGAAGGTCTATTCCTCTTGTTGTGGAATATTAACCCACATAAATTATAGGACCATGCATAATTTCAGAAAGGATCCTGAAATATCTAGCAGACAAGTGTGCACCATACATGAGGTATAATTACCAGAAGTGCTTCTCAACAGGTTTTGTCCCTGATGTGTGGAAAACAGCAAACGTTACAGCCATCTTCGAAAATGGAGAAAAATCCAAGGTCAGCAATTATAAACCTGTCTCCCATACATAGTCAGCAATAGTATGTAATATATAGATAGTTACAACATTCTAACACACTGTTAGCATGGATTACATACCAGACGAAGCTGCGAAACATAGCTCATAACTAGTGAATGAGCCCCCGAAATCCTTAGACAGAGGAAAGCAATATAACCTTGCTATTTTTGACTTCATTAAGGCTTTCGATCGTGTACCCATTGAAAGACTCCATAGTAGATTGCTTTTTCTAGATGCTGTTAATAGATAAATTCCGAAAGGAAGATAACGTCAGCATATCAAACAAATACATGTTCTCCAATTAAAGTATGAAATATCTATGGCCAAAACTACAGGTTACATTGTTCCAATGTTATGATGCATACCACCCCTCTCTCTCTCTCTCTCTCTCTCTCTCTCTCTCTCTCTCTCTCTCTCTCTCACACATACACACACACGCACACACACACAATAACATACATACAAAGATAGAGAAGATAACATTTCTTGATTCAAAAAGGAGTTTGCAGTGTATTAGCATTATTCTTACACATGTCGTAACTATGTGCAATTACAATACACCATAATGTTATAAATGGTTGATAGATCAAAGAAAGATTATTGGGAAAATAACATTTGTACACGGTGGGCTTAATATAATGCAAACAAAGTTAATTTTACATGACAGTATCACAGCTTGACCTCACTGCATTTTTCAGTCCAAATTTCACGTCCAAATTCATTTTCCACAACCTAATATCTTATCTGTTTTCTTATGTCTTGTTTTGTGACAAACAAGAAACATTCACTTAGCAGATAATGTTTATTTTGAAACACAGGTACAAAAACAACATCAAAGCTTGGCACATTCCAATTACTGTTAGGAACTGTGAGTACATATACTTTCTGACTTAACCATAATTTGGTAAATAATATACAAAGCAAACACTCATAGCAAGTAAGCAAACACCCATAGCAATGAGCAAACAAACAATGCAATGAGAAAACTCCCATAGCAATGAGCAAACACCCATAGCAATGAGCAAACACCCATAGCAATGAGCAAACACTCTTGACAAGGAGCAAACACCTATATCAGCTGAATTCAAAGTAAGAATATCAAACTTTTTATGCTAAAAGTGACAAATTAACTAACCTTTTCAAATCAAAATCATTTATTTAATGACGTGATTGACCATTGATAGAGTGCAGTTGTCAGTACAGTGCAGATGAATTCCATCTACTGTGTATACTCTCTAAATAAGTAGAGTCAAACCGCAAAGAACAATGATCCTAATTCGCTGTAGCATAATGTGCCTGTAGATCTGGGTCTATATTGTGTGTCCCTCTGATTACTCCAAGCAAACTGCAAAGATCCAGATCTGTCTGCACATTAGGCTTGGGCAGATCTCTGTGCAGTTTGTAGTTGGAATCAACTTATAAGTATTTGAAACTTGTCATAATCAGTCTTGTTTCCTAAATAGTTATGACATACAAATCTTCAAAAGAACATCATCTTTCATGAGAATATTGTCAAGATCATTGTCATTCGTCGTTTCTTTTTCTTTCATTATACGTCTCCATGTTATTTTTAATGAATACATTTTTAGAAAGAATTTAGGCATGTCATTATATCCAATGTACTTCATTGTAAGTGTATATGTGCATTAAAAAAAGCACATCAATAAATTATAATATATATTTAGTCATAATTATCAATACTTAACATCTTCATTTACAAAACATTATTATAGCTGCATGAATCTTTCATTCAAATTTTATCTAAAGGATAAAGCTGAATGCAATAAATGATAGCTATCTTACATGAATGTCGTAAGCAATTTGTAATAAGATTTTCACTTTTTTATTTGCATACTGCTTGCAATAATATTTCCAAAAGAAGTCATGGACATAGGATTGAAATAATAATAATAATAATAATAATAATAATAATAATAATAATAATAATGAGGACTTTACAAAGCGCTTAATCTTTAGAAGCTCTAAGCGCTTTACAACATTTACAATGATATGACTATAAAAAAACAAACACTATGAAATTAGAAAACATAAAAAATCCCGAAAATTAATTGGAAAAATTGAAAACTATCAAAAATGTGTGAGCAATACAGCAATCAATTTTAAACAACATAACATTTGTGAAAGAACATCGAAGGTACTGTCTGATACAGAATAGAAGGGAAAGTTTTACATGTGTACATACAACAGGTACATGCCGTTAATCAACAGGTACATGCCGTTAATCAACAGGTACATGCCGTTAATCAACAGGTACATGCCGTTAATCAACAGGTACATGCCGTTAATCAACAGGTACATGCCATTAATCAACAGGTACATTCCGTTAATCAACAGGTACATGCCGTTAATCAACAGGTACATGCCGTTAATCAACAGGAATGTACCATAAACACATTTACCTTCAATTTTGAACCCATTAGATTCTTCACACATGACTGGTTTTATTCAATTACAGTTAACCCCAACTATGAAAGACTTATAAAACATGACAAAAGTGTCCTTTCAACACAGATGTCTTGATGAAAAATTTCTAGTGCTTAAGTACATTTATCTTAGGCCATTAAAACAGTCCCACACATGTGATGACACTGATTAGTGGTTTTGGGAATGATATCACCTATTCATTACAACCTGCAAAAACCTGTAAAAAATCTTGTCTGCACACATTGGTGTAAATTGTATACATATACAAGTATTTCTCACAGCTGTGGAGCTATCATCAGATTTAGTTTTTTTGGGGGGTGACATCACAGACATGTACATTATGAAAACTCCTTGATAACATGTTAGAAAATTTATTTATCATTCACATATTAAAGAGTAGTTCTAAATCATTTAAATTTTTGATCAAGCATTTATAATAAGAAGTCATCTAGTGAAAACCAATTGGCAGTATTACTTCAAAGGTACCCAGAGTGGCCAAGAGGTCTAAAGCACTTTCCGTTACGGATCACTGCCATCTCACCTCTGTCTGCGTGGGTTTGAGTCTAAGATTCAGCTAATGTAGTTATGTGAGAAAGCTTGCCAGTAGCTTCTCGTGGGTCGGTGGTTCTGTCCGGGGGTTTTCCCGGGTTCTTCCTCCACCAATAATACTGGCCACCATGTATAGACTATCGTGTACTGAAAAATGGCATTAAACCCTAGAACAACATTCAATTTCAAGATTATCACTGTGGCTACCATACCAGACATCAGCTTTGCACTATTTGAACTAGCTGATGTAATAAGAATAGGTATAAACCCTATAACAATATCACATTTTCCTCACAAGAAGTTGCATTGACACTAATTTTAAGATGACCATTGTGGCAGACATACTGGAATCAATCTGCATCATTTTCATTTGCAACCAAAACTACATCATTAGAAGTCTTTCAACAACAACCCCATGTTCATGTAAGATTCCATTCTGAAGAATAACAGTAACTAAATTGTCGAAATGGCCTTTGTGGCTGCCATCTTGGATATCAGACAGTGGTCTCGCTTGGATTTTAAAACTAGGAGTCCAGGTCTCCCATTTGGTAAAAAATATTAGAGTCCCACCAACAAAAGTTGCAGACTCCTCCCAGAAAATGTTGAACTTTGCAGATTAGAACTGTTGGTTTCCATTACCTTTAATTTCCACTTTCTACACTGACATGTACAACCCTGTCAGCCTTTTTGGCATGTCTGGTATACTGCACAACGATACGTCATTTCTGTAAACATTGGATCACATACTGTTTTGGTTGAAATTTCAATTTTTGGCTGAAATGCAAACTGAAAGATTCAAAAGTAATGTATTTAATTTCCATAGCCAGTTGCATAAACATTACATCTTTTCAAAGCCATGTGCAGAATAGTTTGTCGTATAAGGAGTAGTGAAATCACAGGGGAGGTATGTTATTTTTGTCAGTTGAATTCGGTAGGTTTTGCGCTAATATTGGTGACCTTAGATATGCAGAATAGCCTGACGGCAGTGTAACTCTTGTTAGTCTTTCAGGGTGAATCTGAATTTTGTCAATCCAATGAATGGTCTTATTCCAACAGGAAGCCAAGCATCACACTATTTCTCACACTTGGTTACTATCCCATCAATCTATCAGTTCTAGCAACTTAAGCACTCTTCTGAATCTCATTAAAATCTTTGTCAGTTTGACATTTAACCACAAAATACTTATCCAAATTTCCAAATGATGTTTTATCCAAGCCTTGATTTGTCTTGATTTCAATTTTGCAAGCACTATATATTTTGCTAAAGTCAGAAATGAACACAATAATGGGAGCAAACGTTCTGATGTACTCTTATAATAACCACATGTGCATCTCAGGGCCTTCCTGCCTCTGAATTCAGACAATGTAAATATTGACACATTTTCCCAGCCAATCTGCTAGTCGAAATCTTTAAACTTGTTGCCCAGCTATTGCATCATGTTCATTTGATGTACTCTTATAAATAAAGCAAGCACATCTGTGGATATTTTAACCACTGCATTCTGTCATTGTAAATATCAGCACAGCTAAAATGATCAAATAATCAACAAACTCTCCAAGTGAGTAGGTTGTTGAAAAAGGACTGGCAACCCTTGAATTTTCCATCCAGCATGCGAACAGAGGACTCTTGCATCCAAAATATTAAAAAATTCCATCCAAATACACATAATAAAGCGTTTCATAGACCACTGTCAGATTTGCCACTTTGTAAATTATCACCAAACAGACATCTCAAGAATACTGGTGAAAGTATCGGTATATGACTTTCTGTTTTAAAGGAATAGTGATAAAAATATTCAATATGGCCTCTGTGGTGGCCATATTTGATATCTGAGTAGAACCATTTTCATTTAAGACATACTAGACATACTAGACCAATGCATGCATAAAGTTTCCAAGTATTTGAGGAGGAGTAACCATAAACAGAAGGACGATAGCAGACAGACAAAAGAGAATCACATAATCTCTTCTACGCTGTGACCAGTAGAGCTGAAACTAAAACTAGGAGTGTTTTGGGAAACAATAAGTTTTTTTATTGGACAGACCATTTCATTTCTGGGGTGGAAGGAGAAGGAGAGAGGAAATTGGGTTTGGGTAAGTATATTTTAAGTTTTTAGATATAATATAGCTTGAAAAGAATATTCTTACTCCAACTTTAAAGAAAACAAACCCACCTTAAATTAAAAGAGAAAATTATCTTGATATAAGCCCACCACCGCCACTACCAACACATTAAATGGTCAGTTTAAACATGTTATTTATCAGCATGACAAATACGAATAAATTCTCAATGAGATTGAGATGTCCATTTTACGCATGTGTCTTATATGGCAGTTTCTCTCACACAGACTTCTTCCAATCTTGCTTAACCTTGATTCGCAAATTTAACACTCCAATGGCTTGTGTTTTTGTAAGACGTGTTCAGATTTGCATCTTCCAACAAAAGATTTTACCATTGCAAAAGAAACACTATATCTGAGTTGATGTGTCTCCATCATGTACTGTCATATGCACTTTTAGATTTCCACTCCGACTAAACTTCTTATCACAAACTAAACACTTAAATGGTTTTTCTCCAGTATGTATCCTTACATGCTTTTTTAAATCTCCATTTTCATTAAACATTTTATCACAAACGTCACATTTGAATGGTTTCTCACCAGTATGTATTCTCATGTGTTTTTTCAAATCACCACGCCTAAAAAACATTTTAACACACACTTCACATTTGAATGGTTTTTCTCCAGTATGTCTCATCATGTGTACTTTCAAACTGCGACTCTCACTAAACATTTTATCACAAACTTCACACTTGAATAGTTTGTCTCCTGTGTGAATCGTCATATGCACCTTCAGGTTTCCACTCTGTATAAACCTTTTATCACAAACTTCACATTTGAATGGTCTCTCTCCAGTATGAATCCTCATGTGCACCTTCAAGCAAGCATTTTCACTAAACACTTTATCACAAATTTCACATTTGAATGGATTTTCTCCAGTATGTATTCTCATGTGCTTTTTCAAAGTTCCGCTCCGAATAAACATTTCATTGCAAACTTCACATTTGAATGGTTTTTCTCCAGTGTGTGTCCTGGTGTGTATCTCCAGACTTCGTTTTTCACAAAAAGGCTTATCACATATGTGACATTTGAATGGTTTTTCTCCAGTGTGTGTCCCCATATGTACCTTCAAGGTTCCATTTTCATTAAACATTTTATCACACACATCACATTTGAATGGTTTCTCTCCAGTGTGTATCCTCATGTGTACCTTCAAATTTCCATTTTTACTAAACATTTTATCACACACTTCACATTTGAAAGGTTTCTCTCCAGTGTGTATCCTCATATGTGCTTTTAAACTTCCATTCTCACTAAACATTTTATCACACACATCACATTTGAAAGATTTATCTCCAGTATGTCTCGTCATTTCTCTTGACTGTATTGTATTCTGCACTTCCCGATTGCGACTGTCACAAAGCATTTGATCACATTTCAGATGTTTTTTCTCCGGTGAATATAGTTAATTTCATTTCGGCGTGTATAGTTACCTGCATCCCCACTTGGAATATACATTTCATTACATATTTCATCTTCACTGAATATTTTACGACACACTTCATATTTAAACGGTATCCGTCTAGTATACATCGTCATGCACACTTCTTTTTTATTGCTTACAAATCCTTATTAAAGAATAAAAAGTGCCACAAAGTTCATAGGTTTGAGTTTCTATTTCATTTGTTTTTTTTTTTTGTTTTTTTTTTACATGTTCTAGCATGTCTGTATGGATTAATCATTACAAAAAGGACTGCCCATAACAGAGTTCCCTTTAACGAACTCGGCCGACCCTAATCAGTGCTAGTCCACATAACGAACCACGATACCACTATATAATACTAATTTGGATGGAATATTCTTTCTTCAACTTCCATTTCATTTTATTAAAAATATATTCTTTGCATGTTTCTTTGATAAGTTATTTATTCTGCAATATAAATATTGTAGGGAAAAAAAATCACACTTGCAGACTATTGAAATTATATACTGCATATTCAACATTTTGAAACAGTTTTCGTCCTCTTGCTGTTAATTATTCATTGACTTTTACGAGAGCATGCGTTTCCTTCACTACTTTCAATCGTAAACGTGCAATGACATGTATAAATCCGATTACAGTCGCACTCTCATCCATATACTTTAAATTTCGTTATCAACAGTAAATATTTATTATTCAAAGTTTAAACATTTTTGTCCTTGTGTGTCCATTATGTTGATTGATTGAAATAGATATTATTTTTGTTTAAAAAGATGATTACACTGAAAAGTAAACATTTCAAATTCTTATGCATTTATATTTTTAGTATTCAATTTTGTGTATTTGCCCGTCTTTGCACATTCTTGTTCCTTCTCTCAATACAAAATTGCAAATAAAAGTTTGGGTTAAACGTTTTTCATGCAAAGGAAATTCGGCAAGCCTCTTTTCTTTGTTAGGAAAATGTATATATCTCATGGTATAAAAGGATACAGCGTACATACTATACTTATATTTTATTTATATCATATACAAATACAAATAAATGCATAGAATATACGCTGTATCATAGATATATATTCATTTCAATTTTATGTACCTTTTAAATTGATTCACTCACCGCATAGTATAAATCGTTAAACAAATGCACAGGTGCGTTCACATTTGTAAGAACATAGTCTCAACAAAGTGTTAACATGGAATTACTTTAACATATGAATCAGATATTGCATCAAATAAAAACCCTTTTCCTTTTTGTTCTTTTGTTTTGAAAATCGTTTTTTTTGTTGTTGTTGTTGTTTTGTTTTGAAAATCAAATTACATTTGTTGCAACACAGTGATACAATAATTGTAACTCAAACTCCTTTAAATCATTTTGTATCTAATTCGAAGTGGGTTCCAATGAAGAATTTTAATAAATGATTCCTCTCAACTTAAATCGCAACACAACAGTAGATGTTTCTGCAGACTGAAAATAACATAATACAAGGAATATCATTGATAATTGTCAATTTTGGATCCTGATATTAATATAATAGACAAAAAATAGCTGTAATATGTTGTTTACACCTGATGAACACCATCTAAAATCATGGACAAAGGTTAAATACTTCATATCCATAAAGACAACACATCCTCCCATAAAGAAAAGGAACGATTCATACAAAAAATTCCACATTTAGAAAATCCATACTCCATGCCACAACAATCAGACTGCTGCTAAATTCCACCTTTTTGAATCATTTTTGGTAAGTTTGTATTCATTAAAAGAGCGCGAAATTCGCAAGTGATGTCGAGGGGCCCAAAGAAGCTCGAAGCCTCGGGGCCTTGCCATGGGTTAATACGGCACTGACTCTCGAGTCAATACTATAAGAACAGTTGAAATACTTGCATTGAAATACATTTCAATTGATTGGTTGAAATCTGGAGCTGAATAAACCGGTGCATTCTTAAGCGTGGCCTTTAATTTGTTTGTAACGCTCTTGATATTTGTCAGACCAATAAAACTTAGTCAAGAAATTCATCAGGGGTTCAGAAATTACGGACGAGCATAATTTCCGTTAAGATACAGCCATACCCAAAGCCGCATCAGTTGCTTTAAGATTGAGCGATAGCCTTTAATTTAACTGGTTGAATTTGTCCATGCGCCTCAAGATGCCCTAAAAGTATAGCAGAAGCAGGGAAGATAACCTCATATTTACCTGAACTATTTGTCAAATTTGCATCGCTGAGTCAAACCAAGAATATCCGGAGGGTTTTCAAATGATCCTTATAGGCACAAAAGATGATGACGTCATCATCGATTTACGCTTCAGTTGTCTAGACCAGATGCTATCAATCATTAAACGCTGGAATGTCAAAGGAGAATCTTTTTAGTATCAAAAGGCATTACATTATATTAATAAAGTCGATCTGAAGTTTTAAACGCCAACATTTCCTTACTTCCTTCCGTGTGAGGAATTTACCAAAATTGTTTCAAAAGTTCAAACTTGGTAACATAGTTTTCATTTATCACATAGTTGATACACATTGCCTATATGTGTGTAGTTTCATATTTTTTACTTCATAACACGTGAAGATATTACTTTATGCGATTTAGATTAGTCCAAATAACCCCAGGATATTGTGCAGTAATCTCTTTGCTGATTGGCTTCAATCGTGAGATATTTGTTAAATTCGATTTTTTTTTTCTTTTCTTTTCTTTCATCGGATATTTTTGGCAGCCATATTTTGAATTTACTCACGAAAGGGAATTGGGGAAAAAAGGTCATATCTGTTTGAATGTTGCCAACTTACCCCAACAGGTTTTTTATGTCATGTATAACATATCATAACATGAACAATTCCCACCCCCTCCCATCCCCCAGACATGAACATTAAGAACAAGTAAATCGAAGAGTATTGCTCAGATGATAGCGAGGGTTGTGGTGGCGATGAAGGATGGTGAATCTGCAGCGTGGAATCCAACCAAATACAAGCTTGGTTAAAATGTGACCGTACTGAACTAACTAAACTCATCTTTGTTCACAGAAGAATATATATATATATATATATATATATATATATATATATATATATATATATATATATATATATATATATATATATATATATATATATATATATATATATATATATATATATATATATATATATATATATACCGGTCTCCCAACTGACAGAACTTTATCCAACCACAGCTTATTTATGCGGGAAATATGTGTTGCAAGTTCGACTAAAAAAATATTTGTCTACATCTCCTGTGCAATATAATCTTCCGAATCAAATACTGTAAATATTCGGTCACAAATACATTACTGTAAATATGTGTAATTCTTCACCCAGTGATCTTCTTTCCACAAAAATATCGCAATAATATTAATGTTTAGTTGTGATGTGGAATTTCAAAGTAAACACTGTCATTGTGTTGTGTAGGCCACCTAAAATTGGTACTGTGCACTGATTCAAACAATGTAACATTATATGCACTGGATATTTTGTGTAAAAGGTTATGTTTATTTGGATGGACGCTTATTCTTTAATGTATAGTTACCAAAATTGTATAGTGTACTTTTACTAATTCAACTTTGGTTTGGACTATCTTTTGCGTGCAATAAATGAAAGGTACAGCGTCTGTCAAAATGAACGAAAATAAATAATTCTTCTTTATATCGATTTAATTTCTACTGAAATAAAACTGTGATAAAAAGAATCATGATGGCTGATAAAAAAATATTGACGACTTTGTATAGAGCTTAAACTTTATAAGCTCTAAGTGCTTTACAAAATCAATAATGATATGACAAAAAAAAAACACCATGAAATTGGAAAACATAAACAATGCTGAAAATATTTAAGATAGGAAACATTATTAGGTATTTAAGTTTGTTCATGTAGTCGAAAAATATGAGTTTTAAGAGCACGCTTGAAAGGGATCACTATGTCTTTGTGTCTAATTTAAATAGGCAATTCATTCCACGTCGCCGGGCCCTGTTATGCACAAGAAAGTGGTCCATATGACTTCGTTTTCATAGAGGGAATAATGAGTATGCGATTGTCAGAAGAGGAACGTAAGTATCTGGCTGGTGTGTACACATTGGTGAGGCAGATAGGTATGCTGGACTGGAGTCCGTCAGTGAAACGTAGCACAGAGAACAAATTTTTGTGTTTGATTGTGGATCGATTGGATAGCCAGTGTAGGGTACAGAGCAGCGGGGAGATGTGCTCTGATAGTGGTACTCTAAAGATGATCTGAGCAGTTGTGTTTTAAACTTATTGAAGTTTCTGGAGTAGATATCGAGACGAACCAGATAGAATTGAGTTACAATAGTCCAGTCTTGAAAGTACCAATGAAAACACGTGTTAAAGTGGCATCAACTTAATGATATTTGCGAATGGAGATGATGCATCTCAGCTCAAGATAAGCAGCCTTGAAAATGTTCATGACATGCTGGTGCAATGTCTGAGTACTGTCTAGAGTAACACCCAGGTTCAATATTGACTGTGTGACTTTAATGTTGGTGTTGCTGATATTTATTTTTGAGGTAAAGGATGCGAATGAGAAAGTCATTGAGTTGTGATCGGAATGGCCTCAACTTTATCATCTTTCATCCGCAGCTTGTTACATGTCATCCATGATTTCACGCCAGAAATGCACCTCTCTACTCCTTGGATGGTATCATCAACTTCACATGGGTGGCTTGACTTGTATAGCTGGGTGTCATAAGTGTACAACTGATGAGACACTGGGTGATAATATATGACACTGGTGTCAGGATAATGTGACTGGGTGGGACATCATGCTACATGTCTGCGGTATCATGCTCCAGTGCTAGAGATCACTATAAACTACCTCACTGCAGACATCGTAGTGATATGACTGAAAAAATTGTTAAGCTACGTTAAAAATCCTAATCACACACACACACACACACACACTATGACACTTGAGAGCGGCTGGGTGTATAGAATGAAGGGAACAGGTCAAAGAACAGTCCCCCGTGGAACACCACAACGTAGATCAACTGGGCTGGAGTATATTCCATTTGCAGATACAATTTGTGTCCTGTTGACTAAGTAGGACTTTATTCACAGTAAGGCTCTATTGTGATTGCCAAATACATGATGGAGACTGTGAAGTAATACTTCACAGTCTATTGTGTCAAATGCTGCAGACAAATCAAGAAGGGTGAGGACTGTAATATTCCGCTATCCAAAGCAGAGAGAATGTCATTACGTACTGTGGCAAGGGCAATATGCAGACTGTACATTGCAAAAGAACTGTTTGAATTCAGATGAGATACAAGTTGGATTAGAACAACTGTTTCTAAGATTTTTTATATGAACGGGTGATTAAAAACTGGGTGTAGTTCATTAAATCGTTATGGTCAAGTGTTTGTTTTTTCAGCATAGGCTTTACAATGGCAGTTTTGAGAATCATGGGAATTCCCCGGATGAGAGAGATATTAATAGCATCAGTTAGTGAAGGCAATATTTGAATGGCAATATGGGTTCACAGTACTCAAGCAGCAGTGATGTTGGAACTGGATCAAGTTCACATGAATTTGTTGCACTTTACTTCACGATTGTCCGTACAAAATTCATAGAGGCAGGTTAAAATGCTCATAATAATTGTCGCTAAAATTCTGTATCGCAACTGTATGGTGACAACGAGTCAATTGAAATTGTGTCTTCAAGCGTATCTCTAATGGTTCGTACTTTGTCGTGGAAGAAATTTGCAAATAGGTCCGGAAGGTTTATTTGAGAGAAGGTAGCTGGAAGTGGTATACATTTGTTCCTTTACATTAATTTGTTAGTTATCTCGAAGAGCTCTTTGCAGCTGGAACTCTCCGTGATCTTAGTACTGTAGTGGGATAATTTGCCTAAATGGAATATTGTGGAAAGCAGCTGATATTTGTGGGTTAAATACGTTAGCTAGTCTTATGGAGAAGAAGCTAGAAATGTTGATATTGATACCCCAATCTCTTGACCTAAATATTTAAACAGTGCTTTCTATGTCTTGCGCTTGTGTGGTCATAACATATACTCCATTGTATTTTCGACACATTCTTGAGTTTCTCTGCTGTTGCCTTTGATCGTATCTGTGTATTATGGGATTTTCGCAAGCAGTTCTGGCAGGTGTTCGATGACTTGGGCTGTCCTGCCAATCAGACAGTTTTTCTTCTTTTCCCATCACCAGTCCTTGACCTGATTCCCATCTTTGTTGTCTCGCGAGATGACGTTCTGTGAACCTCCCCAAACTTGAGCAAATAAATCCGCCTGAGTGGCCATGTCATATATATTCGAGAAGGACATTTCACTCAAGAATAAACATAACTCCTGGCCACAAGATGCCAATAGTTGGTCTAGAAGCAAGAAATCGATAAGACCCTCAAATATTTTAACGACTTTACCACATTCCACTCATTGCTGCAAGTAATTGCACGTCATACTGACGAACTGGGTGAATGTCTCGTCCCCTCATGTTTGCCATACTTAAACGTCTTGCGAAACCTTGCTCAGTTAGCTCGTATTTCTTCAGAAGTGCGTCTTTCAACGCGAGGTATAATTCAGCGAATCACCCGCAGATAAACTCGATTACACGTCTAAACTCGAATACACGTCTAATACTTTACCCTTCGATAACGCTTTAAGATGAAGCAAACTATCGTCTTTAAAATTTTAGAAACTCTGAAATATGTAAATTACGTGCGTTTTGCACATTATCGTGTGCGTGCTGTTCTTTTGGTGTTAGCTCTGTGAGCAAAAATTTCATAATACCAGTCGGCTGTAACATTAAATCAAACCGCCGATCAAATTCCTTTAAAAGCTTATCATTAATTTTGTCATTTATTTCAATGCTCAGACCTACATCGGATATTTTAGGGGCAATTACAGGTACTAACTCATTTTGCTTTACATTAAACTTTATCTATGTTAAAAAGGACATGTTTGTTTACTAATGTTCTCAGGTGACCTATCCTTGAGAAGAGATCCATATCATTTTCTGGAGGAGGCCTGGAATTATTTTCATTTAAGTTTAGGAGCTCTACAAATATTCCGTCCATCAATGTAGTAAAATGTATCTTTTACTAAAAGATACATTTTATCATGGTTGAAAAGAAATACCCAGTCCCCCATCCCCCCCCCGCTCCATAAATTAAATGAATCAGTCATTACGGCTTCCAATCCAAAATATTACATATTTTTTTATCAAAACCCTTATATTTAAATCAACATTTTTTTTAACAAGACTTGGTTACAAGTAGAAATGAAGTACGGTTACCTATTTAAACAAAATCTGGGGAAAAAACAGAGGCAAATGGGGATAATTTTGTAAACGTTCTTCATCGTGTAGATGCTATCTCTTAAGACGATGATTGTTCTGTTTTCTTCAACACTTATCTGCACATCACACAGACCAAATCTAAATTCATGTTCGTCAGGCTTCAATTGCTTTCCAATATGCAAATTTGAAATAATTATGGATTGTATAGTTGTTAATAAGAACTTAGAAAATCAGGAGTAGGAGAAATAGTAGGAACAATAAAAAGGCTAGTTCACGTATTGTTTGTTTTCTTTTCTTAAGCGAGTTTTATGATATTTGCCTTTGGGACTCACACTAATAACTATGTTAAAAAATGGGAACCAGTCCAGCAATGGGTGACCAACTAAACGTATGTCAGTGGCTTCATGTTGGTCAGTATTTCTTCTTCCACCAGATCCACTGGTCACCATATACAGCCTATCATTTGCTGAACATTGGAATTAAAACCAACAAAACAGACCTTGACATTGGTGATCAGTAATAATGGGTTTGGATGATATGATTGGTTAATATTGAAATGTAAACTTTTAGTAGCAAAAGTCATTTCAGAGGTCAACCTGTTTGTTAAAAGAAATACCCAAATGTTTCAAGTTAAGACTTCATACGCACTTATCTTAAAATTACTCAACACTAACATATACATCTGGTTCATGGTGCATAAATCGAAACATGCTTCATGCACATGTAGATAACAAATGCAGTGGTTCCTAATTAGATTTTAGAAACTTGCATCAAGGAAAGGTCTGTATGATCATGAGTATTTAGAAATTTAAAATTATTAAATTTGTAATATTTTGGTATTTGTATAGGCTGACAGTCGAATCTAATACCATCCGACTGATGCGACAACAATGTGACAAATTAGTATATCGTATGCTTCACACTTTAATGCTTTTTTCCCACCATACTCTCATGTTCACCTTTAGATTTATAGAAACACTAAACATTTGAGTACAAACTACACATTTAAATTATATTTCTCCGCTGTTTGATATTGTTATTGTTTGTGCGCGTTTAGTATTTGGTGTATAATATTCAGAACAATGATATCTAATGTTGTTGTTTAGTATTTGGTGTATCACATTCAGTACAGTGATGTCTAATGTTGTTTAGTATTTGGTGTATCATATTAAGTACAGTGATGTCTAATGTTGTTTAGTATTTGGTGTATCGTATTCAGTACAGTGATATCTAATGTTGTTTAGTATTTAGTGTATCATATTCAGTACAGTGATATTTAATGTTGCTTAGTATTTGGTGTATCATATTCAGTACAGTGATATCTAATGTTGTTTAGTATTTGGTGTATCATATTCAGTACAGTGATATTTAATGTTGTTTAGTATTTGTTGTATCATATTCAGTACAGTGATATTTAATTTTGTTTAGTATTTGGTGTATCATATTCAGTACAGTGATGTCTAATGTTGTTTAGTATTTGGTGTATCATATTCAGTACAGTGATATTTAATGTTGTTTAGTATTTGGTGCATCATATTCAGTACAGTGATATTTAATGTTGTTTAGTATTTGGTGTATCATATTCAGTACAGTGATGTCTTATGTTGTTTAGTATTTGGTTATCATATTCAGTACAGTGATATTTAATGTTGTTTAGTATTTGGTGTATCATATTCAGTACAGTGATATGTAATATTGTTTAGTATTTGGTGTATCATATTCAGTACAGTGATATTTAATGTTGTTTAGTATTTGGTGTATCATACTCAGTACAGTGATATCTAATGTTGTTTAGTATTTGGTGTATCATATTCTGTACAGTGATATTTAATGTTGTTTAGTATTTGGTGTATCATATTCAGTATAGTGATATCTAATGTTGTTTAGTATTTGTTGTATCATATTCAGTACAGTGATATTTAATGTTGTTTAGTATTTAGTGTATCATATTCAGTACAGTGATGTCTATTGTTGTTTAGTATTTGGTGTATCATATTCAGTACAGTGATGTCTAATGTTGTTTAGTATTTGGTGTATCATATTCTGTACAGTGATATTTAATGTTGTTTAGTATTTGGTGTATCATATTCAGTACAGTGATATCTAATGTTGTTTAGTATTTGTTGTATCATATTCAGTACAGTGATATCTAATGTTGTTTAGTATTTAGTGTATCATATTCAGTACAGTGATATCTATTGTTGTTTTGTTTTACGTATGCTGAGTGAGTAGTATGTGAGATGCATGCATTGCACGTGCCTAGTTAACATGCAACCGCCGAGTACATTATCAAGTTTCCTGTTCCATTGTTCATTTCTCCAACGACTCTCACGGAGTCTGCATTTCTGATACTTTCGAAAGGGTATATAAGAAAAATAACAACGGTACATCATAACACTAAATGGTGCTGGTAAGTGTTTATTAATTACATTACAGAAACTCGCGCACCGACACCTTTCGCACCGATATGCGCGCACTGACACACTCGCACTGCACGCAATGACAGGAACACGTAGACACACGCACGTACACATGCAGACACACGCACACGTACACAGACACACACAGGCGCACACACACGCAGACACAAGCACACGCAGATACAATGAGACGCGCACACACCTCGCACACTCGCATACGCACACATGCACAGGGACACATAGACACGCAGACATAACACGCACACACACATGCACATATACCCACGCACAGACCGATGCACAGCGACACTTACACAGACACACGCCGAGAGACACACACGCATGGACACACACGCTGAGACACCCACACCCACACACAGACACACAAACACACGCTGGCACACACGCCATGACAAGTACGCAGAGACACAGGCAGAGACACACATTGACACACACACGAGACACAGAGACACCAACACCCACAGACACACACACCGACACACACTGACACACGCACAGAGACACACAGAGGCAAACATACGCACACACTTACAAACACACTAACACAGAGATAAACACGCATACAGACAAAACATGCACACAGAGACATACGTGCACACAGACATCGACGTACACAGACACACGCGCACACAATGACACGCGCGCGCACACACAGGTACACACGCGCAGACGCAGAGACAAACTTTGTACCTTTAGAGAGTTTGTCAGACCAATGCCTCCAAACTCTGTCCTAGTTGATGTGTGTTCCCTTCTACTTTGGTTTTAGTATTTTTCGCTTTTAATTCACAAATCCAGTCGTATGTCTTGTCTTTGCTTAGTACACAAAATTCTTTATTGTCCCTATAAAGAAATAAAATTTCTTTAATCCTCTTATATAAATGTGGTGTCTATTTTCTTAGTGAATTTGTTGTTCGTGTAAATGTCATGTCTGTTACGCATTCCGAAACCTAGCCAATAAATGTATAATGCTTCCCATGTTTGTGCAGTGTTACTTGATCTTTTAATCCTATTTATTATTGTTTTACATTTTATTAGGAAGGGATCAAGTAAGGCTAATCCCCCTTTTGTTTAGACCTATATAGTGTTGACTTTTTTATGTAGTGTCTCTTGTAATTCCATATGTATTCTACTATATCATTATCAATGGTTTCTAGTGTTTTATTGTTAATATCCACAACGTTTAGTATGTCAAATTTGAATACATATGTTTTTGCAACCTGTGAACGTTCCATTAGACTAATTGGCGTTAGTGCCCAGATATTTATTACTTCTTTTATTGTTTCTTTATTTTTATACAGTTTTCTTTTTCTTCGTTTGCCCCAAAGATTATTCCTAGGGCCTTTACACTATTTTTGATTAGATGTGGAGGTAAACCAGGATGGTTTCCCCTCCAGTTGCCTATTTTTAGAATTTCTGTTTTGTCATGATTTATCTGTGATCCCGAGGTTTTTCCTACTCCTTTTGTAGGTGATAAAAGGAATATGGATCATTTATGAAGTTTGTACAATCATCCTCGTGTTGAAGCATCTTAAATTCTTCTATTAACTTTGGTATTCTTATTCCTTTAATATTAGTGTTGCTCCTGATCTTAATACTCAGGATTTCAATTGCTATTACGTATAATAGCATTGATAGTGGGTAACCTTACCTCGCTGATTTTTGAATTTCAAATTTTTTCCGTTTTTGCCCTATTTACTTGTACATTTATTTTAGTCCATTTTTGGAAGCTATTTCCAAATCCAAATATTTCCAGTACTTTTTGTGTATAATTGTGTTCTAATCTGTCAAAAGCTTTCTCGTGGTCGAAAAGTATCATGGCACATTTTGAGTTTGACCCGTTTGTAAAGTCTATAATGGTCCTAATGTTAAGTATATTGTTATTTATGCTTCTGTCTTTACCACCGCATGTTTGATTAGTGTTTACTATCGTGTTTATTCCGTTTTTAACCCTATTCGCTAAAATTCTACTCAGTATTTTGTAATCTGTGTTAAGGAAGGAGATAGGTCTCCAGTTTTTTAGGTCAGTTCTGTCGCCTTTCCCTTTATAAATGATAGTAATCAATCCATCCATCATTGTCTTAGTCATTTTGTCATTTTTCAACAATATATTATTATATAAGCTTTCTAGAATGGGTGCCACCTCACTTTGGAATTTCTTAAAGAATTCCGCCGTGAGGCCATCTCGTCCTGGTGATTTTCCTTTTGCAAGTTCTTATATTATGGTCTGCACTTCTTCCACAGAAAGGGAAATGGGCCTCCCGTTTTTTTAATCTGTTTTGTCACCTTTCCCTTTGTATATGAGAGTAATCAATCCCTCGTGCATTGTTTTTGTCATTTTGTCATTTTTGTGTAAAATATTATATAGATCCCCTAAAATTGGTGCCACCTCACTTTGGAATTTCTTATAGAATTCCGCTGTGAGGCCATCTCTCCCTGGTGATTTTCCTTTTGCAAGTTCTTTTATTGTGGATTGCACTTCCTCCACAGAAATGCGATCATCACGCCGTTTCTTGTGCTCTGATATCACTTCGCATTGTATTGAGTTTAGATATTGTGTGATTATGTCGTTGTCTATGTTTTTAGAAGTGTATAATGTTGTATAATATTTTTTAACCTCACTCATTATTTCGGCTTTTGTTGTAATTTCCACCCCTTCAATGTTTAATGTATCTAATACTTTCTCCCCTCCTATTCTTTTTTCTTCCCTGTTTGTATATGTGGTGAAATTTTCCCGCCTTTATTTCTATTCCCTTTGTTTTCAATTCCTTTTCTAATTGTTTGGAGTAGCTCTCCTTATCCCTTAAAGGTGTTGTGTAATCATTTATTAGTCTTTTTAATGCTATGACTTGATTAAATGGGTGATAGAAAAAAGTAAAGTATATGTAGACAAAATGTGCAAAATGTAATTAACGAAAATCATGTAGTGTCGATTCAGTAGTTTGCATAAGCAAAGTACTGGATCACTTGTGAGCACAGCTCGCAACTCGCTCAATTACCTTTATAATTTCGTGATCCACTATAATCCAAATAGTAAGAAATAAATCCAAATAATAATAATGCAATGACTAGGATAGCAGTAGATTTCCTAGCGCAAAAACACGTCCTATTCTTTTTTCTTCCCTTTTATGTAATTCCTTACCCTGTTTGTATGTGTGGTGAAATTTTCCCGCCCTTATTTCTATTCCCTTTGTTGTAATTTACTTTAGCTTTTCTAATTGTTCGGAGTAGCTCTCCTTATCCCTTAAAGGTGTTGTGTCACCATTTATTAGTCTTTTCAATGCTAACTTCTGTATTTTTTTTATTCGTTTACGTTTAGTTGAGTGATATTGGGCTATTTGTTTTGCTTTTACTTTAAATTTATCCCAATCTGTGGCAATATCTGATTTATTTTTTCCCTGTTCATTTGTGATTTTAGGGATTTCCATTTTTATTTCATTAATTAATTGCTCGTCATCCAAAATTGAGTTATTTAGCTTCCATTCCCCAGATCCCCATCGGCCATTTTTGATCACTATTTCTAGAGTTATTTGTTTATGATCCGAAATTTGATAATCTAACATTTTTGCTTGTTTGTTTGTTTTATGTCCGAAATCAGATACATAAAATTTATCTATCCTACTTGATCCTGTTACATATTCATGTGTATATTCAGTTCTTAATAGGTTCAGTTTTCTATACACATCAGTTAATTTATTTTGTTTTATCAATTTACCCATTACTTGAAATGATGTTTGGTCTTTGGTTGTTAGTTTTCCGGTGCGATCTACATTTTCTCCCACTCAATTAAAATCCCCCCATAATCAGGTGTTCTGCTGTGAAACTATTTAGATATTTATTTAGATTTATTATAAAGTCGTAGTGACTTTCCCTATGCGCTGGGGCGTATATATTCAATATATGTAATTTATTTAGTTTTATATGTAATACCCTTCCCTTTAAACTACTATCTTCTGTTATTCTTTCCCAATTTTGTCTATTTTTATTTCTAATTATCGTTGCGACTCCCGCTTTAATATCGTTGTGTTTGGCTTCGTTTATTACAACTATTACTTCCATTTGAGTTTCAATTTCTGTTATAGTGTTTGTCAGTTTGTTGTGTGTTTCTTGAATTAGTATTATGTGCTGTTTTAATTTTATGAGTTGTGCAATTTTATCCTTATCTATTCCATTAGTGTTTATTGATGCAATATGGAAGTTTAATTCCTCCATTTTTGGTTTTCCAGTTGGCTTTCCCTAGTTTTAAATATTAATGATAATAGTAATGATAGTAATGATACTAATAAGTGATGAAGAAAAAAGAAAGCTAAATTGTTGCGTTGTGGGGCATTGGCCCCTCGTCTGTCTGGTCTCTAATGTCGTATGTGTCTTTTAGGTTTTTGTTCGTTATTTGTTCGTTAGTCGTGTCAGTCATTTCTATTTCCGGTTGTGTGATTGAGTCTTGATTTAGTGGTGTTAAGTCATAATCTTAAGTGTTCTCCCGATGTTGATGATAGGTATTCCTCTTCCATTTTCTTTTCCCTTTCTCTCCGCCTGAGTTTACTCGATGTTTTCTGTCTTGGCTGCGGCCTTTCTGTAATCGTTGTAGGCTCCTCGCTGGTTGACGAGCTTGAAAGGATGTGGTTTTTCCTTTTTCTTTGGACTGGCACCGGTGTGGAAGCCCTTGGTGTTATGCCACACGTGTCCGTCGTTATGTCTAAAGGTTCTATGCCCATTTCGTGTTCCTCCTCTTGTTCCTCTATTTCCTCCTCTATAGAGAGGCATTCATACCGATTGCTCATCTTTAGAGGGGCTGGTGAGATTGTTCTTAGTTGTTTTGGTTGGGGTGCGGAATGTCTTCTTGAGGTATGACTTCTCTCTCCTCTCCACTTGTGGTTCTTCCTGCGGCTCTGGTTCCACATTATTTTGTTGTTGTTGTTGTTGTTGATTTTCCGATTCCGTGTTTGTTGCCGCTTTTGCCGCGTATGAGTTGGGATCGCGTGGCTGTATTGGTACAGTGCAGTGTTTCACTCCGTGTCCTATGACTTTACATCTTGGGCAGGGGCGATCCTTGTCGCATCCTCTGTACCATGATCGACAAAGAAAGCCCATAATGTAGAAGAATGGCGGTACATAGTTAGCCTCTGCAGCGGGAACTCTTATTATTCGCTCTCCATTCTTCACATCCTTGTGGCCATAGCAGGCTTCTGGCATGTCTTCTCCTACATGTATCTTATGTATGGCCATTAGTTTATCTGATATTAGTGCTGTAGATACTTCATGGGGCAGGCCCGAAATAAAGAAGTCTATCGCCTTTGGCTCTATGTCCCTCACTATAGGCTCTGTATCATAGATTTTAACTCTTTGTCCTGCTATTTTCATCTCTGTTTCAGCATGGGCCTCTGGCTCTTGGGGTATAGGAGGTACTTATTTCTTCCCCCATACTGTAATGCGTCGATTTCTGCTAGGTTGATTCCCAATATCTCCATTTCGGTCAGCACTTCTGTTTGTCTTGGGAATATGGTGCTTGTGCCAAAATCTAGTGTCTGACACCCTTCTCTATGGTAGATCACAAGTTTCTGTTTGCCTAATTCGCCCTCTACCACAGTATTGAAGAAATCGGTGATCTTGTACCGATTTGGATCAATTTTCAATGAATCTGCTTTCTCCATTGTTTCAGTCAGTCTGAAAATGTCAGTCTGGGTGGGAAATTTAACAATAAATAAAATAACTACTACAAAAAAGGTGCACGAAAATGACTTAATTAAATGGGTGATAGAAAAAAGTAAAGTATATGTAGACAAAATGTGCAAAATGCAATTAACGAAAATCATGTACAGTGTCGATTCAGTAGTTTGCATAAGCAAAGTACTGGATCACTTGTGAGCACAGCTCGCAACTCGCTCAATTACCTTTATAATTTTGTGATCCACTATAATCCAAATAGTAAGAAATAAATCCAAATAATAATAATGCAATGACTAGGATAGCAGTAGATTTCCTAGCGCCAAAACACGTCCGCTCTCCTCGACGTCTGAAAGCCAGTAGATTTCCTGGCGGTTTGCTTGGTTCTTGCCACTTGACGTAAAGGTCGAAAGAGCTGACCAGGTTGTCCATCAGTTTTCCTTTTCTTCATTTGCCCCAGGGCTTTTACTCCGTTTTTATCAGGTGTGGAGGTAAACCAGGGTGATTTTCCCTCCAGTTGCATATTATTAGAATTTCAGTTTTGTCATGGTTTATTTGCGATCCTGATGCTTTACCAAAAGCTTCATATTCCTTTTGAAGGTGATTAAAGGAATTTGGATCATTTATGAAGTTCGTACAATCATCAGCATGTTGTAGCATCTTAAATTCCTCTTTTAAGTTTGGTATTCTTATTCCTTTTATATTAGTGTTGTGTCTGATCTTCATACACAGGATTTCAATTGCTATTACGTATAATAGCATTGATAGTGGGCAGCAGTAGATTTTCTTTTTTTTTCTCTTTTTGGGGGCACCAGACAGATCCCCCCAATAAAAAAAAAAGTAAAACGTTTTTATGTATGTATGTGTTCCCCCAGGTATGTTGTTTGTTGTTTTTTATTTTCATTTAGCGCCCCATTTAATTTACCCCCATCGGGGTTATATATTTGATACGGGGTATTTTAGTATCCCTAGTGTTTTTTTCGTAGATCCTTACTAGGTGGGAATTGATCTACCCACAACTAGTAGTCTACGTTTGGATTTGTTTTGACCATGGCTAGTGGTCTCCTATTATCCTTGTGTTTGCTATTTGTGTTGGTGCTATTTGTCTCTTGCTATATAAGGTATATACCTTGTATGTGTGCAAAGAATTGCCATTTCATTCAAATTTTTCTCGGTTATCTTATTTTTATGTCTTCTCTAAATGGAAGACATTCTCTTTTTTGTTGTTTATTTTATTTTAATTTAATTTTAATTTTGAATGTTGTATAAATTGAAGTGTGCTATTTAAAATTTTTAGTATGCTTCAATTTATCTAATACTATTTATATTCTTAGGTCCGTCTGCCTTGAGACAGAATCTGTACGAATTTATTTTGTTGTACAGTTCCTGTCTCAATTTGGGCCGGCCTTTAGTTATTTATTTTAATTAAGAGTATGAAAAGTTTCAAAATTGTTTAAGTTGCCTTTAATGAGAGCCACGTCTATTACGGGAGATAGACATGGCAGAGAAAGTGTGGATATAGTATGCAGAGAAGTAGAGGTACGTTAGTAGAATAAAGTTTTATATGTGGGTAATTTTTCCAAACTCTGCCACAGGCCTGCTCACTTCGCGTGGCGCCATGTGATTTAGCCCCATGGCGTCCTCGTGTGTACTTTCCCCTTACAAAATATATATAAGTAATTAAGATGAATATTTTTTTTTGTTTTTTGCTAAAGAAAAATAAAATAAAATAATTTCAATATATTTTAAATTTAAAAATTACTCCCTAACCTTCATTATTGGTCCACATTTTATAAGAGTCCTCGTTATAAAGTCCGTTATTTGTCTAACCAATTGTTTATTAAAGTTTCCGTCTTTCGTATTTGTCTACCTTCATTATTTCTATTATTAGTTTGATCCTTTCTTCCTTTGTTTCGTCACATTGCGTTATTGTGTGGTACTTTGTATAAGGGGCATTTTTGCATAGAGGGCAGCTAACAGGGTCCGTATCATTCGTCTTCTAAAAGCCACTTCGCCTGTAAGCCAGGCGTTGTTGAGGTACGTGTATATGATACTTTGTACCTTTAGAGAGTTGATGTCGGACCAATGCCTCCAAATTCTGTCCATGTTGATATATGGAAATTCTATCTCTATCTGAATTTTTGTTTTATTCGATTATATTTCCGAAATCCAGTCATAGGTGTCATCTTTATCCAGTTCCCATATTTTTTTTATTTTCCCTAAACCTATATAAAAATTTCTTTAATCCCCTTATGTACTTGTGGTGCGTCTACTTTCTTAACTAATTTGTTGTTCGTGTAGATGTCTTTTCTGTGTCTCATTCCGAATCCTATCCAAAAATGTATAATGCTTCCCATGGTGTTTGTGGTGTGTTACTTATCCGTTTAATCCTATTTATTATGGTTTTAGTTTTAATTAGGAGAGGATTAGGTAAGGCTAATCCACCCCTTTTTTAGCTCTATATAATATCGACTTCTTTATGTAATGGGGTGTTGATCCTCGTGTCTCTCCCCAGCAAATACAGCTGGTTCGAGTCGGAAGAGGAACACCGTCATTTTGAAAATGTATATCAATAGTGCAGTGGAGCCCTGTCCACCCCATGTATGTAAAATAGTGTATATTTTCATGTTTTTTATTTTTTTTTAATTTAAATAAATTTTGGCGACGGTTGATCTTTGCTTTGTTCATCAAATTTATAATAGTTACATTACCCAAAAAGGAATTTCGACCGATAATACTCTCGATTTCTCTATTAGTGCTATAGAGCATAAAGATTTCTTTACAGTCTTGTTCCTTAAACTTAGGACTGTACTCTTTTCCCTTAGAATTATAAAATTCCAGGGCCAATTTCCACTCCTGTTTTAACTAATTTATTATATTGTATTCAATTATTCCCAGTTGACTTTGCCAGAGTCAAGTTTGTCCATTATGTGTGCAAAATTGTTTTTTTTAGACTTGTATGTTTGTATAGTATTATGTTTGGACAGCATTAGCTAGTTCAAATTTTTTATACAAGTTATCTCCCTTAGACCATATAGTATTTAATGTACTTTTGAAAATTGTTTTGAATAAGCCCAATTAATTCCAAGTTAAAATCCAAAAAGTGCACTTTATTTAAATATTTTATGTGCTTTGTTTTCAATAATTCCTTTGAATGCTGTGGCATTTTGTACAAAAATATGTATAAAAGTGATGTGTTTTACCTTTGGTCATCTGATAGTCAGTCATTTCGGTCGTAAACATAAAGTCCTGTGAAAGATTCCTGAAAAGAAATCTAAAAAGAATTTAGATATAGTTTAAAATAAACTATTATTTATTTAGTTGATTATTTCATGGGACCTTAGCCCCTTTTTGAAATAATTTTGATCTTTAAAATTAAGTGCCTTAGCACTAAGGAATAAAGAAAAGAAATATTCATTCGCTTTTTTTGTGTTCTTACAAGTTAAATAATACTATATAATAGAGACAAAGCAAGAATAAATTGAAAAATGTCTTATATAATCAAGTCGAGCTTCAAAAGTTGACATGATTCTTTGTAGTGTTCCTTCAAAGGAGCTATTGAAGTCGTTCGAAGCTCCTTTGTCTTAGTACTAAGTTACGTAATTAGTTGTGTATATATATATATATATATATATATATATATATATATATATATATATATATATATATATATATATATATATATATATATATATATATATATCAAGCCCGACCATTGCAAAAATTACTAACAAAATGCGTCTCTTACTCATAGGACATAGCATCATTAATAGATTGAGGCGGAGTGCCGTTGCAGATACCATGATGAGGCCACCCGGTCTGTTAATTGGTTATTTTGGAGTTTCTGGGGCATGGACGTCGACTTTTCTGGGACTTCAATATGAAGTTATACCCGATATTGTATTTCTCCAAGTTGGGGAGAATGAGATTGGATATAAATCGCCTGCCGAAATAGTGGCAGATCTACAAGAGTTGTGCTTTGAATTTCGAGATATGGGTGTCCGATATGTTTTAGTGGGCTGTCCACTAGTAAGGAGAATTCCCCGAAGAGTGACTATTCGGGAGTATAACTTGGCGGCCTTATACATACGTGTAGAGATGACACGGTTCTTGAGCACATCCTGGATTTTATTTGATTAGAAATCATGGTTTCCAACCCCGGTTCCTGTATTCTGATGGCGTGCATTTGCCCAGGAGAGGCAATAGGTGGTTTCTTCAGAAGTTGTTCGTGTTTATCATGGATCATATATATTAACTGTGTGAAAAAGTGACAAAAGAACATTTTTTACATTAGTTGTAAAATATGGTATGCATAGTTTACTTATTACTATCATATTTAAAGGTCACAGAAGTGAAAAAGACTTATCTAATTATGTAGTCATATTAGTAGTAAACAGTTCTTGTTTACATTCGTTTGTCACATTCCGTAGTATTTCTTACCCGTCACGTGACTTTTTACTATAAAATGAGAGTACGAGTTGTGAAACAAAGTCACGTGGTAGCTATGTAGTTTTCAATGTGTAGTTCCACAATATTGTTGTTATCATATCAGTTTATTTCATGTATTTACTTGATTAATCATATATAAATGCTCAAAAAGAAAAACTGTTCTTTTTGAAATTGTATAATCTTTTAATCTGCGAATGGAACTCCATAGTAAATTTGGGAATGGAATTCCATAGTAATTCTTACTAGTCACGTGATCTAGTGAAGAAAAGTGTCTATAACATTTTATTATTTTAAATGTTCACAGATGTAAGTTAGATTTTTTGTTTTATATATGTACAACAAATAGTTGTTTCTAACTTTGAATGTATAAAATATACAGGTTTTTAAGAAAACAAGAATCGTGTGAAAGTACTGACCAAATAATTGTTTCGTATCACGTGATTGCTAAGTGCTGGGAGAATTTGGGCTTTACGGCTAGGAAAGAGACAAAAGTCTGCGTAAAGCCATCACGAGGACGCCTCAGGCGTGTGAAATTTGTTCTATCAGTGAGTTATAATCACGTGGTAAATTTACTGCTAGAAAGGTTTAACGTTGTATGCTGTAAATATAGCAATAGTCGAACTTGGTGTATAAGAGATAATTTATCATAGCAAAATGTACTGTAATTCCTGATAAGTATACTTTTATATGAAAGGGCTAAGTTACTAAAACTATCTTGAGATTGAGAGAAGAACAAATAGAAAGGACTTTTATATTATCCTAATACCCAAGTCTGAGTGTTTCTTGTTGAAATTATATCAATTAGAAATTTTATAGTCTCGTTATATAAATTTTTATCTACTATTTGATTAGTATATAGTAATATATTATCGTTAAAGGTATTCATTTGGTTTTTAATCTTGGCTGTAATTTCTTCTCTTTTCAATTTAAAATTTTCGCAATTTAAAATTAAGTGATTTTTACTATCAGTATGTTTTTTTACATAAGGGACATTTTGGAAGTTTTTTGATAATCTTTCTTTTATAAGCTAAATCTCCAGTCCACCAAATGTCATGGAGATATTGAAATATTAAATTAGCTTTTTGTGGTTGTCTGATTTTAGACCAATTTTTCCATATAGTTTCCCAGTTAAGAGCTGGATTTAATAATTCAATTCTGTGTTTTGGAAGTTTCACGTTTTTTATATCATTATACATTTCTGTAGATTTTTTTAGGTTGCCATGCCATATTTTGGTTCTTATAAGATCTTATAGTTTATGTAATGTGTCTTGAAATTCCATATGTATTCTACTATTTTATTATCGATGATGATGAATATTTGTTTTGAGTGATTCGTCCCGAGGGCTCTTATCACTGTTTTATCCGTCAAAGGACGGTTATTTAATTAATCATGAGGGTGGGAATAGAGCCACCACCCTGCAGGCGTTTACGTGTTCATGGAACACTTTTTAATTTGGCCGTCACATCTGAGTAGCTATTGAGCTACTACTGTGTGATTGTAAGGCCTTACTATATGAGTGGGAATAGTTCCAGCACACACTCATATTTATGCCATCTGTTGTTATTGGTTACTAATGGACGTGCTAAGCACGTGTCGTTGTTGTAGCAGGTGGAGTAGGTAGTGGGCCATGCTTGGAAGGCTGCTTTACTGAGTCTAACCCCTATTTATATACTCTGTGCTATTTGTCTAAGTTATAAGTATACAGTGCTTTTTGTGATGTTCTTTGGAAATTAGTGTTTTGTGTGATATTTATTTGAGTTGTTGATTCTAATTTGTTCTGTGCAACATTGTGTTGCGGTGTCTGATGACCTTGGGCTTGGGTCACCTTATATTCGCTGTTTGGGGTCCTATTAGTGACTTAATTTTCTGCGTTTGGTTATAGTTGCAGCCTTGTGCCGCTGGGCCTGATATTCTTGGAATTGTGACTACCTTATATGTTCTAGATTTAGGGTCTTATCGTAATTACTTTCCATTTTTTTAGTTTTGTTTGCAACCTTGTGTCGCTGGGCCTGATAGTCTTTGGGTGTTTTAGACTACCTTATATATCTAATTTGGGTTCCTATCCTATTTTCCTGTCTAATTTATGTGCACCGGTCTCGGTTCACTGGTTTGTTCTACTTAACTTATCCTAGTTTTTGTATATTGTGTAGATTTGCACTGTATACTTGATAGAATTGCTAGGAGGAGTTTAGAGGTAAGAGAGTAGAGGCAGAAAGTGGGGAGTAGGGTGTTAACTTTTGGTTGTCTGTTCTTACTGCCTACTTTTATGTTGTTTTTGATGGCATCCTATCATACTACTTTTGTTTGGTTGTTATTTCTATTATAAATATTTATAACCATTATTATGATATTTTTGAATTCAGGCTAGTGCGGCTTATTTTTGTTTCCTAAGGTTTTCCTCAATTTGAGGTCAGGTATGTGGTTTGGACAACTAGATGATGACTAGTGGGTCCTTGCCGCAAATAGCAGGGGCCGTTAAGCGACACGTCAAGGGTTTTTCACTGTCACACCCAGATGTGAAGTGTCGTTTAGTAGGGGTGGGGTTCTTCCTATAGACTTGAAAGAATTATGAGGAAGTTCCCCTGGTCCGCATTCAGAATGTTTACTTCTGGACAATATATTATATATGGCTACGAGCCCCCAGTCAGCAATGCCGACAGTTAAATTAAAAGAAATACAAAGATGAAATTTAACAACAATTTAATAAATGAAAATTTTAAAGATATTAATCAGTCAATGTCACTCTTGACCCAATGATCCCTAGATCATCATTTGATTTCAGTGTGAGGAATATTTTCTCTTCTTGAGTGTTACTCATCTAAATAAGTCTCCTTTCGTCTTTCTCTCCTTCCGATTCCTCTACTTCCGGTTCCTCTTCTATCTCTACTTCCGTTTCCTCTTCTATCTCTACTTCCGTTTCCTCTTCGACGGTATCTCTTGAGGTCACCCGAAATTCACTCGGTATCTCTCAAATTCACTCGGAATTCTTTCCACGTCATCCGGAATTCCCCCGGAATTCTCTCAACGTCACCCGAAATTCTCTCAACGTCACCCGAAAGCTTCCTTTGAAGCTATCTTAAGATTTCCTTGATTTCCAAAATCTGAGTCTGCCACCAATTTTCGTCTGGCCGTACGGAGTTCTACTCTCTTCTCAATTCTTGTAGCAACTGACGAATGTAAGTAAGTAAGTAAGATGTGTTTTAAGTGATTCGTCCCGAAGGCTCTTATCACTGTTTTATCCGTCAATGGACGGTTATTTAATTTATCCTGAGGGTGGGAGCGAGCCACCACCCTGCAGGCGTTTATGTGTTCATAGTGGAACACTTATTTAATTAGGCCGTCACATCTGATTAGCTATTGAGCTAATACTGTGTGATTGTAGGGCCACATGCCATATGAGTGGGAATAGTTCCAGCACACACTCATATTAATTCATCCGGTGGTATTTGGTTATTTCTGGACGTGCTAAGCACGTGTAGTTGCTGCTGCAGAGGTAGTGGGCGAGTCGAAAGTGCCTGGCAAGGGCGACTTTTGTTTTGGGGACCTATCCCTATTTTGATACCCTGTGCTGTTCTTGGGTGGTACAACGCTTGTGTTACAGTATGTGTTGTGTGTGGTGCTCAGTGTGTGTTTATTTATGTTGTTTTCCTATTGTTTTTTGTGCAACATTGTGTTGCTGTGTCTGATGATCTTGGGGTTTGATCACCTTATATACACTATTTGGGGTCCTATTTAAGCCTTATTATCTTAGTTATTTGGTTATACTTGCAGCCTTGTGCCGCTGGACCTGATAGTCTTGGGTTTTTGACTACCTGATATGAGCTAATTTGGAGGTTCTACGTAATTTCTACCTTGTATTTTAGGTTTGCAACCTTGTGTCGCTGGGCCTGATAGTCTTTGGGCTGTTTCGACTACCTTATATGAGCTAGTTTTGGGTTTTCTATCTTAATTGCTAACTAGTTATGGTCCACCGGTCTCAGTGAACCGTTTGGTTCTACTTAAATTTTCTGGTTATTAATAGTGGTTGTTTTTAACACTGTACACTCGGTTGTATTTCGTAGAGAGAGTGAGTTTGTAGAGATAGTAGTGAGTAGAAGAAGTGGGGTGATTATTGGTGTTCATATGTCCTTGCTTATTTACTGTGCTTTTATTTTCCTCTTGAGCTTATGTCACCCTACTATTGCGATGTTATTTATGTGGTGTTTATTTATGACCTTATTTGTTTAGGATATTTATTTTTCCCTGATGATGAGTCCCTATTTGTGCGGTTTTTTTTTTTATTTAATATAAGTAATTAATCCTCTATTTATGGGGTTAGATATGAGGTTTGGTGACTGAGTGATAACAGATGGGTCCCTGCCTAGTTCAAGGGGCCGTTAAGCGACACGTCAGGGTTGTCCATTGTCGCACCCAGTGGTTTTAATTTGATATGATTAGTTATTTCTCTATTTATGGGGTCAGGTATGAGGTTTGGGGACTGAGTGATGACAGATGGATCCCTGCCTAGTTCAAGGGGCCGTTAAGCGACACGTCAGGGTTGTTCATTGTCGCACCCAGTCCCGCCCAGTACAGTTTGAATTTGATATACTTAGTTTTTTCTATATTTATGGGGTCAGGTATGAGGTTTTTGGTGACTGAGTGATAACAGATGGGTCCCTGCCTAGTTCAAGGGGCCGTTAAGCGACACGTCAGGGATTGTCCATTGTCGCACCCAGTACCGTATTTTTTACTTAATTTGTGGTGGGCCTACACTGTCTAGTTTTCAGGGTTAGTTCGTTTGTTTAGTAATGTAGCTTTAGATCTTTCCTATTTTCTCTATGTTTTTAAGGAATTCTAACATATGTTTGTGTGTTTCTACTATTTTGGGGTTTGTTTTTTGTATAATTTCTGGGAATGTATAAGGGGCTTTTATATTTTGTTGTTTTGATCTGAGTTTGTCCCTTTCCTTTTTGGTTTTGCTACACTCGTTGAAGATATGGTGGAGATCTTCAGGGGTGTTACAGGTGTAGCAGTTTATGTTATGAGGGAAGGGTCCTATGTATTTACCCAGGCTGTTTGCCAGCATGGTTTTGCCTAGAGTTATTCTGTTTATGATTGTTTGTTCTGTAGGTAAGCCCTTGGGTGGTTTTCTATTTCTATTTACTTCCTTAACAGTAGTGTACAACACTCTCCCTTTTGTATTTGTGTCCCAATCATATTGCCATTTTGTATCTATTTGGGTATTTATTAAGCTGTATAGTTCTGATGTACTATATTGTAATGGCTCGAAATTTGGTTCGTTTAGTTTTTCTTTGGCTAGTTTGTCGGCCATTTCGTTGCCTTTGATTTCAATGTGGGAAGGTATCCACATGAATTCAACAAGAATATTTTCGTTAGTTAGTTGCTTTAATTTGGCATTTATTTGATTGAGAAATTCTTCCCTACATTTAGTGGTGTTTGTTTGGATTGAAGAGAGGACGCTTAGCGAGTCACTAATAATCACTGTCTTATTGAATTTGGATTCTTCAATCCACTGTAGTGCTTTTAGGATGGCCCAGAATTCAGCTGTGTAGATAGAGCAGTAGTCCGGGAGACGTCTGCCTATTTGTATGTTATGTTCTGGAATTACTAGAGCAGCAGCTGTTTTGTATGGATTGGTAATTTGGGAGCCATCCGTGTAAATTTTGGTATATTGATGGTACTTTGAGTTTATAATTTCTAAGGCGTCTGCTTTAAGGTTAATTTCTTGATTTTGTTTGTTGCCTTTTTTAATTAGGGAGGTGTTGACTTTAGATTGTACGTTGTTCCAAGGTTCGTGTTCGTACACTACGTTATATTCTAATGGAAATAGTTCCACTGGTAATGTTGTTTTTAATAGATGGACTTGTTTTCCCATGGGTAGTTTTTGTTTTAGGTCTTTTCTGAATGGGATATTGGTTTTATTAATAGCCAAGAGTGTGGGGTGCGTTTTGGGGTGGGTGGACAGCCGCGCTGCATATTTTAAGATGAGTTCTTGCCGCCTTAGATGTAGGGGCAATTCTCCTGTTATAACATGCAGTGCGGCGGTCGATGTTCCTTTCAGAGCTCCGGTGCTCTTTACTAGGGCCAATCGTTGGATGTGATCCAGTTTTTTAAGTTGAGTTTTGGAAGCCGATGAGTATACTTGGCAACCATAATCTATTTTAGATCTTATTAGGGCTCTATATAATTTTATTGACGTTTCTTGATCCGCACCCCACTTGGTGCCTTTAAGGCTTTGTATTAAGTTAAGGTCTCGACTACATCTTTTAACTAAGTCATCTATGTGATATGCCCATGTTAGGTGTTGGTCGTAGTACATACCCAGAAATTTAGCTACTTTTACGAATGTAATTTCCTTATCCTGTATTGTTAGTTTAGGATATTTTATATTTTTCCTGTTTGTGGTGAACAGTACAGCTACCGTTTTTTGGTGCGATAGTTTAAATCCCCATTGATTAGCCCAATTTCCGATATTATTTAGGCTAGTTTGTATTTCAGAGATGTTTTTGCGGTTGGAGGGGTTTCCTGGTCTCCATAGGCCGCCATCATCAGCAAATTGTGATAGTTCTACTTTGGTAGTTGCCATATTTTTATCTAGGTCGTTTATCATAATGTTGAAGAGGGTGGGGCTGAGTACACTTCCTTGTGGAGTTCCGTTTTCAAGGGAGTGTTTCTCAGAGTAAGTTGCCCCTACCCTAGTTGTTATCGTGCGGTCTGCTAGAAAATCTTGTATAAAGTTAAACATTCGTCCAGTAATGCCATAGTTATTTAGTTTGGCTATAAGGCCTTTGGTCCATACTAGATCGAATGCCTTCTCGAGATCGAGAAATACCGCAATGAGGTTTCTGCTTGCTTTTTGTTTGGCGTTAAATGCTAGCTTAATAGCAGTTTCAAGTCTTACTAGTTGATCGGTGGTGGAGCGCTTGTTTCTGAATCCACACTGATTTTCTGATAGTAGGTTATTTTTAGTAAGGTGTGACTTGAGTCTGTTATTGATGATTGTTTCCATGATTTTACATATGTTGTTTGTTAGAGATATTGACCTATATGAGTTGATATCATGGCTGTCCTTGTTAGGTTTTAGGATGGGTATTACTATCGCATGTTTCCATTTTATTGGTAGCCTTCCCGTGTCCCATATTTTATTAAGGAATTTTATTATTACATTAATTATGTTGGGTGGTAGGTGCTTATATATTATGTAACCTATTTTATCTTCCCCAGGTGAAGTTTCTTTTTTTGTTTTAAGTGCCTGGTCCCACTCATATTTAGTTATTTCGGCATTTAGTGGGGAATCTTTGGGTCCCAGGTCTTGGAATGTTTGCTTATTGGCTCTCTCTTCAATTGCCCTATGTAGTTGAAATTCTTTGGTGTGGTTACTGTTTTTGCTCATATTAGTAAAGTGTTGGGCTAATAAGTCAGCTTGTTCTTTATCGCTGGATGTATTACTTATTTGGGGGTATTATTAGTGTTTTTTCCCCTAATTCTTCTTATTTTGTCCCATACGTGTTTAGTGTTTGTATTTCGGTTCAGAGTACCACAGTATGTTTGCCAAGTCGCTAATTTTGCATCTTTGATTAGCTGTTTCAGTTTATTAGCAAGGTTTTTATATTCCAAAAAGTGCGCAGTTACGTTAGATCGTCTGAATGTATTTAGAGCTTTGATTTTGGCTTGTTTGGTTGTCTTGATTTCATTATTCCACCACGGTACACTTAGTTTAGATGCTTTGAGTTTAGTGGTGGGAATGCTGTTAGTTGCAGCATTGTTAATGACATTAGTTAGGTTTTCATAATATTGATTTATGTCATTAGATTCTATCTGGGTAGTATCTTCATTAATCAGGATGTGTTGAAATAATTCCCAATCTGCTTTATTATAATTCCACCTGGGGATGTTTGTATGCACCTGTGACTGCACAGTCATCTGCAGGGTGGTGATAACTAGGAAGTGGTCACTGCCCATGGGGTCAGACTGATCCACTTCCCATTTAGCCACTTGTGCCAGTTTTTGTGTACAGAGGGTGAGGTCGATGGCTGTCAGGGCGCCGTTTTCCGGGTTTATTCGGGTCCCGGCGCCATCATTCAGTATGGTTAGGGTTGACGTATTAGCCCAGGCCTCAATCAACCTGCCCCTTTTGTTTGTCGTCCTCCCCCCCCATAGTGTATTGTGTGCATTGAAGTCTCCGCATATGACTGTGCGTTCACTGGTGATTAGGGTGCTTAATGTTAATAATATTTGTTCGTTATTAATGGCATTGGTAGTCCCTGGGTCATAAATATTTATTATTTGTAATTCACATTGTCCAATTTTGATCTTTATTGATAGTATCTCTATATGTGAGTTAGTTATTACATCTGTTGTTATGGGTACTATTGCTATAGATGTTATGTTGTTTTTTACATATATGGCTAATCCCCCCCCCCTCTCCTTCCTTTCGTTGTTGGAGGTAACCAGGGGCATAGCCCTTTATATTTGGCAATGTTTTGTTTTTATTTGTTAACTTTGTTTCTTGAATGCAGAGGATATCAGGTTTGATTTTAGAATTATTTTAATTTTTAATTCATTCAAATTAGTGTATAGTCCTCTAGCATTCCATTGCCATATAGAAACATTCCCATTAGTTGTGTTAGCCATTTCTAATGAGGTCATTTGCTACAATTAGTGCCTTAATTTGGGTTTTGGTGAGTTTTAGTATTTTTGTTAGGCCTTGAGGTTTACTGGTTTTGTTAGCTTCAGTCATAATATTGTCAATTGCTTTTATAATTTTATTAATTTCTATTTCTATTTTCTCTCCTATGGTGTTCTTACTTATGTGTTCTTGATTAATTATTTTTCTGATTGGGTGTTTTTTCCTAGCTGTTTTATAGTCAACCAGGTTGTTATCCATGTAGTCTATAATATGTTTTTCCCTAATGGTGGTCGGGCATAGTGGGGATTTTGTTGCGTGTGGACCCTTACATTGAGCGCATTTGGGTGTTTGTTTTCTGCATTCTCCCTTATGAGGGCCCCCACAGTTAGAGCATTTCGCTGATTTTTTACATATGGTGGTAAAGTGTCCCCAGTGATTACAATTGGAGCAGTACCTTGGTTTGTTAGAATAGGGCTCAGCCCTGTATTTTGCCCCAGTTTTACCAATGTTGATAAGTGACTGTATTGGTTTTTCTGATTCTATTACTGTTACAGTGCACTTTGGGGTCCTAGTTCCTATTTTGTATGTTTTGGTAATCTTATTGCCACCTTCTTTTAGTTTGGAGTTAAGGGTATTTGTGTCCCACTCTGACATTGTGCCTGTTAATTTAAGTACCGCTTTGTATTTGGTAGCTTGCGGTGGTGTGGTGGTGGGTATGGCTTCGCCTAAAGGTGCATTTTTTTCTGCAATGGCATTGTTCGTTTGCGGGTTTTTTGTTTGATACGGTTTTGTTACCTTTATTGGGATCCCGCCTAGGTTTGTAATTTCTAGAAATTTGGCCGTTTGTTGACTGGTGCTACAATGTAGTATGATGTAGTCAGTGTTTGGCCTAATTATTTTACAAGAGCCTTGATGTATTCTTGTTAGCGCTCCCGTTAGACTATTTGTGGATAAATTTACTAGTTTACTGGAATTACTTTTGATGTATAAAGTTAATTCCGGCCTGTGGTATTTTGGTTTGGGCCCTAATTTAGCTGGTTTGGTTTGTGTGGATGTAACTTCGTGAACTATTTTGGTTGTATCTGTTTTTTGACTATTTAGGTTTTGTCTGCTAGTTCAATCAATCAATAAGATGGGTTTATAGTGATTCGTCCCGAAGGCTCTTGTCACTGTTTTATCTCCCAATGGGGAGTTATTTAATTTATCCTGAGGGTGGGAATGGTGCCGCGCACCCTGCAGGCGTTTATGTGCTTATAGAAGCACTTATTTAGTTTGGCCGTCACCACGGGACAGTTATTTGAACTGCCTCTGGGTGAATGTAAGGCCGTAGGGTGGGTAGGAATAGAACCTACACACACCCACCCAATCCATCTTGTATTCAGAGTGCCTAACCATTCTGCAATAGCAGTGAAGCGAAGCGAGAGTAAAATAGTTTACTCATATCGCTTTTGTCCGCATAGTAAGGTCGTGCAAGCACGAGATATTACTGCAGCGGGAAGCAGTGGTGCGAAGAGCCAAGCACGCTCTTTTTATCAAATTCAGTCCAGTTTTACTAATGGACAGCCTAACAACCAATAATGTGTAAGCCACCTGTGCAATTAACCAAATATCTGAGTTATAAAATATTAATTATCATCCTATAAAAAATAGGGACTAGTACAAAGTTTACATACGCAAGTCCCTATTGTATTTAAATTAAAATGTCTAAGCGACACATAGTAGTGTAGTCAATGGTAGGGGTATTTAGTTATGAATTTGTTGAAGGCAGTGCCAAAAAATGTCATATTAGTTTTTTCAGGGCCAAATAGTTATTCAAAGAGGGGTACTCGATACCAAATGAGTCCCCTATTATTCAGTACAGTGAAATGGCAATGTAACTCTTGACTTCTTGCTCTGCTGTCGTCGACCCAGGGTGCAGAAGGTGGAAGTCACAGCACGTACATCTGTATCCTCCTGTTTCCCTCCTGCCTGTTTGTATCTTCTACTATGCTGAGTTAGTGGTTTTGGGAAATGTTGTTCTGCTCCACGTGTTGTTCCTCCATTTTCGCCCATGCAATAGTGACGCCTCGTTGTGCCTCGTGCTTGGGCGGCCATCTTGGTTTTACTACGTGGCGCCATTACTTGGTCAGCATGTAGAGAACGATAACAGCAGTCTAACTTCTGGTGGCTGGTCCTATTTATTTATCCAGTGGTGAAGTCTTATTTTAAGTAGCGGAGATTAACTCATACGCTACTGCTTCTTTCTACTCCTATGGGTGCTTTTCTTTTATCACTCCTAATGGGTAGAATTTATCACTGTTGCCATGCTCACTCTGGATAGCCGCTGTCCCGGTCTTGTCAGCTCGGTGTCCACTGCCTGAATGTGATAATGTGTCTGCTAGTTTTGGCAATCAATCAATCAATATTATGGGTTTTAAGTGGTTCGTCCACTAGGGCTCTTACCACTGTTTTATCTCCCAAAGGGGAGTTATTTACTTAATCCTGAGGGGAAGGAAATGTGCCACATCCCCTACAGGCGTTTATGCACTCATAGAGTGCTATTTACTTAGGCCGTCACCACGGGGCAATTATTGAACTGCCACTGGGTGAATGAAAGGCCTTGCGGTGGGTAGGAATGGAACCTACTCACACCCACCCCTATCATTCTGTTGACTACTGGTCTGCAAGAGCAGTGAAGCGAGAGAAAAATAGTTTTCTCATATCGCTTATGTCGGCGTAATGTGGTCGTGCAAGCACGAGAAATTACGGCAGCAGGGAGTAAAGGTGATGAAAAGCCAAGTGCGCACCTGTATATCAAATTCAGTCCAGTTGTACTAATGGACAGCCTAACAAACCAAAAATGTGTAAGCCACCTGTGCAATTAACCAAATATCATAGTTAAAAATATTATTTATCATCCTATAAAAAATAGGGACTAGTACTATAGTGTACATATAAAGTCCCTATTGTATTTAAACTAAGGTGTCTAAGCGACACATAAAAGTGTAGTCAATGGTAGGGGAGTTTGGTTATAAATTTGTTTCGCAGTGCCAAAAAATGTCATATTAGTTCTTTCAGGGCCAAATAGTTTGTCAAAGAGGGTACTCGAAGCCAAATGAGTCCCTATTAATCCGGCAATTGAAAGCAGCGAGATTTAGGGTAGTCTGTGCTCCGCAGCAGGCTTTGACGTCGATGTGCAGTCGGTGGTGGTCACAGGTGTTTCTATGGCCTCCTGTTATCCCTCTGCAATTTGGTCTTCTACTCCGTTGTTATCTGGTTTGACGAAAGGTTTAGTCCACATGGAGTTCCGCCATTTTCGCCCATGCAGTAGTGACTCTGCCAAGCGCGTGCAGAGTCTTGCTTGAGCGGCCATCTTGTTCGTCCACGTGGTGCCATTTCTAGTCAACGAAGTAGAAGATTCCACAGCGGTCTTTCTGGCGGCTGGATTTTCAATGGTGAAGTCATTTAAGCGTACAAGACTCCTTGCTAACTCCTTGGGTACTTTCTGTTTAGTTACTCCTAATGGGTAGCATTTATCCATTGTCCCAAGCTCACTCTTGAGAGCCCGCTGTCCCGGTCCGTCCTGCTCGGTGTTCAACTGCTGAATGATGATGGATGCTAGTTTTGGCGGCCTGTGCATATGTTATATTGCCTTTGAATGTTCGGGTGGTAGTGTTTTCCACCACGTCCGCCAATTTAGAAGTTTTGGGTCCTGTTTGATTTTTGAAAGTTCGGTTTGGGGTGTTTTCCACCACGTCCGTCAAATTAGAATCTTGGGTCCCTACTTGGTTTTTGAAAGTTCGGTTTGGGGTGTTTTCCATCACGTCCGTCAGGTTAGAATCTTGGGTCCCTACTTGGTTTTTGCAAGTTCGGTTTGGGGTGTTTTCTACCACGTCCGCCAATTTTGTGGTAGAAGTTACTGTTTGATTTTTGGTGGTGGGTGTTACTATTTGGGATAGTGTGGATTCGCCGGTAACCAATGTGGCGTCCATGTCTTCGATTTGTGTAGATATATCATGAAAATTGAAGCTAATTGGAGATAGCGGATCCAGTTTTGCCGCTTCTTTCTTTAGATCGTTTAATTCTGGGGTTGAATAAAGTCTAGATTTTCTTTCTTTGATTGGATTTAGTGGCTTATCTGAGCATTCCTGAGTTTTTTTGAGTGCATTGTTCCTACGCCTTGCCTGTCCTTGTCTTTGTTGCATGGCCTGCTTGTTAGTTTTGGCGGCTGATTTGGTTTGGGCTTGGGTGGCGGCCATTTTGTCTTTGTTCTGATTTTGTGGTTGGTCGGCCATATTGTATTTCTAGATTTTGGTTATTTGTAAGATAATAAGTTTGAATGTCTAGCTTTTAAGTTACAATTGAAAAGTGATAGATTTGGATAGAGGAAGGTTATATATTTAATTGAATTGAATTATTGTTGATGATTGCAAGATTCGAATTAGAGGACAGGACTAACCTTTCTCAATTGCGAATGCAACCCAAGCTTATTGTAGTATGATTCCTACGCTTGTGAATAACAATAATTGTTCGATTAAATATATTTAGAATTTGAGTGAGGATAGATCTAGTAGTAATGATATGAAAGATATTTGAGGATGATAGGAATTTAGTATTACAGCACAGGGTATCTAAACGACTTACAGTTAGCCTTAACAATGCTGCTGTGGGAGTCCTGGCTGCCTTTGATGGAGTAGTGGCTGGTGGTAGTGGACTTTTGGTTAGCTGCTGGGTCCTTTAGCGTAGAAAGGAGGAGGTTGTTGGTGGTGGTGGTAGCAGGCGTCTGGTTGCTGGTGGTTGCTGGTGGCGATGGTGGTGGTACACTAGCAGCTGGCACAGAATACATCCACTCTGACACGCTGTGGGGCAAAACCTTGGTTTATTCTGGTGCTATAAACCAAGTAAAATCCCCTCCTTTACTCTAGTGCTTGAGTAAAAGAATAGATCGTAGTGCGTGAGAGAGTTGGTGGTGGTGGTCAAATCTGGGAACAGGTGGCTTCGGTCCGGAGTGGTCCAACACGTCTGTTCTTCGCTATAGTTCTTGCAGGAATCATGATAATGCAACTGACGAATTCTATCAATCAATCAATAAGATGGGTTTTAAGTGATAAGTCCCGAAGGCTCTTGTCACTGTTTTATCCGTCAATGGACGGTTATTTAATTTATCCTGAGGGTGGGAATGAGCCACCGCCCTGCAGGCGTTTATGTGTTCATAGTGGAACACTTATTTAATTTGGCCGTCACATCTGATTAGCTATTGAGCTAATACTGTGTGATTGGAGGGCCACATGCCATATGAGTGGGAATAGTTCCAGCACACACTCATATTAATTCATCTGGTGGTATTTGGTTATTTCTGGACGTGCTAAGCACGTGTAGTTGCTGCTGCAGAGGTAGCGGGCGAGTTGAGAGTGCCTGGCAAGGGCGACTTTGGTTGTGGGGACCTATCCCTATTTAGATACCCTGTGCTGTTCTTGGGGTATACAACGTTTGAGGTACAGTGTTTGTTGTTTTGAGGTGCACAGTGTGTGTTTATTTATTATTGTTTTCCTATTGTTTTTTGTGCAACATTGTGTTGCTGTGTCTGATGATCTTGGAGTTTGATCACCTTATATACACTATTTGAGGTCCTATTTATGCCTTATTATCATAGTTTTTTGGTTATACTTGCAGCCTTGTGCCGCTGGACCTGATAGTCTTGGGGTTTTGACTACCTTATAATAGCTAATTTTGAGGTCCTACGTAATTTCTACCTTATATTTTTGGTTTGCAACCTTGTGTCGCTGGGCCTGATAGTCTTGGACTTTTTAGACTACCTTATATGTACTAATTTTTGGGTTTTCTATCTTGTTTCTATCTAGTTATGGTCCACCGGTCTCGGTGCACCGTTGGTTCTACTTAAGTTTCCTGGTTATTAATATGATATTTTAGCACTGTATACTCGGTTGAATTACATATAGAGAAAGTTTGTAGAGATAGGAGTGAGTAGAAGAAGTGGATTGATTATTTGTGTACCTATGTCCTTGCTTATCTACTGTGCTTTTATTTTTCCCTTGAGTTTATGTCACCCTACTATTGCGATGTTATTTATGTGGTGTTTTATTTATGACCTTATTTGTTTATTTTTCCCTGGTGTTGGGTCCCTATTTGTGCGATTTTTTATTTAATATAGGTAGTTAATCCTCTAGTTATGGGGGTAGTTATGAGGTTTGATGACTGAGTGATAACAGATGGGTCCCTGCCTAGTTCAAGGGGCCGTTAAGCGACACGTCAGGGTTGCCCATTGTCGCACTCAGTGGTTTTAACTTAATATAATTAGCTATTTCTCTATTTAACTGAGTGACAACAGTTGAGTCCCTGCCTAGTTCAAGGGGCCGTTAAGCGACACGTCAGGGTTGCCCATTGTCTCACCCAGTGGTTTTAACTTGATATAATTAGCTATTTCTCTATTTATGGGGTTAGTTTTAAGGTTTTGGTAACTGAGTGATAACAGATGGGTCCCTGCCTAGTTCAAGGGGCCGTTAAGCGACACGTCAGGGATTGTCCATTGTCGCACCCAGTTCCGTGCATTTTACTTAATTTGAGGTGGACCTACACTGCCTAGTTTTCAGGGTGTGTTCGTTTGTTTAGTAATGTAACTTTATATCTTTCCTATTTTCTCTATATTTTTAAGGAATTCTAGCATGTGTTTGTGTGTTTCTGCTATGTTGGGGTTTGTTGTTTGTATAATTTCTGGGTATGTAAAAGGGGCTTTTATACTTTTTTGTTTTGATCTGAGTTTGTCTCTTTCCTTTTTGGTTTTGCTACACTCGTTGAAGATATGGTGGAGATCTTCAGGGGTGTTACAGGTGTAGCAGTTTATGTTATGAGGAAAGGGTCCTATGTATTTGCCCAGGCTGTTTGCCAGCATGGTTTTGCCTACAGTTATTCTATTGATGATTGTTTGTTCAGTAGGTAAGCCCTTGGGTGGTTTTCTATTTCTATTTACTTCCTTAACAGTAGTGTACAACACTCTCCCTTTTGTACTAGTTTCCCAATCATTTTGCCATTTTCTATCTATTTGGGTATTTATTAAGCTGTATAGTTCTGATGAACTATATTGTAGTGGCTCGAAATTTGGTTCGTTTAGTTTTTCTTTGGCTAGTTTGTCGGCCATTTCGTTGCCTTTGATTTCAATGTGGGAGGGGATCCACATGAATTCTATGATAATATTCTCGTTATTTAGTTGTTTTAATTTGGCATTTATTTTATTGAGGAATTCTTCCCTACTTTTAGTGGTGTTTGTTTGGATTGAAGAGAGGACGCTTAGCGAGTCACTAATAATCACTGTCTTATTGGGTTTTGATTCTTCAATCCACTGTATTGCTTTTAGGATGGCCCAGAATTCAGCTGTGTAAATAGAGCAGTAGTCTGGGAGACGGCTGCCTATTTGTATGTTATGTTGTGGTATGACTAGAGCAGCAGCTGTTTTGTATGGATTGGTAATTTTGGAGCCATCCGTGTAAATTTTGGTATATTGTTGGTATTTTGAGTTTATAATTTCTAAGGCATCTGCTTTGAGTGTTATTTCTTGATTTTGTTTGTTGCCTTTTTGAATTAGGGAGGTGTTGACTTTAGATTGTACGTTGGTCCAAGGTTCGTGTGCGTACACTACGTTATATTCTAATGGAAATAGTTCCACTGGTAATGTTGATTTTAGTAGATGGACTTGTTTTCCCATAGGTAGTTTTTGTTTTAGGCCTTTTCTAAATGGGATATTGGTTTTATTTATAGCCAAGAGTGTGGGGTGCGTTTTGGGGTGGGTGGACAGCCGCGCTGCATATTTTAAGATGAGTTCTTGCCTTCGTAGATGTAAGGGCAATTCTCCTGTTATAACCTGCAGTGCGGCGGTCGAAGTACCTTTCAGAGCTCCGGTACTTTTTACTAAGGCCAATCGTTGGATGTTATCCAGTTTTTGAAGTTGTGTTTTGGAAGCCGATGAGTATACTTGGCAACCATAATCTATTTTGGATCTTATGAGGGCTCTATATAATTTTATTGATGTTTCTTGATCAGCACCCCACTTGGTGCCTTTAAGGCTTTGTATTAAGTTTAAGTCTCGGCTGCACCTCTTAACTAAGTCATCTATGTGATATGCCCATTTTAGATGTTGGTCATAGTACATACCCAGAAATTTAACTACTTTTACAAATTTAATTTCCCTATCCTGTATTGTTAGTTTAGGATATTTTATATTTTTTCTGTGTGGGGTGAACAGTACAGCTACCGTTTTTTGGTGCGATAGTTTAAATCCCCATTGATTAGCCCAATTTCCGATATTATTTAGGCTATTTTGTATTTCAGAGATGTTTTTGCGGTTGGAGGGGTTTCCTGGTCTCCATAGGCCGCCATCATCAGCAAATTGTGATAATTCTACTTTGGTAGTTGCCATATTTTTATCTAGGTCGTTTATCATAATGTTAAAGAGGGTGGGGCTGAGTACACTTCCTTGTGGAGTTCCGTTTTCAAGGGAGTGTTTCTCAGAGTAAGTTGCCCCTACCCTAGTTGTTATCGTGCGGTCTGTTAGAAAGTCTTGTATAAAATTAAACATTCGTCCAGTAATGCCATAGTTATTTAGTTTGGCTATAAGGCCTTTGGTCCATACTAGATCGAATGCCTTCTCGAGATCGAGAAATACCGCAATGAGGTTTCTGACGAATTCTTACTAAACATGAGTTATTATCGCAGATTCCAATCAAGGGCCCACCCTCAGCGAATTCTGATTGGATGGCGATCGACTCTGGTCAGTTGTTTGACTGTCAATCATCCGAATGTCTGTCTGTGTGTCTATCAATTGTTACAGGCTTCTTATTAGGCGCTGTCCTGTCCTTTGATGTGGTTACGTCACCCGTCCGCGATGGACACAGTCTCCTCTCCCCTCGAGAGTTAACAAAGACCATCTTACGTAAGGGGATTAGCTAACTTAGAACAATTTGAACATCACAGCTGGGTCAGGCAGACATACAATTTATACATGTACAAGGCCAGTCAGAATCCCAAGTTATAGTAACTTATACCTACATACAAGGGGTTGGGGTAAAATCGTCACACCAGAAAACCGCCCCCCCCGGTCCGGACCGTGAGGTTTGGTGACCAAGTGGCAACATATGGGCCTTTGCCGCAAATAGCAGGGGCCGTTAAGCGACACGTCAAAGGTTGTCCATAGTTGCGCCCAGAAACCGCACCATGGTCCGAACCGTTGCTTAGCTCACCTGTCCTTAAGAGGTTACTTGATAATTCGTTTAGGGGCCTACACTTCCTGTCCTTTTCTGGGATTTTATTGTGGTTATGGTTTTTATATTTTATCTATTTTTTCTATGTTTTTTAGATATTCTATCACATTTTTATATGTCCCTGCTAAGTTTGTGTTTGTTTTTTGTAAAATCTCTGGGTATGCATAGGGGGCTTTAATTTCTAGTTGTTTTGATCTGAATTTGTCCCTTTCTTGTTTGGTTTTGGTACAATTGTTGAAGATATGATGGAGATCTTCAGGGGTGTTACAATTGTAGCAGTTTATGTTATGAGGAAAGGGTCCTATGTATTTTCCCATGCTGTTTGCCAGCCTGGTTTTACCTATAGTTATTCTATTTATGGTTGTTTGTTCTATAGGTAAGCCCTTGGGCGGTTTTATATTCCTATTTACTTCCTTAACAGTAGTGTACAACACTCTCCCTATTGTGCTAGTATCCCAATCATTTTGCCATTTTTTATCTATTTGAGTATTTATTAGACTGTATAGTTCTGATGTACTATATTGTAGTGGCTCGAAATTTGGTTCGCTTAGTTTTTCTTTGGCTAGTTTGTCGGCCATTTCGTTGCCTTTAATTTCAATGTGGGAGGGTATCCACATGAATTCTACAATAATATTTTCGTTATTAAGTTGTTTTAGTTTGGCATTTATTTGATTGAGAAAATCTTCCCTACATTTAGTGGTGTTTGTTTGAATTGAAGAGAGGACACTTAGCGAGTCACTAATAATCACTGTCTTATTGGGTTTGAATTCTTCAATCCACTGTAATGATTTTAGGATGGCCCAGAATTCAGCTGTGTAGATAGAGCAGTAGTCTGGGAGACGTCTGCCTATTTGTACTTTATGCTCTGGTATGACCATTGCTGCAGCTGTTTTGTATAGATTAGTAATTTTGGATCCATCCGTGCATATTTTAGTATACTGATGGTACTGAGAGTTTATAATTTCTAAGGCTTCCATTTTGAGGTTGATTTCTTGATTTGTTTGTTGCCTTTTTGAGTTAGGGAGGTGTTGACTTTAGATTGTACGTTGTACCAAGGTTCGTGTTCGTACACTACGTTATGTTCTAATGGGAATAGTTCCACTGGTAATATTGATTTTAATAGATGGACTTGCTTTCCCATGGGTAGCTTTTGTTTTAAGCCTTTTCTAAATGGGATGTTGGTTTTATTTATGGCCAGGAGTGTGGGGTGCGTTTTGGGGTGGGTGGACAGCCGCGCTGCATACTTTAAAATGAGTTCTAGCCGTCTCAGATGTAGGGGCAATTCTCCCGTTATTACATGTAGTTCGGCTGTCGAGGTTGTGTTTAGAGCTCCGGTGCTCTTTACTAGTGCCATTCGTTGGATTTGGTCCCGTTTTTTGAGTTGTGTTTTGGAAGCCGATGAGTATATTTGGCATCCATAATCTATTTTAGATCTTATTAGGGCTCTATATAATTTTATTGATGTTTCTTGGTCAGCACCCCACTGTGTGCCTTTAAGGCTTTGAATGAAGTTTAGGTCCCGGCTACATCTTTTTACTAAGTTATCTATGTGGTATGCCCATGTTAGATGTTGGTCATAGTACATACCCAGAAATTTCGCTACTTTTACAAATTTTATTTCCTTATCCTGTATAGTTAATTTGGGATATTTTATGTTTTTTCTATGTGGGGTGAACAGTACAGCTACCGTTTTTTGGTGCGATAGTTTAAATCCCCATTGATTTGCCCAGTTTCCAATTCTGTTAAGGCTGGTTTGGATTTCAGAGATGTTTTTGTGGTTGGAGGGGTTTCCTGGTCTCCATAGGCCACCGTCATCAGCAAATTGAGATAATTCTACTTTGGTAGTTGCCATATTTTTATCTAGGTCATTTATCATGATGTTGAAAAGGGTGGAGCTGAGTACACTTCCTTGTGGAGTTCCGTTTTCGAGGGAGTGTTTCTCAGAGTAAGTTGCCCCTACCCTAGTTGTTATTGTGCGGTTTGTTAAAAAATCTTGGATAAAGTTAAACATTCGTCCAGTAATGCCATAATCATTTAATTTTGCTATAAGGCCTTTGGTCCATACTAGATCGAGGAACACCGCAATGAGGTTTCTGCTTGCTTTTTGTTTGGAGTTAAATGCTAGGTTGATAGCAGTTTCAAGTCTTACTAGTTGATCTGTGGTGGAGCGCTTGTTTCTGAACCCACATTGATTTTCTGAGAGAAGGTTATTCTTAGTAAGGTGTGACTTGATTCTGTTGTTGATGATCGTTTCCATGATTTTACATATGTTATTTGTTAAAGATATAGGCCTATAAGAGTTGATATCATGGCTGTCTTTATTGGGTTTTAAAATTGGTATTACTATCGCATGTTTCCATTTTATTGGTAGCCTTCCCGTGTCCCATATTTTATTTAGGAAATTTATTATTATATGAACTATGTTTGGTGGTAATTGCTTGTATATTATGTACTCTATTTTATCTTCCCCAGGTGAAGTTTCTTTTTTGGTTTTAAGTGCCTGGTCCCATTCATATTTAGTTATTTCGTTGTTTAAAGGGGATTCTTTAGGTCCCAGGTCTTGAAATATTTGAGGATTTGCTTTTTCTTCAATGGCTCTATGTAATTGAAATTATTTGGTATGGTTACTGTTTTTGCTCATGCTAGTAAAACGTTGAGCTAATAAGTCAGCTTGTTCTTTATCGCTGGAGGTATTACTTATTTTAGGGGTATTGTTTGTGCTTTTGCCCCTAATCCTTCTTATCTTGTCCCATACTTGTTTAGAATTTGTTTTGTGGTTCAAGGTACCACAGTATGCTTGCCATGTTTTCATCTTTGCTTGTTTGATTAGTTGTTTTAGTTTTTGATCAAGGTTTTTATATTCCAGAAAGTGCGTAGTGACTTTGGATCGTTTAAATTTATTCAGTGCTCTGATTTTAGCCTGTTTGGTTGTTTTAATTTCGTCATTCCACCATGGTACACTTAGTTTGGATGCTTTGAATTTAGTGGTTGGAATGCTGTTAGTTGCTGCATTGTTAATGACATTAGTGATGTTTTCGTAGTATTGGTTTATGTCATTAGATTCTAACTGGGTAGTATCTTCGTTAATTAGTATTTGTTTAAATAATTCCCAGTCTGCTTTTTTATAGTTCCACCTGGGGTTGTTTTTTTTTGCACTTGTGGTTGCACTGTCATTTGCAGGGTGGTGATAATTAGGAAGTGGTCACTGCTCATGGGGTCAGACTGATCCACCTCCCACTTAGCCACTTGTGCCAGTGTTTTTGTGCATAGGGTGAGGTCAATGGCGGACAAGGCGCCGTTTGCCGGGTTTAGTCGGGTTCCGGCGCCATCATTTAATATGGTTAGGGTTGATGTATTGGCCCAGGCCTCAATCAACCTTCCCCTTTTGTCCGTCAGCTTCCCCCCCCCCCACCCAGCTTGTTATGGGCATTGAAGTCTCCGCATATGACAGTGCGCTCACTATTGATTAGGGTAGTTAATGTTATTAAAATTTGTTCATTGCTAAGGGCGTTAGTAGTCCCTGGGTCATAAAAGTTAATTATTTGTAATTCGCTGTTTCCTATTTTGATCTTTAATGATTGTACCTCTATATGTGAATTAGTTATTACCTCTGTTGTTATAGGTACTATTTCTATAGATGTTATGTTGTTCTTTACATAAATGGCTAATCCTCCCCCCGATCCTTCCTTACGTTGTTGTAGGTATCCTGGGGCGTAGCCCTTTATACTTGGCAATATTTTGTTTTTGTTTGTTAACCTTGTTTCTTGAATGCAGAGGATGTCAGGTTTAATTTTGGAGTTAATTATTTTAATTTTTAATTCATTTAAGTTAGTGTATATTCCTCTAGCATTCCATTGCCATATAGAAACATTTCCATTAGTTGTGTCAGCCATTTCTAATGAGGTCATTTGCTACAATTAGTGCCTTAATTTGGTCTTTGGTTTGTTTTAGTTTTTTTGTAAATCTTGTGTTGTACTGGTTTTGTTTGTTTCATTCATAATGTTGTCTATTGCTTTTACTATTTTGTTTATTTCTATTTCGATTGTATCTGCTATGTTTGTCCTATTTGTGTGGTCTTGGTTATTTATTTTATTCAATTGGTGTTTTTTCCTAGCTGTTTTATAGTCGACCAGGTTGCTATCCATAAAACCTACAATTTGTTTCTCCCTAATTGTGGCCGGACATAATGGGGACTTTGTTGGGTGTGTCCCTTTACATTGGGCGCATTTGGGTTTGGGTCTCCTGCATTCTCCCTTATGTGCCCCTCCACAGTTAAAACATTTAGTTGGGTTTGTACATTTGGTGGTAAAATGTCCCCAATGTTTGCAATTGGAGCAGAACCTAGGTTTGTTAATGTAAGGTTCTGCCCTATATTTAGATCCAGTTGTACCAATATGGATAAGTGGTTGCAGTGGTGTTTCAGATTCTAACACTGTTATTGTACATTTGGTGGCTCTAGTTCCTATTCTATATGTTTTGGTGATGTTATTGCCACCTTCATTTAGTTTATAGTTTAGGGTATTTGTGTCCCACTTGGACATTTGTCCTGTTAATTTTATTACCGCTTTGAATTTGGTTGGTTGCGGTGTTTTGGGGGTGGGAGTGGGTTTGCCTTTATTTACGTTTTTCTCTGCAATGGCAGTGTTTCTTTGCTGGTCCGTCATTTGGTATGGTTTGGTCACCTTTACTGGTATCCCGCCTAATTTATCTATTTCTAGGTATTTTGCCGTTTGGTTACTGGTACTACAGTGAAGTATGATGTAGTTTGTATTTGGTCTAATGATTTTACAGGAGCCTTGATGTACTCTAGATAGTGCTCCTGCTATACTATTAGTAGATAAATTTATTAGTTTATTGGAATTACTCTTGATGAATAGTTAATTCCGGCCTGTGATATTTAGGTTTAGGCTCTATGTTTGATGCTTTTTTCTGTGGGGGTGTGGAATTGTTGGAAGTGGTAGCTTTGGGGTTTGTTTTATCATCTTCATTCCCCTTTTTGGAGGGTCCCTTTCCGTCCCAGGTATTGGGGACTGTGATTGGGTTGGGGGGGGGGGTCTCCTTGTCCGGGGTAGTGTTTATTAATTTTCCCTCTGTTAATTTTTTTGATGGCCCTGGTTTTTGACTGCTATGGATTTTTCCGCTAGTTTTGGTGGCCTGTGCATATGTTTGCTGGGTTTGGGGAGGGGTGTTTTCCACTGAGTCCGCCTTACTTTTTGGTTTGTTTATTTTGGATGTTCAGGTGTGGGTGTTTTCCACCACGTCCGCCAAATTTGAGTTAGATTTGAATAATGTGTTTAAAGTAGTTCGTTCCGTGGACTCTTACTACTGTTTTATCCTTCAGTGAAGGTTATTTAATTATCCTGAGGGTGGGAATGGTGCCGCGCACCCTGCAGGCGTTTATGGGTTCAGAGAACCCTATTTAATTTGGCCGTCACATCTGGCCAATAATTGTACTGGCGCGGTGTGATTGAAAGGCCGTTTGGGTGGGTAGGAATAGAGCCTACACACACCCACCCTAGTTATTCTTTGGATTTGCCTACCTCTGCAATAGCAGTAAAGAAAAGCGAGAGAAAAATAGTTTTCTTATATCGCCTGTATCTGCATAGTTATCGGGCGTGCACGCACGTGAATTAACTGCTGCAGGCAGCAAGGAAGGCGAAGAGCCAAGCACGCGCTCATGCATCAAATTCAGTCCATTTGTACTAATGGACAGCCTAACAACCAATAATGTGTAAGCCACCTGTGCAATTAGCCAAATATCAGAGTTAAAAATATTAATTATCATCCTATCTACAAAATAAGGGACTTAGTACCATGAGCGTACATACAAAATCCCTATATATTTAAAATTAAAATGTCTAAGCGACATATAATAGTGTAGTCAATGGTAGGTGAGTTTGGTTATGAATTTATTGAAGGCAGTGCCAAAAAGGTCAAATTAGTCTTTTCAGGGCCAATGGTTAGTCAAAAAGGGTTACTCGAAGCCAAATGAGTCCCTATTTTCATTCAGGCAAATGAAATACCTAATGCTTTAATTCCTCTTTCTCCGGGACGTCTGTTCTCCGTTGCAGTAGGTTAGCCGTGGTAGAGTTCTCATATCACGGCCGGTTTTCCTTTTTGTCCCACTCGTCTTGAAGCAATATTCCTGTATGGCGTTGCGGAATATTTTCAGGTTGACGATATGTGCCCTCGTGTTAGTCTTCGTTGGTTCCCTGCTACCCTCGTGTACCACCGTTGATGTTAGTAATGGTACACACAGGTCGCCATCTTGGATTTCCACGTGGCCGCCACGCCAATTTATCCTCAGCTCTTCATTTCTTGTGAGATGCATCTTACACACAGGTCCGCTGTAAACTGGTTAGTGGGGTGTAATTTAATGCCCCGGCTCGGTTCCCCGTCACCGCTGGACAAACACCTAGGTGCTCCTATGGCTGTATTTTATGGTCCACAGTCCTAATGGTCACCTTTTCTCACTGCCGTCTATCATGCGTTTCCCCTTGTGCAGACCGGTCCGTCCTGCTCGGAGTCCACTTGCTGAAAGATTTGAGTTAGAAGTCCCTATTTGATTTTTGAATGTTCGGGTGGGAGTGTTTTCCACCACGTCCGCTAAATTTGAGTTAGGTGTCCCTATTTGCTTTTTGAATGTCCGGGTGGGAGTGTTTTCCATCACGTCCGCCGAAATTGTGTTTGGAGTCCCTATCTGAGTTTTAGTTGGGGATAATGCCATTTGGGTGGTTAAATTTTGTGTGGAATCGCCGGGATCCAATGTGGCGTCCAAGTCTTCAATTTGTATGGATTCGTTATGGAAATTAATATTAATTGGCGATAGCGGGTCCAGTTTAGCCGCTTCTCTTTTTAGTAGGTCTAACTCAGGGGTTGAATAAACTCTAGATTTCCTTTCATTGTATTTGTTTGTGTAACTGATTTGACTGAGTTTCGTTGCACTTTTTTGTGTGCATTATTCCTACGTATTGCCTGCCCTTATCTTTGTTGCATAGCATGTTTGTTTGATTTGGCCGCTGATTGAATTTGGGTGGCGGCCAATTTTCCTTTGTTCTGAATTTTGGGTTGGTCGGCCATATTGAATTTCTAGTTTTGGTTTATTTAAAGTATAGTAAGTCTAAATTTCTAGCTTTAATTAATAGGTTGATTAGTGGTAGATTTGTGAAGTTAAGGGGTATATATTTAATTGAATTGAATTATTGTTGATGATTGCAAGGTTCGAATTAGAGGTCGGAAGTAATCCTTCTCAATTGCGAATGCAACCCAAGCTTGTTGTTGTATGTTTCCTACGCTTGTGAATAACAATAATTGTTCAATTAAATGTATTAGAGTTTGAGTGAGGATAGTTTTAAGAGAGAGTAGTAGTTTTGAAAGATTTATAAAGTTGGAAGTAACTTAATATTTCAGCACAGAGTATAATTTAGTACTAAAGACTTACAGTTAGAATTATTCAGCGCTGATGTAAATGTCCTTGCGGCCTGAGATGAAGTAGGCTGGTTGTAGTGGAAGGCTGGTTTGCTGCTGGGTCCTGAGCGTAGAGAGGAGGAGTGTTGGCTGGTGGAAGATGTCGGTTGTTTCGCTGCTGGGTCCTGATGCGTTGAGTGGTGGTGGTGGTAGGAACGCTTTGGCAAAGCAGAAGTAAACAGTATACATCCAAAACTCTCCAACACGTTGTGGGGACAAAACCTTGATTAAATTGATGCTATTAATCAAGTAAAAACCTCTCCTTAACTCTAGTGCTTGAGAGAAAGAAAAAGATGGTATTTCGTGTTGGAGATAGTAGAGGTGGTGGTTGAGATCAAATGTGGGAACAGGTGGCTTCGGTCCGGAGTGGCTCGACACGTCTGTTCTTCTTGATAGTTCTAGCTGGACTGATTATGACTGAAATTGATGTTTTATAGTTGCCTCCGCCCACTAGGGGCATATGGGCAACTTTTATAGCCACCATATCGGTGGCCATTTAAGGTCCCTTGGGGAGGGGTCGCTACTCCCCCCCCCCTCAGGAATTAAAGTGCTTAAATGCACTATAATTTAAATTGGGCGTTCTCCCGAATTACTAAAAAGTAACTATCGGGAGAGATGTAAGCCCATGGGGTGGGTAGGAATAGAACCCACACACACCCACCCCTAACAACCAATCGGTAGCATTCAGTGGTAGCGAGGGAAAATGTTTTCTCATTTCGCTAGTAATTTGGTGAGTCGGACAAGGAAAAGGCGGAAAAGGCCCAGGTCCAGGAGGGCATCGACACAGCAGCACACACCAGAGCACGCAAACAGCAAGACAGCACAGCAAAGGAAGCAGTCCACACCTGAAACGACAAGGTCATACCAAAGGTCAAATTCAGTCCAGTTATACTAATGGACAGCCTAACATCGAATAATGTGTTAGCCACCTGTGCAATTACTCAAATATTTAAGTTGAAGAATTGTTATTTAAAGTCCTATCATTCGAATAAAACTAGTACATAAGCGTACATATAATAAGTCCCTAACAAATTTTGAAATTAAAATGTCAAAGTGACATATAATAGTGTAGTCAATGGTAGATAATTTTGGTCTTAAATTTGTTGGAGGCGGTACCAATAAGGTCTAATTAGCTTTTTAGGGCCAAGGAAAGTTGTTCAAAGAGGGGTACTCGTAACCAAATGAGTCCCCTATTATTCAGGCAAAGGAAATGGCAATGAAAATCTTTTCATTGTACAGCTTTCTTCGTAGTCCGATGGTGACGTCAATATCCGTATATACAGTCCGAGATCCGTATATAACATCTATAGCAGCCATTTTTCTTCGTTTCGTATTTAAGTAGAAGTAGAGGCCTTTGTCTTCCTTCGGTTTCAACCCCTGCCACAAATCAAGTTCGGGAGTTACGTGGTCTCCACTTCGGAAAGTCAAGGTCGCTGCCGCTATACATACTTCCCTCCATTTCTATTTCTGCCACGAGGCCAGGTCGGGAGTTACGAAATATCCATTTCAAGTTTCTGTATAGTCCACCGCTGTACAATTCGATGTTTCTGTCTGTAACAGTGACGGGATGATATCACAATAACGTCCTTAACTGTGAAAGCCCGGGACTCATGCTCTCGCAATACAACTCTGACATCACCAGGTCGCCTGCTCCAGATAAGCCGTCCTACTCAGTCCGCTGCCTTTGCCTGAATGATACTGGACTGATTATCTATGGTTTCTAGTGTTTTATTGTTAATGTCCACAATGTTTATTAAGTATGTCAAATTTAAATACATATGTTTTTTTTTTCAACCTGTGAACCTTCTATTAGACTAAGTGGCAATTGTGCCCAGATTATATGTTACGTCTTTTATTTATTTATTTTTTTATTTTGAAACTTTTCTTTCTCTTCATTTGCTCCGAAGAATATTCCCAGGGCTTTCACTCTATTTTGTATCAGGTGTGGAAGTAATCCAGGGTGATTTCCCCTCCAGTTGCCTATTTTTAGAATTCAGGTTTTGTCATGATTTATTTGCGATCCTGATGCTCTACCGAAAGCTTCATATTCCTTTTGAAGGTGTTTAAAGGAATTTGGATCATTTATAAAGTTCGTGCAATCATCAGCATGTTGTAGCATCTTAAATTCCTCTTTTAAGTTTGGTATTCTTATTCCCTTTATATTAGTATTGTTCCTGATCTTCATACTCAGAATTGCAATTGCTATTACGTATAATAGCATTGATAGTGGGCAGCCTTGCCTCACTGATCTTTGAATTTCAAATTTTTCCATTCTCGCCCCATATACTTGCACATTTGCAGTTATTTTATTGTACAAGATTTTAGTCCGTTTTTGGAAGTTATTTCCAAATCCAAATTTTTCCAATATTTTTTGTGTATAATTATGTTCTAATCTGTCAAAAGCTTTCTCCTGATCGAAAAGTACCATAGCACATTTCGAGTTTGTAGTATTTATAAAATCTATTATTGTCCTAATGTTAAGTATATTGTTATGTAAGCTCCTATTTTTTCCACCGCATGTTTGATTATTGTTCACTATGGTGTTTATCCCGTGCTTGATCCTATTAGCCAAAATTCTACTCAGTATTTTGTAATCCGTGTTTAGGCGGGAAAAGGGCCTCCAGTTTTTTTAACTCTGTTTTGTCACCTTTCCCTTTATATACAAGAGTAATCAGACCCTCCCGCATTGTTTTTGTCATTTTGTCATTTTTTAGTAAAATATTATTATATAGATCCCCTAGAATTGGTGCCACCTCACTTTGGAATTTCTTATAGAATTCCGCTGTGAGGCCATCTCTCCCTGGTGATTTTCCTTTTGAAAGTTCTTTTATTGTGGATTGCACTTCCTCCACAGAAATGCGATCATCACACCGTTTCTTGTGCTCTGATGATGTCACTTCACATTGTATTGAGTTTAGATATTGTGTAGTTACGTCATTGTCTATGTTTTGAGAAGTATATATAGTGTTGTATAATATTTTTTAACCTCGCTCATTATTTCAGCTTTAGTTGTTATTTCCACCCCTTCAATGTTTAATGTATCTAACACTTTTTTCCACTCCTATTCTTTTTTCTTCCCTTTTATATAATTCCTTACCCTGTTTGTATGTGTGGTGAAATTTTCCCGCCCTTATTTCTATTCCCTTTGTTTTAATTTCCTTTAGCTTTTCTGATTGTTCGGAGTAGCTCTCCTTATCCCTTAAAGGTGTTGTGTCATCATTTATTAGTCTTTTCAATGCTAACTTCTGTATTTTTTTTATTCGTTTACGTTTAGTTGAGTGATATTGGGCTATTTTTTTGGCTTTTACTTTAAATTTATCCCAATCTGTGGCAATATCTGATTTATTTTTTCCCTCTTCATTTGTGATTTTAGGGATTTCCATTTTTATTTCATTAATTAATTGCTCGTCATCCAAAATTGAGTTATTTAGCTTCCATTCCCCAGATCCCCATCGGCCATTTTTGATCACTATTTCTAGAGTTATTTGTTTATGATCCGAAATTTGATAATCTAAAAATTTTGCTTGTTTGTTTGTTTTATATCCGAAATCAGATACATAAAATTTATCTATCCTACTTGATCCTGTTACATATTCATGTGTATATTCAGTTCTTAATAGGTTCAGTTTTCTATACACATCAGTTAATTTATTTTTGTTTTATCAATTTACCCATAACTTGAAATGATGTTTGGTCTTTGGTTGTTAGTTTTCCGGTGCGATCTACATTTTCTCCCACTCAATTAAAATCCCCCCATAATCAGGTGTTCTGCTGTGAAACTATTTAGATATTTAGATTTATTATAAAGTCGTAGTGACTTTCCCTATGCGCTGGGGCATATATATTCAAGATATATAATTTATTTAATTTTATATGTAATACCCTTCCTTTTAAACTACTATCTTCTGTTATTCTTTCCCAATTTTGTCTATTTTTATTTCTATTGAACGTTGCGACTCCCGCTTTAATATCGTTGTGTTTGGCTTCATTTATTACAACTATTGCCTTCATTTGAGTTTCAATTTCTGTTATCATAGTGTTTGTTAGTTTGTGTGTTTCTTGAATTAGTATTATGTGCTGTTTTAATTTTATAAGTTGTGCAATTTTATCCTTATCTATTCCATTAGTGTTTATTGATGCAATGTGGAAGTTTAGTTCATCCATATTTGTTTTCCAGGTTGCTTTTCTAGTTTTAATTAAATATTAGTAATGATATTGATAATAGTAATGATACTTGATAATTTTAGACAAAAACTAAATTGTTGCATTGTGGGGCATTGGCCCCTCGTCTGTCTGATCTATAATGTCATACGTGTCTTTTAGATTGTTTTCCGTTGTTTGTTCGTTTGTTGTCAATTTTAGCTGCGGCCTTTCTGTGATAGTCATCGGCTCTTCGCTTGTTGATGAACTTGAGAGCGTATGGTTCTTCCTCTTCCTTTGGGTTGATACCCGTGTGGACGCCATTTGTGTCATACCACACTTGTCCAATGTCATTTCTGGTATAACGGTACCAATTACGCATGTCCATGTGGGAGGTGCTTAAGGTGTAGGGTCCATTGCAATCCGAAATAAACAACAACACAAGCTTTGAGTTGTACTTTTTGTTAGGCTTAAAAAAACGTTTAGCCTCTTGGCAACATGTGAATTTATGCTAATTCCTAAATAGATCAAATTTTGTATTTTTTATGATTTTTTGAAAATGTAATACACATGACTGAAAATAGGTATGTTGTGACTAGATAACTCATACCCCTGTCTAGTTCCAGCAGAGTTATCTCTCTTAAATGCAATGGAGTACCTGGTTTTGTCATCGTCAAATTGACAATCTAACATTGTTCTCTATAACAGTGTGAGATGCACGCTAAATTAGGATAGAAAATATATTTATCTCTCCAAATATTAGCATTAAGGTCTATAGAAAAACAATTGGTACCGTGATGCCTTCTAGTGATTCTATACCTTGTTGTTCTTCTTCTTCCTCCTCTATTGAGAGATATTCATAGCGGCTGCTTATCTTCAGCGGGGCTGTTGGTATTTCTCTATTTGTTGTTTTGGTCGGAGTTATGAAGATATCCTCTTGAGGTAAAACTTCCTCCCTCCTCTCTATTTGTGGCTCTCCCGGCGGCTCCGGTTCCACTAGGTTTTGTTGTTGTTGTTGTTGTTGTTGTTCTTGCTGGTTTTCCGCCTCAGTGTCTTTTGCGGCTTTTGCAGCGTATGAATTTGGGTCTCGGGGCTTCATTGGTACCGTGCATTGTATTACCCCATGCCCTATGACCTTAAATCGGGGGCATGGTCTATCCCTGTCACATCCTCTGTACCACTATCTAGAGAAATCCCATGACGTAGAAATATGGCGGTCCATTTTTTGCCTCTTCCGCGGGAATTCTTATTATGCGTTCTCCGCTCTTTACGTCCTTGTGGCCATAACAAGCTGCATGTTTATTTTCTCCTACATGTATTCTGTGGGTGTCCATAAGTTTGTCTGATACTGCATTAGTGGATATTTCATGGGGCAAACCCGAGACAAATAAGTCTATTGCGTTTGGCTCTATGTCTCTGATTATGGGCTCAGTGTCATAGATTCTCACTCTTTGGCCTCCTATTTGCATCTCAGTTTGTTTTAGCATGGGTATCTCGCTCTTGGGATATAGTATGTATTTGTTTCGTCCCCCATACTGTAGTGCATCTATTTCTGTTAGTTTGATACCTAGGATCTCCATTTCCGTTAGCACTTCTGTCTGCCTTGGAAAGATAGTGCTTGTCCCGAAGTCCAGTGTTTGACATCCTTCTCGATGATATATCACTAGTTTCTTTTTTCCTAGCTCGCCCTCTACTACTGTATTGAAAAAGTCGGTAATCTTTATACCGATTTGGGTCGATCTTCAGTGATTCCGCCGTTGTCTCAGTCCGTTGGAAAATTTCGGTCTGGGTGGGATATTTGGTAATAGATAAAGTAAATAATACAAAAAGGTGCAAAAAGTAACTTAATTAAATGGGTGAAGAAAAAAGATAAGATAAACGTAAGCTAAATGTGCAACTTGTAATAAACAAAATTCATGAATAGTACCAATTCAGTGGTTTGCATGATCAAAGTACTGAAAGTACTGGATCACTTTGTGAGCGCAGCTCGAAACTTGCTAAATTACATTATATTTGGTGATCCAATATAATCCAATTGCTAATAAACAAATAATCCAGAAAAACACGTCTGCTCCCTTCGACGTCCAACAAGCATTATTAGCAGGTTTTGATTCATGCAAAACAAATATATTCAACTTAGTTCTTTCTCTGGTGAAAGATTCTTACGAACTGCAATGACTATGATAGCAGTAGATTTCCTAGCGCAAAAACGCGTCCGCTCTCCTCGACGTCTGCAAGCCAGTAAATTTCCTGGCGGTTTGTTTGGTTCTTGCCACTTGACGTAAAGGTCGAAAGATTTGACCAGGTTGTCCATTTTTTAGCTGTACTTTTCTACAAAGTGAATACTTTATGATCTCTCAATCAAAATAACTTTTGACAGTTTGTTTTTTGACTACCTATTAGTATTAAGTGTGGGATCTGTATGCCTAAAGTTAGAGAAAATTGAATTTCAACTTGTATGATGGTCTTGTCTCAGACCATCTACTTATATTTAATTTTGTGGCTATCTGACTTTTGAATTTGATATGTATTAGTAATTATTATGTGCTGTCAATGAGACTGAAGTTAGACAAGGTAAACGAGGTGAGGGTAGGTTCCTATACTTATGAGGTGTTGTTTAACTTATTGATTGTTATTTATTTGTTTATTTTCTGCCTATTACCTGGTGTTTTATATTCCCTAATTGTCGTCAATATCTGTTCGTTGTGATTTGTATACCCCTATTACTTCATCTTTTCATCTATTTTGTTGACTTGTTATTATTCCCGGAGTGTTTTGATTACTCAAAGGGCTTTGAGTAATTTTATCTGGTTCCCTAGTTGTTTCTAGGGTTACTCTCGTCTTTATTCCTCGGTCTGCTTGATCACTATACGAGCTTTGGTCATCGAATACCTAGTTACCCACCGTAGTGCAGGTGGGTTCCACAATATGTTGAGATTGACCTGCTCGTTCCTGGTGGTGCTTCCATCCCTTAATGGGCCGTTCACATTTGATGATTACTTATGGTTAGAGCTAGCACTAGGTGTTTTAGCTTATTTGTTTTTATTTCTTTATTCACTCTTTATTTGTCTATTTTCTGAATTTTTTCTAGTAGCTCTGTTGCTATTACAAATTATTTTATGGTTTTATATTTGTTTGTGGGTTGTTTGTTTTTGGATTATATTTGGGTATGTATAAAGGGTGGCTATGATTTGTTGTTCAAATCTGAATCTGTCCCTATCTGCCTTGATTATTATACAAGCATTGAAAATGTGGTGTAAGGGTCATTTGTGGCATTGTTGATAAGCTTCTTTTCAGAATATTTGCTTTGGCTCTGAAAAGAGCCTTTGTATTGGATGGTTCATCCAGGTCCATTCAAATCTCATTATCTGGATGTCCCAGGTTGTCGTCGTCGGTTGACCCTTCACCATATAGATGCCTCCGTAACTCGTATATTCTATCAGCTTTCTCGTGACAGTAGTTGTAATAAACGTCCCTGACGCTCTCCATAACCTCGAGTTGCAGTTGCAGACTGTACTGAAGAGCACGAAGCTTCTCATTTTGTGCTCGCTGGCACCGAACTCGCAGGTCCAGAATACGATCATTCAGTAGAAAGAACTGATCAAATCCCCTTTTGATACGTCTCTCGCACTCAATCAACTCTACCCGCTTGACGTAAAGGTCGAAAGATCTGACTTGGTTGTCCATCTTTTTGCTGTTCTTTTCTACAAAATGAATGCTTCATGATATCTGAATCAAAATAACTTTTGACGGTTTGTCTTGTGAAACGATTTCAAGTCTTTATATACAGGATTGAGGATATCATTCGTGACGTCTGTTCAGTGGGAAACTAATTAAAACTAAGTGTCAACTCAACTTGAGTCTTTCCAAGCTTATAATAGTTAATTAAGGGAAGTGCCTAATCAATATCCGCAGTATCTGGCTAAGCTTGACAGGAGTTACTCACATTCATTAATAGTCAGGTAGACATTCAGGACATCTGCGAGGGCTGACAATGGGCAATTCTATGTCCTTTTTCTGTGTGTGATAAACGTGTGTGAAAATGATTGATAACAAATATGAGTGAAATGGTTAATCTGACTGAGGTCGATAAGGCAGAGTTCAAATGATTAATGTCTGATTTATACAGAAATTGTCAATACGTGTTAATATTTGTGTTGTGCGAACTTCGTATTCAGGACGTCATAGTACGATATAAGTTTAGTAAAAAGCGGGATTACAGCATTGATGTTAATTTGCCGTTTTGATTCGTTTCTCAAGCTAAGCAAACTGATATTATTCACAATTCTTTTGTTTGTGTGCAGTGTATGAACAACACCTGTAGCTGATCCGAGAAACCCGCATGTTGTAGTTTAGAATACCATGTTTAATAGGAACTGAAGAAAGAATTGATAAAGAAACAAAACGCAATTTCTCTATTTTTCTGTTTATTTTACAGTCTGAACGACCCCCCCCCCCCCCATCTCGCTTGTGAGATATGAGGAATGACCTTAGAATTTTTTTGATTAGGATTTTTTACGTAGCTTTAACAATTTTTCAGTCATATCGCTACGATGTCTGTATTGAGGCAGTTTATAGTAATGTCTAGCACTCAGACATCATGTCGCAGACATGTAACATGATGTCTCACCCAGTCACATTATCCTGACACCAGGCCAACCAGTCCTGACACTAACCTCTTAATGCTGAGCGTCAAGCGAGGCAGCTGTTAGTACCATTTTTGTAAGTCTTTGGTATGACTCGGCCGGGGATCGAAACGACGACCTCCCGCTTCCGGGGCAGACGCTCTAACCACTAGGCCACCGGAGCGGTTGAATGACCTTAAAAAAGAAGAGAATTGTAGATTTGTCATGTTATCTCATCCACCAATATTAAAGAGCAGAGAAATAACAAAAATACATCTGCATTAATAATAATAACAACAAATACTACTAGTCCAGTGAGCAAGAGAAAACGGACAAATAAAACAAAAAATTAGGAATCTATGCTGCTTTCGTGAAGACGATTCATGGAGAGAAAACAAATTTAAAAAATGGTGATAATAATAATAATAATAATAATAATAATAATAATAATAAGAAGAATAAGAAGAATAATAATAATAATAATAATAATAATAATAAAAACGATTGATATAATAAGAATAAGAATAAAATCGATTGAAATAATAAAAATAATAATAATAATAATAATAAGAAGATGATGTTGATGAAGAAGAAGAATAACGTCCTGGATTGTTTTATTTTTCTAAAAAAAAAAGGTAATGCAAGTTGCACAGAACACCTTCATTAGTAACTTGGATCAAATTAGATAAATATAATAAAAATTACGTGTACGTTCCTGAAGTTAAACTCGTTGAATTGTTGTCAATTTCTGCTTATACAGTAGCAGCACATTTTAATTGGAGTACCGATGTATGTCATAGTATTTTTTAAATTGACAGTGTTATTACGTAAAATAAGCTCTTTTACAAAATGTATGGAGTTGATAAGATTAACAAAAATATTTCCGATCAGGAATCAGATTTTGCTGTTATATTACAAGTCGGTTTACAGGAAAAAAAATTATCCTCAAAATGGGAGAATATCGTACGTGATTTTGGATTAACGTTCGGAAGAACCGTTAGGTGTGCGAGTTGTTTTAAAAACTGCTCAAATATATATATATATATATATATATATATATATATATATATATATATATATATATATATATATATATATATATATATATATATATATATATATATATATATATATATATATATATATATATATGTATATATAGCATCGTGTTTGACAAGGCTCTTAATTTTACTACCTTCCAAATTATGTTTTTATCTTGGATTGTTTTGTGGGTTTAAAATACATATTAGTCACTGTACTTTATGGAATAAGCATTTCATTTATGACGAAAAGAAAAACTTATTTTGACATGATTGACGAACAGCATTAGTACAACTTAAATGACGACGAGAGAGAGAGAGAGAGAGAGAGAGAGAGAGAGAGAGAGAGAGAGAGAGAGAGAGAGAGAGAATAAAATAAGTTTTGAAAAAAAATCATCCAGCAGTTAGTCTCTATATTGAATATTGGCATAGTCTAAATAAGTGACTTGCAAATGTTTTGATCGTTCTTGTCACCGCATGTATGCATAACAAAGATAATAATGTCCCACTTTTTCAGAAAATAACCGGTTTGAAATATTTTGTTAAGATAGTTATGGAATGGTATGATCCTTCACACGGATGAAAACTAGTATGAATCCTATCGGGTTCTGGAGTTTTCTTTTTAATATTACGTAAAAGTTTCATAATTCTATCATTTGTAATTGGAGTATTTAAGACATCAACCTGTAAGTAAGGTAGTTTTTCACGAACAGACTTGTCAATCATCTAACACGCACAGATTATTCGTTAATTAAGATTGAAAGAATTCGTATCCTTTTGGCATTATGTTTTTGTGTGGTGGTGGGGATATACTTGACTTGTAGCAGAGAGTAACACATTTCCTGCTTCTCTAGTATATCTTTTCCCGGGTGCGATTATTAATTGAACTTCTGTTTTGTGTTTAAAGTCAGCATCAGTTTGAACCAGTTGGTTTATTATTTTTAAGTGATGCCATATCGCAATCTTCATCCCACCAAAATGGTTGCTTTGTTATCATATTAAGTGCCATAGCTCTGGTCGGCAGACTTTAACCTATATTCTGATTGCTCTTATTATTACTAAATTATAGGCCATTTCAGTGGGGCTGACTGATTTGGGACTTAAGGGTCATTTGTGATGATGATGATAGTTTCATTATAGCGCTGTATCGCCCCTGGGGGCATGTAGCACTGGTTTAAGTTTAAAGCAAGGCTGGATATTTAATTCTCTTGGGGGAGAAATTGTGCCGCTTCTCCCATGTATTTATGTTCTAAGGAGTAATATTTAATTTGGTCGTTAGGTCGGGCTGCTGTTAAGTAACCATCGACCTGCATGGAAGACCCAGGGTGAGTGGGAATGTACCTAACGCACACTCAACCCTGATAGCCAGTCGGGTGTGTTTATGGTGTGCAATGGCTGAAAGTGGAGGTTGCGGCGGGGTGAAATCAGTTTCACATCTGTCTCCCCTTTTTCTAGCTTTTCTAGTTGTTTGGAATAGCTATCCTTATCCCTTAATGATGTTTTTTCCTTTTTTTTTTTCAATTTAGCTCTAGTTTCTCCATTTCTTTAAATCCGTTTACGTTGAGTTCAGTGATATTATGCTATTTTGTTTACTTCTTGTTTAAATTTATCCCAATCGTTTGCTAAATCCGTTACATATTTTCCCTCTTCATTTCTGAATATTTTAGAGATTTCCTCTTTTTATTTCTCTGATTAATTGCTCATCTTCCAGAATTTAGTCCTTTGGACTACCTATATTTTACTGTCTAAATTGGGACCAAAATATCGGGATAGAATTGGTATGACGGTCTGGTCTCGGACAATCTACTTATATTTATTTTTGTGGCTTTATGACATTTGAATTTGATATGTATTAGTATATATTATACGTTGTCAATGACACTGAAGTTAGAGAAGGTAAGCGGAGTAATTTTGAGTAATTTTTCCTGGTTCCCTAGTTGCTTATAGGGTTACTCGCGTCTTTATTCCTTGGTCTGCATGATCACTGTAGGCCTTGGTCATCTCGTACCCAGTTACCCACCGTAGTGCAGGTGGGTTCCACAATATGTTGAGATTTACCTGCTCATTCCTGGTGGGGCTTCCATCTCTTAATGGGCCTTTCACATTTGATGATTACTTATGTTTAGAGATAGCACTAGGTGTTTTAGCTTATTTCTTTTTATTTCCCTATTCACTTTTTATTTGTCTATTTTCTGAATTTGTTCTAGTAGCCCTGTTGCTGTTCCAAATTATGTTATGTTTTTTATATTTGTGGGTTGTTTGTTTTTTGGATTATATTTGGGTATGTATAAAGGGTGGCTATGATTTGTTGTTCAAATCTGAATCTGTCCCTTTCTGCCTTGATTATTATACAAGCATTGAAAATGTGGTGTAAGGGTCATTTGGCATTATTGATAAGCTTCTTTTCAGAATATTTGCTTTGGCTCTGAAAAGAGCCTTTGTATTGGATGGTTCATCCAGGTCCATTCAAATCTCATTATCTGGATGTCCCAGGTTGTCGTCGTCGGTTGACCCTTCACCATATAGGTGCCTCCGTAACTCGTATATTCTATCAGCTTTCTCGTGACAGTAGTTGTAATAAACGTCCCTGACGCTCTCCATAATCTCGAGTTGCAGTTGCAGACTGTACTGAAGAGCACGAAGCTTCTCATTTTGTGCTCGCTGGCACCGAATTCGCAGGTCCAGAATACGATCATTCAGTAGAAAGAACTGATCAAATCCCCTTTTGATACGTCTCTCGCACTCAATCAACTCTAACCGCTTGACGTAAAGGTCGAAAGATATGACTTGGTTGTCCATCTTTTAGCTGTTCTTTTCTACAAAGTGAATACTTTATGATCTCTGAATCAAAATAACTTTTGACGGTTTGTCTTGTGAAATGATTTCAAGTCTTTATATACAGGATTGAGGATATCATTCGTGAGGTCTGTTCAGTGGGAAACTAATTAAAACTAAGTGTCAACTCAACTCAGCTTGTCTTTCCAAGCTGATAATAGTTAATTAAAGGAAGTGCCTAATCAATGTCCGCAGTACCTGGCTAAGCTTGACACGAGTTACTCACATTAAATTAATAGACAGGTAGACATTCAGGACAATTGCGAGGGCTGACAAGGGGCAATTCTATGTCATTTTTCTGTGTGTGATAAACGTGTATGAAAATGATTGACAACAAATATGAGTGAAATGGTTAATCTGACTGAGGTCGATAAGGCAGAGTTCAAATGATTAATGTCTGATTTATACAGAAATTGTCAATACGTGTTAATATTTGTGTTGTGCGAACTTCGTATTATTCGGACGTCATAGTACGATATAAGTTTAGTAAAAAGCGGGATGACAGCATTGATGTTAATTTGCCGTTTTGATTCGTTTCTCAAGCTAAGCAAACTGATATTATTCACAATTCTTTTGTTTGTGTGCAGTGTATGAACAACACCGGTAGCTGATCCGAGACACCCGCTTGTTGTAGTTTAGAATACCATGTTTCATATGAACTGAAGAAAGAATTGATAAAGAAACAAAACGCAATTTCTCTATTTTTCTGTTTATTTTACAGTCTGAACGACCCCCCCCCAATCTCGCTTGTAAGATATGAGGAATGACCTTAGAATTCTTTTCATTAGGATTTTTTACGTAGCTTTATCAATTGTTCAGTTACATCGCTACGATGTCTGCATTGAGGCAGTTTATAGTGATGTCTAGCACTGAGACATCATGCCGCAGACATGTAGCATGATGTCTCACCCAGTCACATTATCCTGACACCAGGCCAACCAGTCCTAACACTAACCTCTTAATGCTGAGCGTCAAGCGAGGCAGCTGTTAGTACCATTTTTGTAAGTCTTTGGTATGACTCGGCCGGGGATCAAACCGACGACCTCCCGCTTCCGGGGCGGACGCTCTAACCACTAGGCCACCGGAGCGGTTGAATGACCTTAAAAAAGAAGAGAATTTTAGATTTGTCATGTTATCTCATCCACCAATATTAAAGAGCAGAGAAATAGCAAAAATACATCTGCATTAATAATAATAACAACAACAAATACTACTTGTCCAGTGAGCAAGAGAAAACAGACTAATAAAACAAAAAATTAGGAATCTATGCTTCTTCCATGAAGACGATTCATGAAGAGAAAACAAATTTAAAAAATGGTGATAATAATAATAATAATAATAATAAAAATGATAAGAATAAGAATAATAATAATAATAAAAATGATGAGAATAAGAATAATAATAATAAAAACGATTGATATAATAAGAATAAGAATAAAAACGATTGAAATAATAATAATAATAATAATAATAATAATAATAATAATAATAATAATAATAAGATGATGTTGATGAAGAAGAAGAATAACGTCCTGGATTGTTTTATTTTTCTATAAAAAAAAAGGTAATGCAAGTTGCACAGAACACCTTCATTAGTAACTTGGATCAAATTAGATAAATATAATAAAAATTACGTGTACGTTCCTGAAGTTAAACTCGTTGAATTGTTGTCAATTTCTGCTTATACAGTAGCAGCACATTTTAATTGGAGTACCGATATATGTCATAGTATTTTTTCAAATTGACAGTGTTATTACGTAAAATAAGCTCTTTTACAAAATGTATGGAGTTGATAAGATTAACAAAAATATTTCCGATCAGGAATCAGATTTTGCTGTTATATTACAAGTCGGTTTACAGGAAAAAAAATTATCCTCAAAATGGGAGAATATCGTACGTGATTTTGGATTAACGTTCGGAAGAACCGTTAGGTGTGCGAGTTGTTTTAAAAACTGCTCAAATATATATATATATATATATATATATATATATATATATATATATATATATATATAGCATCGTGTTTGACAAGGCTCTTAATTTTACTACCTTTCAAATTATGTTTTTATCTTGGATTATTTTGCGGGTTTAAAATACATATTAGTCACTGTACTTTATGGAATAAGCATTTCATTTATGATGAAAAGAAAAACTTATTTTGACATGATTGAGGAACAGCATTAGTACAACTTAAATGACGACACCAGAGAGAGAGAGAGAGAGAGAGAGAGAGAATAAAATAAGTTTTGAAAAAATCATCCAGCAGTTAGTCTCTATATTGAATATTGGCATGGTCTAAATAAGTGACTTGCAAATGTTTTGATCGTTCTTGTCACCGCATGTATGCATAACAAAGATAATAATGTCCCACTTTTTCAGAAAATAACCGGTTTGAAATATTTTGTTAAGATAGTTATGGAATGGTATGATCCTTCACACGGATGAAAACTAGTATGAATCCTATCGGGTTCTGGAGTTTTCTTTTTAATATTACGTAAAAGTTTCATAATTCTATCATTTGTAATTGGAGTATTTAAGACATCAACCTGTAAGTAAGGTAGTTTTTCACGAACAGACTTGTCAATCATCTAACACGCACAGATTATTCGTTAATTAAGATTGAAAGAATTCGTATCCTTTTGGCATTATTTTTTTGTGTGGTGGTGGGGATATACTTGACTTCTAGCAGAGAGTAACACATTTCCTGCTTCTCTAGTATATCTTTTCCCGGGTGCGATTATTAATTGAACTTCTGTTTTGTGTTTAAAGTCAGCATCAGTTTGAACCAGTTGGTTTATTATTTTTAAGTGATGCCATATCGCAATCTTCATCCCACCAAAATGGTTGCTTTGTTATCATATTAAGTGCCATAGCTCTGGTCGGCAGACTTTAACCTATATTCTGATTGCTCTTATTGTTACTAAATTATAGGCCATTTCAGTGGGGCTGACTGATTTGGGACTTAAGGGTCATTTGTGATGATGATGATAGTTTCATTATAGCGCTGTATCGCCCCTGGGGGCATGTAGCACTGGTTTAAGTTTAAAGCAAGGCTGTATATTTAATTCTCTTGGGGGAGAAATTGTGCCGCTTCTCCCATGCATTTATGTTCTAAGGAGTAATATTTAATTTGGTCGTTAGGTCGGGCTGCTGTTAAGTAACCATCGACATGAAGGGAAGACCCAGGGTGAGTGGGAATGTACCTAACGCACACTCAACCCTGATAGCCAGTCGGGTGTGTTTATGGTGTGCATGGGCAGAAGTGGAGGTTGTGGCGGAGTGAAATCAGTTTCACATCTGTCTCCCCTTCTTCCAGCTTTTCTAGTTGTTTGGAGTAGCTCTCCTTATCCCTTAATGATTTTTTTCCTTTTTTATTTTTCAATTTAGCTCTAGTTCCTCCATTTTTTTTAATCCGTTTACGTTTAGTTGAGTGATATTATGCTATTTTGTTTACTTTATGATTAAAATTATCCCAATCGTTTGCTAAATCCGTTAATGTTTTCCCTCTTCATTTGTGAGTATCTTAGGTATTTCCTCTTTTATGTCTCTGATTAATTGCTCATCTTCGAGAATTAGGGCCTTTAGACTACCTACATTTTACTGTCTAAATTGGGACCATAATATCGGGATAGAATTGGTATGACGGTCTGGTCTCAGACCATCTACTTATATTTATTTGTGTGGCTTTATGACTTTTGAATTTGATATGTATTAGTATATATTATGTGTTGTCAATGACACTGAAGTAAGAGAAGGTAAGCGGACTAATTTTGAGTAATTTTTCCTGGTTCCCTAGTTGCTTATTGGGTTAATCGCGTCTTTATTCCTTGGTCTGTATGATCACTGTACGAGCCTTGGTCATCTCGTACCCAGTTACCCACCGTAGTGCAGGTTGGTTCCACAATATGTTGAGATTTACCTGCTCGTTCCTGGTGGGGCTTCCATCTCTTAATGGGCCTTTCACATTTGATGATTACTTATGTTTAGAGCTAGCACTAGGTGTTTTAGCTTATTTCTTTTTATTTCCCTATTCACTCTTTTTTTGTCTATTTTCTGAATTTTTTCTAGTAGCCCTGTTGCTGTTGCAAATTATGTTATGTTTTTTATATTTGTTTGTGGGTTGTTTGTTTTTTGGATTATATTTTGGTATGTATAAAGGGTGGCTATGATTTGTTGTTCAAATCTGAATCTGTCCCTTTCTGCCTTGATTATTATACAAGCATTAAAAATGTGGTGTAAGGGTCATTTATGGCATTGTTGATAAGCTTCTTTTCAGAATATTTGATTTGGCTCTGAAAAGAGCCTTTGTATTAGATGGTTCATCCAGGTCCATTCAAATCTCATTATCTGGATGTCCCAGGTTGTCGTCGTCGGTTGACCCTTCACCATATAGATGCCTCCGTAACTCGTATATTCTATCAGCTTTCTCGTGACAGTAGTTGTAATAAACGTCGCTGACGCTCTCCATAACCTCGAGTTGCAGTTGCAGACTGTACTGAAGAGCACGAAGCTTCTCATTTTGTGCTCGCTGGCACCGTACTCGCAGGTCCAGAATACGATCATTCAGTAGAAAGAACTGATCAAATCCCCTTTTGATACGTCTCTCGCACTCAATCAACTCTAACCGCTTGACGTAAAGGTCGAAAGATATGACTTGGTTCTCCATCTTTTAGCTGTTCCTTTCTACAAAATGAATGCTTTATGATCTCTGAATCAAAATAACTTTTGACGGTTTGTCTTGTGAAACGATTTCAAGTCTTTATATACAGGATTGAGGATATCATTCGTGAGGTCTGTTCAGTGGGAAACTAATTAAAACTAAGTGTCAACTCAACTTGAGTCTTTCCAAGATGATAATAGTTAATTAAGGGAAGTGCCTAATCAATATCCGCAGTACCTGGCTAAGCTTGACAGGAGTTACTCACATTAAATTAATAGTCAGGTAGACATTCAGGACATCTGCGAGGGGTGACAAGGGGCAATTCTATGTCCTTTTTCTGTGTGTGATAAACTTGTGTGAAAATGATTGATAACAAATATGAGTGAAATGGTTAATCTGACTGAGGTCGATAAGGCAGAGTTCAAATGATTAATGTCTGATTTATACAGAAATTGTCAATACGTGTTAATATTTGTGTTGTGCGAACTTCGTATTCAGGACGTCATAGTACGATATAAGTTTAGTAAAAAGCGGGACTACAGCATTGATGTTAATTTGCCGTTTCGATTCGTTTCTCAAGCTAAGCAAACTGATATTATTCACAATTCTTTTGTTTGTGTCCAGTGTATGAACAACACCGGTAGCTGATCCGAGAAACCCGCATGTTGTAGTTTAGAATACCATGTTTCATAGGAACTGAAGAAAGAATTGATAAAGAAACAAAACGCAATTTCTCTATTTTCTGTTTATTTTACAGTCTGAACGACCCCCCCCCCCCATCTCGCTTGTAAGATATGAGGAATGACCTTAGAATTTTTTTGATTAGGATTTTTTACGTAGCTTTAACAATTTTTCAGTCATATCGCTACGATGTCTGCATTGAGGCAGTTTATAGTGATGTCTAGCACTGAGACATCATGTCGCAGACATGTAACATGACGTCTCACCCAGTCACATTATCCTGACACCAGGCCAACCAGTCCTAACACTAACCTCTTAATGCTGAGCGTCAAGCGAGGCAGCTGTTAGTACCATTTTTGTAAGTCTTTGGTATGACTCGGCCGGGGATCGAATCGACGACCTCCCGCTTCCGGGGTGGACGCTCTAACCACTAGGCCACCGGAGCGGTTGAATGACCTTAGAAAAAGAAGAGAATTTTAGATTTGTCATGTTATCTCATCCACCAATATTAAAGAGCAGAGAAATAGCAAAAATACATCTGCATTAATAATAATAACAACAAATACTACTAGTCCAGTGAGCAAGAGAAAACGGACAAATAAAACAAAAAATTAGGAATCTATGCTGCTTTCATGAAGACGATTCATGAAGAGAAAACAAATTTAAAAAAAAGGTGATAATAATAATAATAATAATAATAATAATAAGAAGAAGAAGAAGAAGAGGAAGAAGAAGAAGATGAAGAAGAATAAGAATAATAATAATAAAAACGATTGATATAATAAGAATAAGAATAAAAACGATTGAAATAATAATAATAATAATAATAATAATAATAATTATAATAATAATAATGACAATAATAATAATAATAATAATAAGCTGATGATGATGATGATGAAGAAGAAGAAGAAGAATAACGTTCTGGATTGTTTTATTTTTCTAAAAAAAAAAGGTAATGCAAGTTGCACAGAACACCTTCATTAGTAACTTGGATCAAATTAGATAAATATAATAAAAATTACGTGTACGTTCCTGAAGTTAAACTCGTTGAATTGTTGTCAATTTCTGCTTATACAGTAGCAGCACATTTTAATTGGAGTACCGATGTATGTCATAGTATTTTTTTAAATTGACAGTGTTATTACGTAAAATAAGCTCTTTTACAAAATGTATGGAGTTGATAAGATTAACAAAAATATTTCCGATCAGGAATCAGATTTTGCTGTTATATTACAAGTCGGTTTACAGGAAAAAAAATTATCCTCAAAATGGGAGAATATCGGACGTGATTTTGGATTAACGTTTGGAAGAACCGTTAGGTGTGCGAGTTGTTTTAAAAACTGCTCAAATATATATATATATATATATATATATATATATATATATATATATATATATATATATATAGCATCGTGTTTGACAAGGCTCTTAATTTTACTACCTTTCAAATTATGTTTTTATCTTGGATTGTTTTGTGTGTTTAAAATACATATTAGTCACTGTACTTTATGGAATAAGCATTTCATTTATGATGAAAAGAAACTTATTTTGACATGATTGACGAACAGCATTAGTACAACTTAAATGACGACGAGAGAGAGAGAGAGAGAGAGAGAGAGAGAGAGAGAGAGAGAGAGAGAGAGAGAGAGAGAGAGAGAGAGAGAGAATAAAATAAGTTTTGAAAAAATCATCCAGCAGTTAGTCTCTATATTGAATATTGGCATAGTCTAAATAAGTGACTTGCAAATGTTTTGATCGTTCTTGTCACCGCATGTATGCATAACAAAGATAATAATGTCCCACTTTTTCAGAAAATAACCGGTTTGAAATATTTTGTTAAGATAGTTATGGAATGGTATGATCCTTCACACGGATGAAAACTAGTATGAATCCTATCGGGTTCTGGAGTTTTCTTTTTAATATTACGTAAAAGTTTCATAATTCTATCATTTGTAATTGGAGTATTTAAGACATCAACCTGTAAGTAAGGTAGTTTTTCACGAACAGACTTGTCAATCATCTAACACGCACAGATTTTTCGTTAATCAAGATTGAAAGAATTCGTACCCTTTTGGCATTATTTTTTTGTGTGGTGGTGGGGATATACTTGACTTGTAGCAGAGAGTAACACATTTCCTGCTTCTCTAGTATATCTTTTCCCGGGTGCGATTATTAATTGAACTTCTGTTTTGTGTTTAAAGTCAGCATCAGTTTGAACCAGTTGATTTATTATTTTTAAGTGATGCCATATCGCATTCTTCATCCCACCAAAATGGTTGCTTTGTTATCATATTAAGTGCCATAGCTCTGGTCGGCAGACTTTAACCTATATTCTGATTGCTCTTATTGTTACTATATTATAGGCCATTTCAGTGGGGCTGACTGATTTGGGACTTAAGGGTCATTTGTGATGATGATGATAGTTTAATTATAGCGCTGTATCGCCCCTGGGGGCATGTAGCACTGGTTTAAGTTTAAAGCAAGGCTGGATATTTAATTCTCTTGTGGGAGAAATTGTGCCGCTTCTCCCATGCATTTATGTTCTACGGAGTAATATTTAATTTGGTCGTTAGGTCGGGCTTCTGTTAAGTAACCATCGACCTGAAGGGAAGACCCAGGGTGAGTGGGTTGTAATTGGAGTATTTAAGACATCAACCTGTAAGTAAGGTAGTTTTTCACGAACAGACTTGTCAATCATCTAACACGCACAGATTATTCGTTAATTAAGATTGAAAGAATTCGTATCCTTTTGGCATTATTTTTTTGTGTGGTGGTGGGGATATACTTGACTTCTAGCAGAGAGTAACACATTTCCTGCTTCTCTAGTATATCTTTTCCCGGGTGCGATTATTAATTGAACTTCTGTTTTGTGTTTAAAGTCAGCATCAGTTTGAACTAGTTGGTTTATTATTTTTAAGTGATGCCATATCGCAATCTTCATCCCACCAAAATGGTTGCTTTGTTATCATATTAAGTGCCATAGCTCTGGTCGGCAGACTTTAACCTATATTCTGATTGCTCTTATTGTTACTAAATTATAGGCCATTTTAGTGGGGCTGACTGATTTGGGACTTAAGGGTCATTTGTGATGATGATGATAGTTTCATTATAACGCTGTATCGCCCCTGGGGGCATGTAGCACTGGTTTAAGTTTAAAGCAAGGCTGGATATTTAATTCTCTTGGGGGAGAAATTGTGCCGCTTCTCCCATGCATTTATGTTCTAAGGAGTAATATTTAATTTGGTCGTTAGGTCGGGCTGCTGTTAAGTAACCATCGACATGAAGGGAAGACCCAGGGTGAGTGGGAATGTACCTAACGCACACTCAACCCTGATAGCCAATCGGGTGTGTTTATGGTGTGCATGGGCAGAAGTGGAGGTTGTGGCGGAGTGAAATCAGTTTCACATCTGTCTCCCCTTCTTCCAGCTTTTCTAGTTGTTTGGAGTAGCTCTCCTTATCCCTTAATGATGTTTTTTCCTTTTTTATTTTTCAATTTAGCTCTAGTTCCTCCATTTTTTTTAATCCGTTTACGTTTAGTTGAGTGATATTATGCTATTTTGTTTACTTTATGATTAAATTTATCCCAATCGTTTGCTAAATCCGTTAATGTTTTCCCTCTTCATTTGTGAGTATCTTAGGTATTTCCTCTTTTATGTCTCTGATTAATTGCTCATCTTCGAGAATTAGGGCCTTTAGACTACCTACATTTTACTGTCTAAATTGGGACCATAATATCGGGATAGAATTGGTATGACGGTCTGGTCTCAGACCATCTACTTATATTTATTTGTGTGGCTTTATGACTTTTGAATTTCATATGTATTAGTATATATTATGTGTTGTCAATGACACTGAAGTAAGAGAAGGTAAGCGGACTAATTTTGAGTAATTTTTCCTGGTTCCCTAGTTGCTTATTGGGTTAATCGCGTCTTTATTCCTTGGTCTGCATGATCACTGTACGAGCCTTGGTCATCTCGTACCCAGTTACCCACCGTAGTGCAGGTGGGTTCCACAATATGTTGAGATTTACCTGCTCGTTCCTGGTGGGGCTTCCATCTCTTAATGGGCCTTTCACATTTGATGATTACTTATGTTTAGAGCTAGCACTAGGTGTTTTAGCTTATTTCTTTTTATTTCCCTATTCACTCTTTTTTTGTCTATTTTCTGAATTTTTTCTAGTAGCCCTGTTGCTGTTGCAAATTATGTTATGTTTTTTATATTTGTTTGTGGGTTGTTTGTTTTTTGGATTATATTTTGGTATGTATAAAGGGTGGCTATGATTTGTTGTTCAAATCTGAATCTGTCCCTTTCTGCCTTGATTATTATACAAGCATTGAAAATGTGGTGTAAGGGTCATTTGTGGCATTGTTGATAAGGTTCTTTTCAGAATATTTGATTTGGCTCTGAAAAGAGCCTTTGTATTAGATGGTTCATCCAGGTCCATTCAAATCTCATTATCTGGATGTCCCAGGTTGTCGTCGTCGGTTGACCCTTCACCATATAGATGCCTCCGTAACTCGTATATTCTATCAGCTTTCTCGTGACAGTAGTTGTAATAAACGTCCCTGACGCTCTCCATAATCTCGAGTTGCAGTTGCAGACTGTACTGAAGAGCACGAAGCTTCTCATTTTGTGCTCGCTGGCACCGAACTCGCAGGTCCAGAATACGATCATTCAGTAGAAAGAACTGATCAAATCCCCTTTTGATACGTCTCTCGCACTCAATCAACTCTACCCGCTTGACGTAAAGGTCGAAAGATATGACTTGGTTCTCCATCTTTTAGCTGTTCCTTTCTACAAAATGAATGCTTTATGATCTCTGAATCAAAATAACTTTTGACGGTTTGTCTTGTGAAACGATTTCAAGTCTTTATATACAGGATTGAGGATATCATTCGTGACGTCTGTTCAGTGGGAAACTAATTAAAACTAAGTGTCAACTCAGCTTGAGTCTTTCCAAGATGATAATAGTTAATTAAGGGAAGTGCCTAATCAATATCCGCAGTACCTGGCTAAGCTTGACACGAGTTACTCACATTAAATTAATAGTCAGGTAGACATTCAGGACAATTGCGAGGGCTGACAATGGGCAATTCTATGTCCTTTTTCTGTGTGTGATAAACGTGTGTGAAAATGATTGATAACAAATATGAGTGAAATGGTTAATCTGACTGAGGTCGATAAGGCAGAGTTCAAATGATTAATGTCTGATTTATACAGAAATTGTCAATACGTGTTAATATTTGTGTTGTGCGAACTTCGTATTCAGGACGTCATAGTACGATATAAGTTTAGTAAAAAGCGGGATTACATCATTGATGTTAATTTGCCGTTTTGATTCGTTTCTCAAGCTAAGCAAACTGATATTATTCACAATTCTTTTGTTTGTGTGCAGTGTATGAACAACACCGGTAGCTGATCCGAGAAACCCGCATGTTGTAGTTTAGAATACCATGTTTCATAGGAACTGAAGAAAGAATTGATAAAGAAACAAAACGCAATTTCTCTATTTTTCTGTTTATTTTACAGTCTGAACGAACCCCCCCCCCCCTATCTCGCTTGTAAGATATGAGGAATGACCTTAGAATTTTTTTGATTAGGATTTTTTACGTAGCTTTAACAATTTTTCAGTCATATCGCTACGATGTCTGCATTGAGGCAGTTTATAGTGATGTCTAGCACTGAGACATCATGTCGCAGACATGTAACATGATGTCTCACCCAGTCACATTATCCTGACACCAGGCCAACCAGTCCTAACACTAACCTCTTAATGCTGAGCGTCAAGCGAGGCAGCTGTTAGTACCATTTTTGTAAGTCTTTGGTATGACTCGGCCGGGGATCGAAACGACGACCTCCCGCTTCCGGGGTGGACGCTCTAACCACTAGGCCACCGGAGCGGTTGAATGACCTTAGAAAAAGAAGAGAATTTTAGATTTGTCATGTTATCTCATCCACCAATATTAAAGAGCAGAGAAATAGCAAAAATACATCTGCATTAATAATAATAACAACAACAAATACTACTTGTCCAGTGAGCAAGAGAAAACAGACTAATAAAACAAAAAATTAGGAATCTATGCTGCTTCCATGAAGACGATTCATGAAGAGAAAACAAATTTAAAAAATGGTGATGATAATAATAATAATTATAATAATAATAATAATAATAATAATACTACTACTACTACTACTACTAATGATAATAATAATAAAAATGATAATAATAATAATAATAATAATAATAATAATAATAAAAATGATAAGAATAAGAATAATAATAATAAAAATGATAAGAATAAGAATAATAATAATAAAAACGATTGATATAATAAGAATAAGAATAAAAACGATTGAAATAATAATAATAATAATAATAATAATAATAATAATAATAATAAGATGATGATGATGATGATGATGATGATGATGATGAAGAAGAATAACGTCCTGTATTGTTTTATTTTTCTGAAAGAAAGGTAATGCAAGTTGCACAGAACACCTTCATTAGTAACTTGGATCAAATTAGATAAATATAATACAAATTACGTGTACGTTCCTGAAGTTAAACTCGTTGAATTGTTGTCAATTTCTGCTTATACAGTAGCAGCACATTTTAATTGGAGTACCGATGTATGTCATAGTATTTTTTTTAATTGACAGTGTTATTACGTAAACTAAGCTCTTTTACAAAATGTATGGAGTTGATAAGATTAACAAAAATATTTCCGATCAGGAATCAGATTTTGCTGTTATATTACAAGTCGGTTTACAGGAAAAAAAATTATCCTCAAAATGGGAGAATATCGTACGTGATTTTGGATTAACGTTTGGAAGAACCGTTAGGTGTGCGAGTTGTTTTAAAAACTGCTCAAATATATATATATATATATATATATATATATATATATATATATATATAGCATCGTGTTTGACAAGGCTCTTAATTTTACTACCTTTCAAATTATGTTTTTATCTTGGATTATTTTGTGGGTTTAAAATACATATTAGTCACTGTACTTTATGGAATAAGCATTTCATTTATGATGAAAAGAAAAACTTATTTTGACATGATTGAGGAACAGCATTAGTACAACTTAAATGACGACACCAGAGAGAGAGAGAGAGAGAGAGAGAGAGAGAGAGAGAGAGAGAGAATAAAATAAGTTTTGAAAAAATCATCCAGCAGTTAGTCTCTATATTGAATATTGGCATGGTCTAAATAAGTGACTTGCAAATGTTTTGATCGTTCTTGTCACCGCATGTATGCATAACAAAGATAATAATGTCCCACTTTTTCAGAAAATAACCGGTTTGAAATATTTTGTTAAGATAGTTATGGAATGGTATGATCCTTCACACGGATGAAAACTAGTATGAATCCTATCGGGTTCTGGAGTTTTCTTTTTAATATTACGTAAAAGTTTCATAATTCTATCATTTGTAATTGGAGTATTTAAGACATCAACCTGTAAGTAAGGTAGTTTTTCACGAACAGACTTGTCAATCATCTAACACGCACAGATTATTCGTTAATTAAGATTGAAAGAATTCGTATCCTTTTGGCATTATTTTTTTGTGTGGTGGTGGGGATATACTTGACTTCTAGCAGAGAGTAACACATTTCCTGCTTCTCTAGTATATCTTTTCCCGGGTGCGATTATTAATTGAACTTCTGTTTTGTGTTTAAAGTCAGCATCAGTTTGAACTAGTTGGTTTATTATTTTTAAGTGATGCCATATCGCAATCTTCATCCCACCAAAATGGTTGCTTTGTTATCATATTAAGTGCCATAGCTCTGGTCGGCAGACTTTAACCTATATTCTGATTGCTCTTATTGTTACTAAATTATAGGCCATTTTAGTGGGGCTGACTGATTTGGGACTTAAGGGTCATTTGTGATGATGATGATAGTTTCATTATAACGCTGTATCGCCCCTGGGGGCATGTAGCACTGGTTTAAGTTTAAAGCAAGGCTGGATATTTAATTCTCTTGGGGGAGAAATTGTGCCGCTTCTCCCATGCATTTATGTTCTAAGGAGTAATATTTAATTTGGTCGTTAGGTCGGGCTGCTGTTAAGTAACCATCGACATGAAGGGAAGACCCAGGGTGAGTGGGAATGTACCTAACGCACACTCAACCCTGATAGCCAATCGGGTGTGTTTATGGTGTGCATGGGCAGAAGTGGAGGTTGTGGCGGAGTGAAATCAGTTTCACATCTGTCTCCCCTTCTTCCAGCTTTTCTAGTTGTTTGGAGTAGCTCTCCTTATCCCTTAATGATGTTTTTTCCTTTTTTATTTTTCAATTTAGCTCTAGTTCCTCCATTTTTTTTAATCCGTTTACGTTTAGTTGAGTGATATTATGCTATTTTGTTTACTTTATGATTAAATTTATCCCAATCGTTTGCTAAATCCGTTAATGTTTTCCCTCTTCATTTGTGAGTATCTTAGGTATTTCCTCTTTTATGTCTCTGATTAATTGCTCATCTTCGAGAATTAGGGCCTTTAGACCATCTACTTATATTTATTTGTGTGGCTTTATGACTTTTGAATTTCATATGTATTAGTATATATTATGTGTTGTCAATGACACTGAAGTAAGAGAAGGTAAGCGGACTAATTTTGAGTAATTTTTCCTGGTTCCATAGTTGCTTATTGGGTTAATCGCGTCTTTATTCCTTGGTCTGCATGATCACTGTACGAGCCTTGGTCATCTCGTACCCAGTTACCCACCGTAGTGCAGGTGGGTTCCACAATATGTTGAGATTTACCTGCTCGTTCCTGGTGGGGCTTCCATCTCTTAATGGGCCTTTCACATTTGATGATTACTTATGTTTAGAGCTAGCACTAGGTGTTTTAGCTTATTTCTTTTTATTTCCCTATTCACTCTTTTTTTGTCTATTTTCTGAATTTTTTCTAGTAGCCCTGTTGCTGTTGCAAATTATGTTATGTTTTTTATATTTGTTTGTGGGTTGTTTGTTTTTTGGATTATATTTTGGTATGTATAAAGGGTGGCTATGATTTGTTGTTCAAATCTGAATCTGTCCCTTTCTTCCTTGATTATTATACAAGCATTGAAAATGTGGTGTAAGGGTCATTTGTGGCATTGTTGATAAGCTTCTTTTCAGAATATTTGATTTGGCTCTGAAAAGAGCCTTTGTATTAGATGGTTCATCCAGGTCCATTCAAATCTCATTATCTGGATGTCCCAGGTTGTCGTCGTCGGTTGACCCTTCACCATATAGATGCCTCCGTAACTCGTATATTCTATCAGCTTTCTCGTGACAGTAGTTGTAATAAACGTCCCTGACGCTCTCCATAATCTCGAGTTGCAGTTGCAGACTGTACTGAAGAGCACGAAGCTTCTCATTTTGTGCTCGCTGGCACCGAACTCGCAGGTCCAGAATACGATCATTCAGTAGAAAGAACTGATCAAATCCCCTTTTGATACGTCTCTCGCACTCAATCAACTCTACCCGCTTGACGTAAAGGTCGAAAGATATGACTTGGTTCTCCATCTTTTAGCTGTTCCTTTCTACAAAATGAATGCTTTATGATCTCTGAATCAAAATAACTTTTGACGGTTTGTCTTGTGAAACGATTTCAAGTCTTTATATACAGGATTGAGGATATCATTCGTGACGTCTGTTCAGTGGGAAACTAATTAAAACTAAGTGTCAACTCAGCTTGAGTCTTTCCAAGATGATAATAGTTAATTAAGGGAAGTGCCTAATCAATATCCGCAGTACCTGGCTAAGCTTGACACGAGTTACTCACATTAAATTAATAGTCAGGTAGACATTCAGGACAATTGCGAGGGCTGACAATGGGCAATTCTATGTCCTTTTTCTGTGTGTGATAAACGTGTGTGAAAATGATTGATAACAAATATGAGTGAAATGGTTAATCTGACTGAGGTCGATAAGGCAGAGTTCAAATGATTAATGTCTGATTTATACAGAAATTGTCAATACGTGTTAATATTTGTGTTGTGCGAACTTCGTATTCAGGACGTCATAGTACGATATAAGTTTAGTAAAAAGCGGGATTACATCATTGATGTTAATTTGCCGTTTTGATTCGTTTCTCAAGCTAAGCAAACTGATATTATTCACAATTCTTTTGTTTGTGTGCAGTGTATGAACAACACCGGTAGCTGATCCGAGAAACCCGCATGTTGTAGTTTAGAATACCATGTTTCATAGGAACTGAAGAAAGAATTGATAAAGAAACAAAACGCAATTTCTCTATTTTTCTGTTTATTTTACAGTCTGAACGAACCCCCCCCCCTATCTCGCTTGTAAGATATGAGGAATGACCTTAGAATTTTTTTGATTAGGATTTTTTACGTAGCTTTAACAATTTTTCAGTCATATCGCTACGATGTCTGCATTGAGGCAGTTTATAGTGATGTCTAGCACTGAGACATCATGTCGCAGACATGTAACATGATGTCTCACCCAGTCACATTATCCTGACACCAGGCCAACCAGTCCTAACACTAACCTCTTAATGCTGAGCGTCAAGCGAGGCAGCTGTTAGTACCATTTTTGTAAGTCTTTGGTATGACTCGGCCGGGGATCGAAACGACGACCTCCCGCTTCCGGGGTGGACGCTCTAACCACTAGGCCACCGGAGCGGTTGAATGACCTTAGAAAAAGAAGAGAATTTTAGATTTGTCATGTTATCTCATCCACCAATATTAAAGAGCAGAGAAATAGCAAAAATACATCTGCATTAATAATAATAACAACAAATACTACTAGTCCAGTGAGCAAGAGAAAACGGACAAATAAAACAAAAAATTAGGAATCTATGCTGCTTTCATGAGGACGATTCATGAAGAAAAAACAAATTTAAAAAATGGTGATAATAATAATAATAATAATAATAATAATAATAATAATAATAATAAGAAGAAGAAGAAGAATAAGAATAATAATAATAAAAACGATTGATATAATAAGAATAAGAAGAAAAACGATTGAAATAATAATAATAATAATAATAATAATAATAATAATGATTATAATGATAATAATAATAATTATAATAATAATAATGACAATAATAATAATAAGATGATGATGATGGTGATGTAGAAGAAGAATAACGTCCTGTATTGTTTTATTTTTCTAAAAAAAAAAGGTAATGCAAGTTGCACAGAACTCCTTCATTAGTAACTTGGATCAAATTAGATAAATATAATAAAAATTACGTGTACGTTCCTGAAGTTAAACTCGTTGAATTGTTGTCAATTTCTGCTTATACAGTAGCAGCACATTTTAATTGGAGTACCGATGTATGTCATAGTATTTTTTTCAAATTGACAGTGTTATTACGTAAAATAAGCTCTTTTACAAAATGTATGGAGTTGATAAGATTAACAAAAATATTTCCGATCAGGAATCAGATTTTGCTGTTATATTACAAGTCGGTTTACAGGAAAAAAAATTATCCTCAAAATGGGAGAATATCGTACGTGATTTTGGATTAACGTTTGGAAGAACCGTTAGGTGTGCGAGTTGTAAAAACTGCTCAAATATATATATATATATATATATATATATATATATATATATATATATATATATATATATATATATATAGCATCTTGTTTGACAAGGCTCTTAATTTTACTACCTTTCAAATTATGTTTTTATCTTGGATTGTTTTGTGGGTTTAAAATACATATTAGTCACTGTTCTTTATGGAATAAGCATTTCATTTATGATGAAAAGAAAAACTTATTTTGACATGATTGACGAACAGCATTAGTACAACTTAAATGACGACACGAGAGAGAGAGAGAGAGAGAGAGAGAGAGAGAGAGAGAGAGAGAGAGAATAAAATAAGTTTTGAAAAAATCATCCAGCAGTTAGTCTCTATATTGAATATTGGCATAGTCTAAATAAGTGACTTGCAAATGTTTTGATCGTTCTTGTCACCGCATGTATGCATAACACAGATAATAATGTACCACTTTTTCAGAAAATAACCGGTTTGAAATATTTTGTTAAGATAGTTATGGAATGGTATGATCCTTCACACGGATGAAAACTAGTATGAATCCTATCGGGTTCTGGAGTTTTCTTTTTAATATTACGTAAAAGTTTCATAATTCTATCATTTGTAATTGGAGTATTTAAGACATCAACCTGTAAGTAAGGTAGTTTTTCACGAACAGACTTGTCAATCATCTAACACGCACAGATTTTTCGTTAATCAAGATTGAAAGAATTCGTACCCTTTTGGCATTATTTTTTTGTGTGGTGGTGGGGATATACTTGACTTGTAGCAGAGAGTAACACATTTCCTGCTTCTCTAGTATATCTTTTCCCGGGTGCGATTATTAATTGAACTTCTGTTTTGTGTTTAAAGTCAGCATCAGTTTGAACCAGTTGGTTTATTATTTTTAAGTAATGCCATATCGCAATCTTCATCCCACCAAAATGGTTGCTTTGTTATCATATTAAGTGCCATAGCTCTGGTCGGCAGACTTTAACCTATATTCTGATTGCTCTTATTGTTACTAAATTAGAGGCCATTTTAGTGGGGCTGACTGATTTGGGACTTAAGGGTCATTTGTGATGATGATGATAGTTTCATTATAGCGCTGTATCGCCCCTGGGGGCATGTAGCACTGGTTTAAGTTTAAAGCAAGGCTGGATATTTAATTCTCTTGGGGGAGAAATTGTGCCGCTTCTCCCATGCATTTATGTTCTAAGGAGTAATATTTAATTTGTTCGTTAGGTCGGGCTGCTGTTAAGTAACCATCGACATGAAGGGAAGACCCAGGGTGAGTGGGAATGTACCTAACGCACACTCAACCCTGATAGCCAGTCGGGTGTGTTTATGGTGTGCATGGGCAGAAGTGGAGGTTGTGGCGGAGTGAAATCAGTTTCACATCTGTCTCCCCTTCTTCCAGCTTTTCTAGTTGTTTGGAGTAGCTCTCCTTATCCCTTAATGATTTTTTTCCTTTTTTATTTTTCAATTTAGCTCTAGTTCCTCCATTTTTTTTAATCCGTTTACGTTTAGTTGAGTGATATTATGCTATTTTGTTTACTTTATGATTAAAATTATCCCAATCGTTTGCTAAATCCGTTAATGTTTTCCCTCTTCATTTGTGAGTATCTTAGGTATTTCCTCTTTTATGTCTCTGATTAATTGCTCATCTTCGAGAATTAGGGCCTTTAGACTACCTACATTTTACTGTCTAAATTGGGACCATAATATCGGGATAGAATTGGTATGACGGTCTGGTCTCAGACCATCTACTTATATTTATTTGTGTGGCTTTATGACTTTTGAATTTGATATGTATTAGTATATATTATGTGTTGTCAATGACACTGAAGTTAGAGAAGGTAAGCGGAGTAATTTTGAGTAATTTTTACTGGTTCCCTGGTTGTTTCTAGGGTTACTCGCGTCTTTATTCCTTGATCTGCATGATCACTGTAGGCCTTGGTCATCTCAGTTACCCACCGTAGTGCAGGTTGGTTCCACAATATGTTGAGATTTACCTGCTCGTTCCTGGTGGGGCTTCCATCTCTTAATGGGCCTTTCACATTTGATGATTACTTATGTTTAGAGATAGCACTAGGTGTTTTAGCTTATTTCTTTTTATTTCCCTATTCACTCTTTATTTGTCTATTTTCTGAATTTGTTCTAGTAGCCCTGTTGCTGTTACAAATTATGTTATTTTTTTTTTATATTTGTGGGTTGTTTGTTTTTTGGATTATATTTGGGTATGTATAAAAGGTGGCTATGATTTGTTGTTCAAATCTGAATCTGTCCCTTTCTGCCTTGATTATTATACAAGCATTGAAAATGTGGTGTAAGGGTCATTTGGCATTATTGATAAGCTTCTTTTCAGAATATTTGCTTTGGCTCTGAAAAGAGCCTTTGTATTGGATGGTTCATCCAGGTCCATTCAAATCTCATTATCTGGATGTCCCAGGTTGTCGTCGTCGGTTGACGCTTCACCATATAGGTGCCTCCGTAACTCGTATATTCTATCAGCTTTCTCGTGACAGTAGTTGTAATAAACGTCCCTGACGCTCTCCATAACCTCGAGTTGCAGTTGCAGACTGTACTGAAGAGCACGAAGCTTCTCATTTTGTGCTCGCTGGCACCGAATTCGCAGGTCCAGAATACGATCATTCAGTAGAAAGAACTGATCAAATCCCCTTTTGATACGTCTCTCGCACTCAATCAACTCTAACCGCTTGACGTAAAGGTCGAAAGATATGACTTGGTTGTCCATCTTTTAGCTGTTCTTTTCTACAAAGTGAATATTTTATGATCTCTGAATCAAAATAACTTTTGACGGTTTGTCTTGTGAAACGATTTCAAGTCTTTATATACAGGATCGAGGATATCATTCGTGAGGTCTGTTCAGTGGGAAACTAATTAAAACTAAGTGTCAACTCAACTCAGCTTGTCTTTCCAAGCTGATAATAGTTAATTAAGGGAAGTGCCTAATCAATGTCCGCAGTACCTGGCTAAGCTTGACATGAGTTATTCACATTAAATTAATAGTCAGGTAGACATTCAGGACAATTGCGAGGGCTGACAAGGGGCAATTCTATGTCCTTTTTCTGTGTGTGATAAACGTGTGTGAAAATGATTGACAACAAATATGAATGAAATGGTTAATCTGACTGAGGTCGATAAGGCAGAGTTCAAATGATTAATGTCTGATTTATACAGAAATTGTCAATACGTGTTAATATTTGTGTTGTGCGAACTTCGTATTATTCGGACGTCATAGTACGATATAAGTTTAGTAGAAAGCGGGATGACAGCATTGATGTTAATTTGCCGTTTTGATTCGTTTCTCAAGCTAAGCAAACTGATATTATTCACAATTCTTTTGTTTGTGTGCAGTGTATGAACAACACCGGTAGCTGATCCGAGAAACCCGCATGTTGTAGTTTAGAATACCATGTTTCATAGGAACTGAAGAAAGAATTGATAAAGAAACAAAACGCAATTTCTCTATTTTTCTGTTTATTTTACAGTCTGAACGACCCCCCCCCATCTCTCTTGTGAGATATGAGGAATGACCTTAGAATTCTTTTCATTAGGATTTTTACGTAGCTTTAACAATTTTTCAGTTACATCGCTACGATGTCTGCATTGAGGCAGTTTATAGTGATGTCTAGCACTGAGACATCATGCCGCAGACATGTAGCATGATGTCTCACCCAGTCACATTATCCTGACACCAGGCCAACCAGTCCTAACACTAACCTCTTAATGCTGAGCGTCAAGCGAGGCAGCTGTTAGTACCATTTTTGTAAGTCTTTGATATGACTCGGCCGGGGTTCGAACCGACGACCTCCCGCTTCCGGGGCGGACGCTCTAACCACTAGGCCGCCGGAGCGGTTGAATGACCTTACAAAAGAAGAGAATTTTAGATTTGTCATGTTATCTCATCCACCAATATTAAAGAGCAGAGAAATAGCAAAAATACATCTGCATTAATAATAATAACAACAACAAATACTACTTGTCCACTGAGCAAGAGAAAACAGACTAATAAAACAAAAAATTAGGAATCTATGCTGCTTCCATGAAGACGATTCATGAAGAGAAAACAAATTTAAAAAATGGTGATGATAATAATAATAATAATAATAATAATAATAATAATAATAATACTAAGAATAATAATAATGATAAAAATGATGATAATAATAATAATAATAATAAAAATGATAAGAATAAGAATAATAATAATAAAAATGATAAGAATAAGAATAATAATAATAAAAACGATTTATATAATAAGAATAATTATAAAAACGATTGAAATAATAATAATAATAATAGTAATAATAATAATTATAATAATAATAATAATAATAATAATAATAATAATATGATGATGATGATGATGATGATGATGATGATGATGATTATGATGATGATGATGATGATGAAGAATAACGTCCTGTATTGTTTTATTTTTCTAAAAGATAGGTAATGCAAGTTGCACAGAACACCTTCATTAGTAACTTGGATCAAATTAGATAAATATAATAAAAATTACGTGTACGTTCCTGAAGTTAAACTCGTTGAATTGTTGTCAATTTCTGCTTATACAGTAGCAGCACATTTTAATTGGAGTACCAATGTATGTCATAGTATTTTTTTAAATTGACAGTGTTATTACGTAAAATAAGCTCTTTTACAAAATGTATGGAGTTGATAAGATTAACAAAAATACTTCCGATCAGGAATCAGATTTTGCTGTTATATTACAAGTCGGTTTACAGGAAAAAAAATTATCCTCAAAATGGGAGAATATCGTACGTGATTTTGGATTAACGTTTGGAAGAACCGTTAGGTGTGCGAGTTGTTTTAAAAACTGCTCAAATATATATATATATATATATATATATATATATATATATATATATATATATATATATATATATATATATATATATATATATATATATATATATAGCATCGTGTTTGACAAGGCTCTTAATTTTACTACCTTTCAAATTATGTTTTTATCTTGGATTGTTTTGTGGGTTTAAAATACATATTAGTCACTGTACTTTATGGAATAAGCATTTCATTTATGATGAAAAGAAAAACTTATTTTGACATAATTGAGGAACAGCATTAGTACAACTTAAATGACGACACCAGAGAGAGAGAGAGAGAGAGAGAGAGAGAGAGAGAGAGAGAGAGAGAGAGAGAAAATAAGTTTTGAAAAAATCATCTAGCAGTGACTTGCAAATGTTTTGATCGTTCTTGAGCAGCAGAGAGGGTTAACCCTACAACTTTATATAGGCGTCTATTCGATGATCTGAGGCTTCTACCAAATAGTAAAAAAAATGACGTCTATTCGATAAAATAAGATTTCCTCGTCTACGCCAGCGTCGTTGTCATCCACCCTCTCTGCTGTTGGAACTTTCAGTTCTGGGTTAATAATTTTTTTACGAGTTTAACCGAATATTTGATCCAGTCCGATACGATATCGTGTTCGAGGATCATGTAAATTTATTGTTATAAGTCCATACGGGGTTGACAGAGCGTTACTAAAGAAATTTTTAAATTGATTGAAGTCCATATCAGAGCACCATGTCTGCCAAATATTTCGTAACGTATGTGTATCAACGCCGTTAAACACAGCAAGAATATTACAGTTATCTCTGATCACTTTTGGAATCTGAGTGTATCGTTGAGTGACATATATCACGTCGGTGTTTTTATGCCTGCCTCTGGAAAAAATCCTAGCAGGATTTTTTTGATTGTCTAACATCACATCGTCGTATACGACTAAATTATTAATGTTCCCATCAAGGTCATCCACGGACGGTGCCTCGTCAATATCAGTTATAAAATCAATGGCGTTCTCACCCTTAATTTCTGATGCATTCTCGTTAAAATCCTTTAACACTTCATAACATCGTTGATAATCTACGCTAGGGGCAATTAAATACAACTTTTCCCACTTCATCCATCTCATTATTAAGTTGAGTAACAATTGCGTCTTGCCGGATCCAGATGGCCCGATTATAATCATCCGGATAGAGTTTGGTAGCGCTGCATGATGCTTAACCGGTTCTCTTGCTTTAGTCGCTGAAAAATCAATTATATCCATATCACTATACATAAATTATGGATCTATATTGTGTGAAGTGTAAAACGCGTACTGGCACAGATGACTTGACGACGATTACAACTAGAAATAACCGATCAGCGCTTTCTGGTAAATGCGTGCAATGTGGTACAAAAAAATTTAGATTTATTTCTACAAAATCAAAGATTTTACAATCCGGAGATGTTTTTAAAAAAAACGAGGAGGTGATATCGCAGCCAAATTGGCAAAACTCCCTGGAACCCCATGGGCAAAGTACCCCGGAGAAAAGCACCTTCCAGGATATAGCTACTGTGGCCCCGGAACACGATTAGATATCAGACTTGATGATCAAAATCAACCCAGATCCGGCGAGTATCCGATAAACGCCATTGATAAGGCGTGTCACGCTCATGATGTTGCATATAAAAGCAGCAATATGCAACACAGGCATCTCGCAGATGTGAAATTAATTCATGCGTTAAATGCTATTCCTGATAAATCTTTCAAAGAAAAATTGGCTTCGTGGTTGGTAAAATCAGCTTTGAAAGGCAAATTGATTATGGGTGCTGGTAATTAATAATATGGAATCTATTTATTATTCTCCAAAAGGATACTGGAGGGGTAACGCTGCAATCAATAAACTCGCCAACGCCGCAAAAGTGAAAAAGTCTACTGCGGCTAATTGGTTATCCAAACAGGCACTATGGCAGATTTATCTACCACCGCCTAAACAAATCAATTTTTCGCATTTTGATGTTACCGGACCCAATGAAGTTCATCAAGTTGATTTATTGTTTTTACCACATGACAACGGTTACAAATACGCGCTAACCGTAGTTGACGTTGCGAGTCGATACAAACAAGCAGAACCGCTAAAAACAAAGTCAGCTACTTCAGTAGCTTCTGCATTTGAAAAGATTTATCGAAAGGGTCCTCTGCGTTGGCCAAATCTGTTACAAGTTGATCCTGGCAAGGAATTTCAGGGTGCAGTGTTATCAGCGATGAAACATCATAATGTCACCATCAGACGAGGGCATACTGCGCTACATCGCGATCAGGCAATTGTTGAACGATTTAATCGGACTCTTGCTGAGCGGTTATTTGGATATCAATACGCGAAGGAGTTTATTCAGGATAAAAGATCCCGTGAATGGGTTAAGAGATTACCAGCTTTGATTACCGCGCTCAATAACGAGATTACTCGAACAATTAACATGAAACCTGTCAACGCGATTAAGAAAGCGTCCATACCAAAAATGGAAATCCATGGAATTTCACAAAAAGATTTCAAAGAACAGATTCTTGGTAGTAATGTCACTGTGAGATATTTATACGAACCAGGAGAGCTTGAAGGTGGCAGAAAAAGGGCTACTGATCCTATTTGGAGTGTTACTGCACACAAGATATCTACTATAACACGATCAACTGGACCGACGATATAATTCAATTGCACGAGTTGTCTTTCCTGACCCACCACAACCGTTTAAATAAACTGTCTTGTATCTACATATTGGATCAGATACCGGTGGTGCATTAGAAAATTCTGATTGAATCTTATCACACTTTAAGTACTTTTCATCCATGGTAACATCTGCCGATTCACAATACTCATGTAGTTTTTCCTTTTTAAATCGCCAACGTCCCCACGCTTCCTCCTGGGATGTGAATTTAGCTACATCTGATTTGTATTTCTCGTGGATATAAATAGAATCAGTGGCTACTCTAACTGCGTTATTAGGAAATCTATTTATCATCGAAAATAAATTGATAGAAGCATAAGCTAGCATAGAACGTCTCAGATGTGTATATTGTTTAATATATCCATCACAATAGGTAACAACCGTACCCAATTTCTCACCATTGGATAGAAAAGCGTCTTTACGATTTACAAGTTTTCCCTGTTTCGTTAAATCCGTTACAATAAAATCGTATTCAGCGACGTTTATGATCAACCGCGAGGAATATTTTGCATTGTCGTATCTTCCACCCTGGGTAAATTTACCGATTATTCTTCGTCCAAAATCTTTTGCTTGTTCTTTTTTAATTTCAAATAACTTCTTAGACCAATTCATGACTTCTTCCTCGCTGAAATCTGGAAACTGTTTTCGCTGTTCGCTAATTATACGATCTAGATCGGGTTGTGGTAGCCAAACTTCTTTCTAAGCTCGATAGCATATAATAGCTTCGGAAACAATCAACGATTGTAACATCTCACAATCAATCATATATCGTAGTAACACTATTGGCATCCAGGCCTTTTCAGATATATGTCTACCAAGCCAAACATAACTACACGGATGTAACCCTGTAGCGAGTTCAAATGATATCACACGAGCGAATCCGGTTAAATCAAAATCAGGTAATGGCCCATTAATCGCAACACGAGTCATTTCATGCGTGGGGTGTCCAAATCGTTTAAAGTATTCAGCGGCTTCTCCATATCCAAGAAAACTCCCTGGATAACACGCAGCTATATCAATTGAAATCATACCATCACGTGAGTATTTTGTATTCCACAGTCCTCCATGACTAAATTCGATGCAACTCAATTTAACATCCTCGAGAAAATCACTTCGTGTTGGACGCCATAAGTTTTTTTCTCTTGCGAAGTGAGCTACCACTGATGGAATAGTAAAACTATCCGTGAGTAGTTTTTCATGGAAACTCTCCGGTGAAAAATCATTAGCGATTTTTCTCATTCTGTTATCTAATTCTTCAACGCGATATAATTCACCATTTGGTCTTACAAATTGATCAAATCCTATTTCGGGATCTTCATCACTTCTAAGTAACCACACTGACACAGGATCATCTTTACACAACGCATGAATAGCATCGAATAATTTCTCATTATAAAAAACATCTCCGACGAACTCCCCGACGAATTCCTCGGGGATATATCTCACGGTTCTATCTCGTGGAAATATTGTTACTGCAGGTGTCCACGCGTGTTCGTTATGATCAATAATTTGTATTGGAGCTCCATTTTTGTTATATTTCGGTTCGTATAAAACTTCTCCGGTTATCGTCATTACTGATATTGGGAATCTTAATGATGTTTCTAATTTAGCTATATCAGAAATCTTTGCACCGTGCTGTTTCACTGTCAGTTCCCATTCGGTTATTTTCCTACGTCGCAGATCAGTTAGTTTATTTCCTCGGGATGCATTTGTGAAGTGTTCCATTACCCGTGTTGCTACACAATTCAGTGAACTAGAATATTTCATAGGAGCTAGTTTTGCGATATCGGGTTTATCATTTAGCGGGTATATCCCATATACGATTGCTGTTACAGGATAAGATCTCTCGTAGTATGGTTTGTCGATTCCAGTTAGAATTCCTGGTTTGGAATCTCTACTCACAATGACAGTTTTTTTTATCCTTGAGGATTGGTTGAAATTTATCCCTGATAATCCATTTGCCTTCGACTTCGATAATGAATTTTATTCTGAAAAAATACTTCCTTGGAAATCCCTTGGATTTCCCGCCAAGGTGTGAAATGATCTCAGCTGCTCTTTCATCATTCATGGTAGCATCGATGTTAGGTACATTGACATCCTCGTGTATAATTCGAAATGTCGACCAACAGTATGCTGCACCGTCTCGGTAGAATTCATTAAAACACTCCTTGATTTTACTTAGTATAGTTCTGTCACCGATTAGACGTTTTGGTGTATCAGAGACTCTATCGAGATTGAATTTAGTATTTCTCCAAGGTTCGATTTTCGATAATCTCTTGAACTCTTCCATGTTATAATTAAAACAAGTATTTAAATAGAAAAATATAGTATAATGAATCACTGCAAGTGGCTTATGATTGGATCAACAACCCCGTGTAACAAATCATGCAGAAGCGAATTCTGTGGGCATCATTTACAAAGCGTTCGGCGAGGAAGTTTTGGTCCTCTCCCATGCCTCCAATGTGGGGCTGGGGTAAGGGAAAAATAACAATTATGTCTCAGTTGCGGCGGCAAACGATACCGGGAACTAAGACTGACCCTACCGAGTTTCCTGAACTTGTTGTTACGACGTATGAAAACAGAAAAAAAATGTTAAAACCAGAACAGCACAAGTATGTAAGAGGTATACAACATTGGGCTGATATATTTTACAAAATTAAAACTGAAAAAAGTCAAATTAAGACAGATAGTGCATCATACATTGAATATATCAATGCGGTGGGTATAGTGTATAAACAATATGAAGAACAAAAAATCACAAAGAAAACCACAAAGACTGCAGCGACGGCGACAACAAACTGCAAAAAAAAATATCTTTTTCACCTGCTAAACAAGAAAAATCTCAACAACAACTACCACCCCAAACTTCGTTTGGACCTTCGTTTGGACCTTCGCTTGGACCTTCGCCTGAACCATCTGATCGAGATGATGATGATCTTTTTAGTTATTTACAAAGTACGGATTCAGAAAAACTGTGGGAAGCACCTGATTATAGTAGTGGGGAGGGATTTTCTAAATCGCCAGTAATTTCAGGTAGTGGTCAAAACGTCTTGACGTTTCGTAGTTGTCCCGGTAACATCCTAAGTGATATATCACGACTGGAGGTTCTCATCGGGGGGAAGCGAGCCGGAAACAACTCACCGGAAATAATTAAAGGCCGCTGATATCTGTAGACGATTATTTGCCGGCGGTATCATGGACATTAATGTATATCGAGAACTCATTGCTGAATTAGTTGAAAATCACAGAGACGCCCATGGTTATGATGAAAATCCAATGGACGCTAGCGATTGATCACTAATTGAAAAATTACTAGTTTTATAACAAGATGATTATACACTACAACCATGATAAACCCGTAAGTGTCTACGTGGTGAACTCACGATTGCCTGTTTATAGAGCATATTACGGAGATGGTTTCGGCAATACCATTGCGGGGTTATTTACAAGAATGGCTCCCAAGGTGGCGCCGTTAGCTAAACAATTATCAATGAAAGCCATTGATGTAATTCGTGATAATGGTGTTGGCAAAATCGGAGATTTCGTTGGAGATCTCGCCGGAAAAGCGTTTTCAGCTGCGAAGAATAAAAAAACATTATTAGTGAGACGAAAAAAGAAACCGTTACCGTCTACAGCGGAAATGCCTGCAAGTGTTAGTAAAATTATAAATAACGCAGTAGATGAAAAACTAGCGTCGTTGGCTGCTTCGGTGACTCCGGCTTCACCGGTAACAGATAGCGCTATCATGAGCGCGATAGCAGGAAGTGGTTTGAAACGAAAAATAAATTCGAAGAATTTTCAACGACGATGATTACAAAGTGTTTCACAATTGAAAACACTAGTAATGTTATAAATGTTTAAACGAACAGCTGATCCCGCGCTTGATATGGAAGCCAAAGTGGGCAAGGACGATTCCGTCCGCGATTATCAATACTATTCCTATCATGCAATACAACCCGACCTACGATCGCGAATTGAACTACAAGTTCAAGATACCAGTAAATACTTTTTGCCATGTGAAGCATTTATTGAAGTAGAAGGAAAACTTGTAACAAATGTTGCAGCTGATACCCCATATCCAGATGGTGCCAAAGTCGGCTTAGTCAATAATGGTATCATGGCGCTATTTGACAGTGCAAAATATCTCATTGATGGAAAAGAAATTGAATCAATAGACCGTGATGTTGATGTTGCAACAACAATAATCGGATTAGCAAGATACTCCGATGATTATACAAGGTCTGCTGGTCCATCTATGATGTTTGCTAAGGATACTTCTGATCATCCTGAAAACGTTCAGTATTCTAGGGTAACGGTGACACGAGATACCGCAGTTGATCCAGCACCAGCCGGATATACTAGACCGGCCGCAGATTTTGATGTCATAACTGCCACCATTCCTAATTTCAATTTAGGATTTGCAACACGAGTAGCAACGTTGCAAGGACAGCAGCGATATTTTTCATGTGCGATTCCACTCCATCACATATTTGGATTCTGCAGAAATGTCAGAAAAGTCATCTATGGAGCCAAACACACAATCGCATTAGTGCGAAAAGGCGATGACACTGATGCAATTTGGCGTACTGGTGCCGCTGATGGTAAAGTTGTTTTGAGTAAAATAGTATTGTGGATGCCAGTAATGACACCATCAATTACCAGAGAAGAGCGGCTACTTTCATTTATGGAAACAGGCGGTAAATCATTGCTAAGTTGGCTAACAACAACGACTGATGTCAAACAGGATAGTGTTGCTGGTACATTTACATGGCACCTGGCATCAAAACAAGGCGTTTCAGCTCCACGTCATATATTTATAGCTCTACAGAATAGGAATCGATTAGGTTCCCAAGAACGCAGTCATATGATATTTGATCGATTAGGGGTAAGTGAGGTTTCACTGAGAATAAACGGACAACAAGAACCATCTGAGGATATTCAGCTTGATTACGAAAACAACCATATAGCACGTGTGTATCATCGGATGCTGTCATTTATGGGTCGTGATCAAAATGTTGATACCGGTTTGCAAATATCGCAACTTGATTTTAAAAACCTATATCCGATTTATTACTCTTCGCTGGAGCATCTTGATTTAACAAGGCAATCCGTCGTTGACATACATTTTAGGGCTCGTATAGATCCTGGTGGTGTTAATTATAGAGCGGTTGCTGTCATTCTCAGCGACAAATCAATGTTGTTAGGTGTTGGTGGACGAATGAGACTTGTTGATGCACCAGTGGAAAATCTATGATTGAAAATCCTTCGGATTTTTCCAAAAATATGTAAATGAAACTTGAAGAGTTTCCAATTAGATCAATTGAAATCATAAATGTGTTTTACAATAAAATGACATATAGTGTTGTTAGTGTCAAGCTGACTGATGGTCAGGTCAAGAAATTGCGATCAAAATCCGCTAAAGAATGTGGAACCACAATAACGTTAAAACCAGCGCAGATGTCCGGCGGTACACATAAAATATCACTGACGGATCGTCAAATAAAACATTTCAATGATGCGCTAAAGAAACGGCGAGGGGGTTCAAATTGTATTTTCAAAAGCTGCAGTCGCCAACATGATAAAATCAGGTGATATATTTCCATTATTAGCTGCAATACCAGCATTGATTGCAGCGGCTGCCCCAGCGGTGGCGAAAGCGGCTGCGTTGGGAGCCGTTGGTACCGCGGCAGGGATGGCGTTGAAAAAGGCAACTGGGAAAGGATATAAAAAAGGGAAAGGGTTTAAGACTACCAGGAACCCCTTATTCATGGTACAGCGGGAGATCCGTTCACGGATCAGGTCTAAGAATACCAGGAACGGTTTATTAGTTGAAAACCCAATTGTTGAGGAGTCTATGACTGAGGAACCTATGGTTCCCATGTCCAATTTTGATTTAATTGATGCTGCTAAAACACTAGCGATAAAAAACTTCAGAGGGGTTTTTATGAGAGATCAATTACCGAGAAAACCTAAACGCGTCGAAACCGGTATCATCAATCTTGATAACAGTAACGGATCGGGAACTCACTGGGTTGCATACGCGATTGATCCACGTGGGATTGTCTATTTCGATTCATATGGGTTAGCTCCGCCAAGAGAGTTTATGCGGTATATAAATTCTTCGATGAAACTCAAAGAGTTTCCGATTTTTTATTCCACGCTGCCAACACAACAATTAAATGATCCACCGATATGCGGCCGTGAAGTATTAAATGTCCTCGCGGAGATTTCATCGTCACAGAAACCACCTCATCTGGTTGTAAATAAATACACGAGTGGGAAATTACAAGGTAATTTTAGAGAATCAATAAATTGAAAATACTAGAGTCTTTACAATAATGATTAATATTTGGGGACAATCTCTGTCAATGTCGGAACCCACCGCGAAAACATCTGCGGGTTCTATCGAGGATGTAAAAAAAATAATTGAAGATGAAATCGCTGAGACGTTAAATTTAGCAAGTGTTGACCCGAACGAAATAGTTGTATTTCAAGATCGCCAGGGTAAATTGAAAAGCAGTAATATATCCGCGGATGACATTTTGATACGGCAGCGCGATGCCACTGAAAACTCTATTGCGCTGTATTCCAACGATGGACAACTTAAACCAGGCGCACTTGTGTCTACGATCACCGACGCGATTGACGCCCACGGCCGTGAGCTGGATGATCATATACGAGGTTATAATAGTTTTCGCAAAAATGTCGTACATAAATTCTTTGGAACCCCGCTTGTGGTTGGCATGACTCTCGCTGAAATTAAAAACTTTCTATCGCTATTCTTTTTTAACAAAGACGCGGGAAGGATGATGAATGAAAATGAAATCAAGGCAAATTATCTCGATATTTACAATGATATTTTTAAAATAGTAGAAAATCTTGAGCGGGTACAAAAACCCACTAACGACGTCATTGTTAAGTTTTTTGGAAACCCGCTTGTGGCTGGCATGACTCTCGCTGAAAGTTTATCGGCAAACATACTCACAATGCCCACGTCGCTAATAGTTTCTTTGGTGTCCCTGCAGCTACATCTTCAATGACTCTCAAAGATATTAATATGTTTTTGGTGAGACAAGCAACACTTAATACCATCGTTGATAAATTTCTTGGGAGAACACCTGTGTCTGAAACCATATCGTTGACAGGTCCAACCCTCGCTGAAATTAAAAGCGTGTTTGACGAACAAAAATCCACCAGCGAAATTGTTAATAAGTTCTTTGAGGGTATTACACCCCAAAATATCACGGTGAAACTTTCTAATCTCAAAGCTTATTTAGAATTCCATTCTGGATATGACAATCTTTTGGCTACACTTTTTTTCAAGAGAGATGGGAAGATGATGACTTCCGCCGATATCAAGGGGACAAATTATCTCGAGATTTATAATGCTATTCTTAAACTAAAAGAAGATTTTAAAAAGGTACAAAACCCCACCAACGATGTCGTCGATAAGTTTTTTGGTGTCCCGGCTACATCTACGATTACTCTCAAGATATTTACAATGATATTCTTAAACTAAAAGAAAATTTTGAAAAGATAAAGATTCCGCATCCACGCATAAGCATTAAAAATGTCGTGTATACGGTCGATCATGGAACCATGGATTGGATAAAAGACGTTTATACTACATTGTCCGCCGGTCTCTGGAAGAGGGGCGAGGCTGGGGAGGATGATATCTACAGTCCAACGGGGATCGAAGGTATCTACAGGCTAACGTGGATCTCTATCAATCAATTTAATATGATCGCGGGCGGTAAAACCTACTCTGGTGGCACCGCGATGTTAATTATCAGGAGTAACGGTCAACACTTTAATGTCGTTGCGGTTGATAGCTCCACCATTAGATCAAAAATAACTTGGTGTTTAGAACTCGTAGATGATTTTTCAGGCTGAAGCTACCATACCTACGACATCCCAACCCATCTACCTACCTGGCCTGCCCTGACCCTTAGCGATGGCGAATAATTGAAAACACTAGCGGGTTTAAAATAACAATGACATCATTAACGGAGTCAACGAAATCAATTGAACCGATAATAACCCCGTTGACGGAGTCAGCGGTATCACAATCGCAGATGACGCCGTCATCGCAATATCGATTCAACACCGTGAAAGAGTTTTCCGCGAACTTGAAATCACTTTCTGAGCGTTATCGTGAAAAAATGAAAAAATACCGACGCAGCGTAGCAATCATCGACATCACCGTGTACTCGGTATCCGGTGTGATGGCCAGCGCTGGGGTTATTATGTCGACGGTGACCATGATGGCTCCGATTGCAGTTCCAATTGCTATCTCCGCGGCAACAACAATTGCTGCAGTCGCCACCGCGATAACTAAAACATTATCATCGTGTTCTCAGAAAAAACTCAGTGATTATACAGCTCGGTACCGGGTGGTATTTGACGCGTACTCGAAATTATCCGAGTTGATCTCGCTGTCGATAGATAATTCAGTGATATCTGATGTTGAATTTTCCACGATGACCCAGTTGTATAACTCCGCGATGTTGAAATTGGAAATTGAAGACAGCGTTAACAATAATGTCACTACAATTCAACGAATTGCAACTGCTTCAACGAATCGCGGAGAATACCACTCCGATCCGAACAAGCATGATATCAATAACATCAACAACCCCTGAATTTAGTGTGAACTTTCCTTCTCCGATTCCAGTGCGTGAGATCGCGCTGGCAAAATTACGAGTGTATCATAGCTGGCCTAATATCAGATCTGTTGCATTTGGCGGTCAGCAACCCAATAACGCACTGGTGTTCTCGTATAAGAATAAACCCGATGGCACTCCAGCGTGGGAAACTGTTTCGTTACCAACTGGGTCGTACCAAATTGAGCAAATCGATGCTGAAATTCAGCGTAGAATAAAATCAATCACTGGAAAAGAATCAAAAATAGCTATTAAACTTCATGAACCGACGCTCTCGTCGTCGATCGAAATAAGCACAGAGGGATACATTGTAGATATCTAAAAACAGCTCGTTAAGAACAGTGTTAGGATGGCCTGAAAAACCACCGGAAAAATCCACCGCCGACTTAACCACGGACGTAAAATCATATCATGAAATCAATCCCAGTTATCGAGATAATTTATCTGATATAAGAAAAGGAAGAATCGGCGATAGATTTATATTTACCAACAAAGACACATTGCAATGGGATTTTATCATTAAAAGAACAGCCGACTCATCTGTTACTATTTCATTTACGCTAACTGACGTCCGTGGTTATTTTAATGAAATTAAACAATTATATGACACACAACTAGAACAACTACGGAAAACAAAATCGCAAAAACACATTGAAATAATAAATCAACTTATATCTGACATGGAATATATCTATGAACTAATTATTCAAACAATAATTAATGACAACAGCGACAATAAACAACGATTCCTAACCGATTACAATATCACAGAAGACAATCTGCGTAATTTAAAGTTTCCCAAATACAACGCTGATGAACTAGCAAAAATTATTAAAACCGATATCAAGGCGCTACAAAAATCAGATTCAACTGTCCTCAGGTATAATAATGATCCAGATGGTGGCGGTAGGCATATTGCCCCGCATAATGTAAATATTTCAACGGTGATTGCGCTCAATTTAGTATGTGATGCAATCGAAGGAAGTTATCAAATTAATCTAGAGCAATCAAATCAAGCTCAGCAGGGATATATTCTTTATTCGTTTGCGCCAATAGCTCCTCCAGGATTCCTAATTATTGAAAACCCAATTAATCCTGTCTACATGCGATGCCAAAATAATTCGTTAACGAGAATTAATTTCCGACTCACCGACCAGTCAAATAATTTAATTGATCTACAAGAGGTGTCAGCGATTAGTTTGTTTGTGAAATCATAAATGATTTTCGTCCTAAAGACTGGATCAAATATTCGGTTAACCTGTAGCAGCAGAGAGGGTGGATGACAACGACGCTGGCGTAGACGAGGAAATCTTATTTTATCGAATAGACGTCATTTTTTTTACTATTTGGTAGAAGCCTCAGATCATCGAATCGACGCCTCTATAAAGTTGTAGTGTTCACCCTCTCTGCTGCTTCTTGTCACCGCATGTATGCATAACACAGATAATAATGTACCACTTTTTCAGAAAATAACCGGTTTGAAATATTTTGTTAAGATAGTTATGGAATGGTATGATCCTTCACACGGATGAAAACTAGTATGAATCCTATCGGGTTCTGGAGTTTTCTTTTTAATATTACGTAAAAGTTTCATAATTCTATCATTTGTAATTGGAGTATTTAAGACATCAACCTGTAAGTAAGGTAGTTTTTCAAGAACAGACTTGTTAATCATCTAACACGCACAGATTATTCGTTAATCAAGATTGAAAGAATTCGTATCCTTTTGGCATTATTTTTTTGTGTGGTGGTGGGGATATACTTGACTTGTAGCAGAGAGTAACACATTTCCTGCTTCTCTAGTATATCTTTTCCCGGGTGCGATTGAACTTCTGTTTTGTGTTTAAAGTCAGCATCAGTTTGAACCAGTTGGTTTATTATTTTTAAGTGATGCCATATCGCAATCTTCATCCCACCAAAACGGTTGCTTTGTTATCATATTAAGTGCCATAGCTCTGGTCGGCAGACTTTAACCTATATTCTGATTGCTCTTATTGTTACTAAATTATAGGCCATTTCAGTGGGGCTGACTGATTTGGGACTTAAGGGTCATTTGTGATGATGATGATAGTTTCATTATAGCACTGTATCGCCCCTGGGGGCATGTAGCACTGGTTTAAGTTTAAAGCAAGGCTGGATATTTAATTCTCCTGGGGGAGAAATTGTGCCGCTTCTCCCATGCATTTATGTTCTAAGGAGTAATATTTAATTTGGTCGTTAGGTCGGGCTGCTGTTAAGTAACCATCGACCTGAAGGGAAGACCCAGGGTGAGTGGGAATGTACCTAACGCACACTCAACCCTGACAGCCAATTGGGTGTGTTTATGGTGTGCAATGGCTGAAAGTGGAGGTTGCGGCGGGGTGAAATCAGTTTCACATCTGTCTCCCCTTCTTCTAGCTTTTCTAGTTGTTTGGAGTAGCTATCCTTATCCCTTAATGATGTTTTTTCCTTTTTTATTTGTCAATTTAGCTCTAGTTTCTCCATTTTTTAAAATCCGTTTACGTTGAGCTCAGTGATATTATGCTATTTTGTTTACTTTTTGTTTAAATTTATCCCAATCGGTCGCTAAATCCGTTACATGTTTTCCCTCTTCATTTATGAATATTTTAGCAATTTCCTCTTTTATTTCTCTGATTAATTGCTCATCTTTCAGAATTTAGGCCTTTGGACTACCTACATTTTACTGTCTAAATTGGGACCATAATATCGGGATAGAATTGGTATGACGGTCTGGTCTCAGACCATCTACTTATATTTATTTGTGTGGCTTTATGACATTTGAATTTGATATGTATTAGTATATATTATACGTTGTCAATGACACTGAAGTTAGAGAAGGTAAGCGGAGTAATTTTGAGTAATTTTTACTGGTTCCCTGGTTGTTTCTAGGGTTACTCGCGTCTTTATTCCTTGGTCTGCATGATCACTGTAGGCCTTGGTCATCTCGTACCCAGTTACCCACCGTAGTGCAGGTTGGTTCCACAATATGTTGAGATTTACCTGCTCGTTCCTGGTGGGGCTTCCATCTCTTAATGGGCCTTTCACATTTGATGATTACTTATGTTTAGAGATATCACTAGGTGTTTTAGCTTATTTCTTTTTATTTCCCTATTCACTCTTTATTTGTCTATTTTCTGAATTTGTTCTAGTAGCCCTGTTGCTGTTACAAATTATGTTATGTTTTTTTATATTTGTGGGTTGTTTGTTTTTTGGATTATATTTGGGTATGTATAAAGGGTGGCTATGATTTGTTGTTCAAATCTGAATCTGTCCCTTTCTGCCTTGATTATTATCCAAGCATTGAAAATGTGGTGTAAGGGTCATTTGGCATTATTGATAAGCTTCTTTTCAGAATATTTGCTTTGGCTCTGAAAAGAGCCTTTGTATTGGATGGTTCATCCAGGTCCATTCAAATCTCATTATCTGGATGTCCCAGGTTGTCGTCGTCGGTTGACGCTTCACCATATAGGTGCCTCCGTAACTCGTATATTCTATCAGCTTTCTCGTGACAGTAGTTGTAATAAACGTCCCTGACGCTCTCCATAACCTCGAGTTGCAGTTGCAGACTGTACTGAAGAGCACGAAGCTTCTCATTTTGTGCTCGCTGGCACCGAATTCGCAGGTCCAGAATACGATCATTCAGTAGAAAGAACTGATCAAATCCCCTTTTGATACGTCTCTCGCACTCAATCAACTCTAACCGCTTGACGTAAAGGTCGAAAGATATGACTTGGTTGTCCATCTTTTAGCTGTTCTTTTCTACAAAGTGAATATTTTATGATCTCTGAATCAAAATAACTTTTGACGGTTTGTCTTGTGAAACGATTTCAAGTCTTTATATACAGGATCGAGGATATCATTCGTGAGGTCTGTTCAGTGGGAAACTAATTAAAACTAAGTGTCAACTCAACTCAGCTTGTCTTTCCAAGCTGATAATAATTAAGGGAAGTGCCTAATCAATGTCCGCAGTACCTGGCTAAGCTTGACATGAGTTACTCACATTAAATTAATAGTCAGGTAGACATTCAGGACAATTGCGAGGGCTGACAAGGGGCAATTCTATGTCCTTTTTCTGTGTGTGATAAACGTGTGTGAAAATGATTGACAACAAATATGAGTGAAATGGTTAATCTGACTGAGGTCGATAAGGCAGAGTTCAAATGATTAATGTCTGATTTATACAGAAATTGTCAATACGTGTTAATATTTGTGTTGTGCGAACTTCGTATTATTCGGACGTCATAGTGCGATATAAGTTTAGTAAAAAGCGGGATGACAGCATTGATGTTAATTTGCCGTTTTGATTCGTTTCTCAAGCTAAGCAAACTGATATTATTCACAATTCTTTTGTTTGTGTGCAGTGTATGAACAACACCGGTAGCTGATCCGAGACACCCGCTTGTTGTAGTTTAGAATACCATGTTTCATAGGAACTGAAGAAAGAATTGATAAAGAAACAAAACGCAATTTCTCTATTTTTCTGTTTATTTTACAGTCTGAACGACCCCCCCCCCCCCCCCATCTCGCTTGTGAGATATGAGGAATGACCTTAGAATTCTTTTCATTAGGATTTTTTACGTAGCTTTAACAATTTTTCAGTTACATCGCTACGATGTCTGCATTGAGGCAGTTTATAGTGATGTCTAGCACTGAGACATCATGCCGCAGACATGTAGCATGATGTCTCACCCAGTCACATTATCCTGACACCAGGCCAACCAGTCCTAACACTAACCTCTTAATGCTGAGCGTCAAGCGAGGCAGCTGTTAGTACCATTTTTGTAAGTCTTTGATATGACTCGGCCGGGGATCGAACCGACGACCTCCCGCTTCCGGGGCGGACGCTCTAACCACTAGGCCGCCGGAGCGGTTGAATGACCTTACAAAAGAAGAGAATTTTAGATTTGTCATGTTATCTCATCCACCAATATTAAAGAGCAGAGAAATAGCAAATATACATCTGCATTAATAATAATAACAACAACAAATACTACTTGTCCAGTGAGCAAGAGAAAACAGACTAATAAAACAAAAAATTAGGAATCTATGCTGCTTCCATGAAGACGATTCATGAAGAGAAAACAAATTTAAAAAATGGTGATGATAATAATAATAATAATAATAATAATAATAATAATAATAATAATAATGATAAAAATGATGATAATAATAATAATAATAAAAATGATAAGAATAAGAATAATAATAATAAAAATGATAAGAATAAGAATAATAATAATAAAAACGATTTATATAATAAGAATAAGAATAAAAACGATTGAAATAATAATAATAATAATAATAATAATAATAATAATAATATGATGATGATGATGATGATGATGATGATGATGATGATGATGATTATGATGATGATGATGATGATGATGAAGAATAACGTCCTGTATTGTTTTATTTTTCTAAAAGAAAGGTAATGCAAGTTGCACAGAACACCTTCATTAGTAACTTGGATCAAATTAGATAAATATAATAAAAATTACGTGTACGTTCCTGAAGTTAAACTCGTTGAATTGTTGTCAATTTCTGCTTATACAGTAGCAGCACATTTTAATTGGAGTACCGATGTATGTCATAGTATTATTTAAATTGACAGTGTTATTACGTAAAATAAGCTCTTTTACAAAATGTATGGAGTTGATAAGATTAACAAAAATATTTCCGATCAGGAATCAGATTTTGCTGTTATATTACAAGTCGGTTTACAGGAAAAAAAATTATCCTCAAAATGGGAGAATATCGTACGTGATTTTGGATTAACGTTTGGAAGAACCGTTAGGTGTGCGAGTTGTTTTAAAAACTGCTCAAATATATATATATATATATATATATATATATATATATATATATATATATAGCATCGTGTTTGACAAGGCTCTTAATTTTACTACCTTTCAAATTATGTTTTTATCTTGGATTATTTTGCGGGTTTAAAATACATATTAGTCACTGTACTTTATGGAATAAGCATTTCATTTATGATGAAAAGAAAAACTTATTTTGACATGATTGAGGAACAGCATTAGTACAACTTAAATGACGACACCAGAGAGAGAGAGAGAGAGAGAGAGAGAGAGAGAGAGAGAGAGAGAGAGAGAGAGAATAAAATAAGTTTTGAAAAAATCGTCCAGCAGTTAGTCTCTATATTGAATATTGGCATGGTCTAAATAAGTGACTTGCAAATGTTTTGATCGTTCTTGTCACCGCATGTATGCATAACAAAGATAATAATGTCCCACTTTTTCAGAAAATAACCGGTTTGAAATATTTTGTTAAGATAGTTATGGAATGGTATGATCCTTCACACGGATGAAAACTAGTATGAATCCTATCGGGTTCTGGAGTTTTCTTTTTAATATTACGTAAAAGTTTCATAATTCTATCATTTGTAATTGGAGTATTTAAGACATCAACCTGTAAGTAAGGTAGTTTTTCACGAACAGACTTGTCAATCATCTAACACGCACAGATTTTTCGTTAATCAAGATTGAAAGAATTCGTACCCTTTTGGCATTATTTTTTTGTGTGGTGGTGGGGATATACTTGACTTGTAGCAGAGAGTAACACATTTCCTGCTTCTCTAGTATATCTTTTCCCGGGTGCGATTATTAATTGAACTTCTGTTTTGTGTTTAAAGTCAGCATCAGTTTGAACCAGTTGGTTTATTATTTTTAAGTAATGCCATATCGCAATCTTCATCCCACCAAAATGGTTGCTTTGTTATCATATTAAGTGCCATAGCTCTGGTCGGCAGACTTTAACCTATATTCTGATTGCTCTTATTGTTACTAAATTAGAGGCCATTTTAGTGGGGCTGACTGATTTGGGACTTAAGGGTCATTTGTGATGATGATGATAGTTTCATTATAGCGCTGTATCGCCCCTGGGGGCATGTAGCACTGGTTTAAGTTTAAAGCAAGGCTGGATATTTAATTCTCTTGGGGGAGAAATTGTGCCGCTTCTCCCATGCATTTATGTTCTAAGGAGTAATATTTAATTTGGTCGTTAGGTCGGGCTGCTGTTAAGTAACCATCGACATGAAGGGAAGACCCAGGGTGAGTGGGAATGTACCTAACGCACACTCAACCCTGATAGCCAGTCGGGTGTGTTTATGGTGTGCATGGGCAGAAGTGGAGGTTGTGGCGGAGTGAAATCAGTTTCACATCTGTCTCCCCTTCTTCCAGCTTTTCTAGTTGTTTGGAGTAGCTCTCCTTATCCCTTAATGATTTTTTTCCTTTTTTATTTTTCAATTTAGCTCTAGTTCCTCCATTTTTTTTAATCCGTTTACGTTTAGTTGAGTGATATTATGCTATTTTGTTTACTTTATGATTAAAATTATCCCAATCGTTTGCTAAATCCGTTAATGTTTTCCCTCTTCATTTGTGAGTATCTTAGGTATTTCCTCTTTTATGTCTCTGATTAATTGCTCATCTTCGAGAATTAGGGCCTTTAGACTACCTACATTTTACTGTCTAAATTGGGACCATAATATCGGGATAGAATTGGTATGACGGTCTGGTCTCAGACCATCTACTTATATTTATTTGTGTGGCTTTATGACTTTTGAATTTGATATGTATTAGTATATATTATGTGTTGTCAATGACACTGAAGTTAGAGAAGGTAAGCGGAGTAATTTTGAGTAATTTTTACTGGTTCCCTGGTTGTTTCTAGGGTTACTCGCGTCTTTATTCCTTGGTCTGCATGATCACTGTAGGCCTTGGTCATCTCAGTTACCCACCGTAGTGCAGGTTGGTTCCACAATATGTTGAGATTTACCTGCTCGTTCCTGGTGGGGCTTCCATCTCTTAATGGGCCTTTCACATTTGATGATTACTTATGTTTAGAGATAGCACTAGGTGTTTTAGCTTATTTCTTTTTATTTCCCTATTCACTCTTTATTTGTCTATTTTCTGAATTTGTTCTAGTAGCCCTGTTGCTGTTACAAATTATGTTATGTTTTTTTTATATTTGTGGGTTGTTTGTTTTTTGGATTATATTTGGGTATGTATAAAAGGTGGCTATGATTTGTTGTTCAAATCTGAATCTGTCCCTTTCTGCCTTGATTATTATACAAGCATTGAAAATGTGGTGTAAGGGTCATTTGGCATTATTGATAAGCTTCTTTTCAGAATATTTGCTTTGGCTCTGAAAAGAGCCTTTGTATTGGATGGTTCATCCAGGTCCATTCAAATCTCATTATCTGGATGTCCCAGGTTGTCGTCGTCCGTTGACGCTTCACCATATAGGTGCCTCCGTAACTCGTATATTCTATCAGCTTTCTCGTGACAGTAGTTGTAATAAACGTCCCTGACGCTCTCCATAACCTCGAGTTGCAGTTGCAGACTGTACTGAAGAGCACGAAGCTTCTCATTTTGTGCTCGCTGGCACCGAATTCGCAGGTCCAGAATACGATCATTCAGTAGAAAGAACTGATCAAATCCCCTTTTGATACGTCTCTCGCACTCAATCAACTCTAACCGCTTGACGTAAAGGTCGAAAGATATGACTTGGTTGTCCATCTTTTAGCTGTTCTTTTCTACAAAGTGAATATTTTATGATCTCTGAATCAAAATAACTTTTGACGGTTTGTCTTGTGAAACGATTTCAAGTCTTTATATACAGGATCGAGGATATCATTCGTGAGGTCTGTTCAGTGGGAAACTAATTAAAACTAAGTGTCAACTCAACTCAGCTTGTCTTTCCAAGCTGATAATAGTTAATTAAGGGAAGTGCCTAATCAATGTCCGCAGTACCTGGCTAAGCTTGACATGAGTTATTCACATTAAATTAATAGTCAGGTAGACATTCAGGACAATTGCGAGGGCTGACAAGGGGCAATTCTATGTCCTTTTTCTGTGTGTGATAAACGTGTGTGAAAATGATTGACAACAAATATGAGTAAAATGGTTAATCTGACTGAGGTCGATAAGGCAGAGTTCAAATGATTAATGTCTGATTTATACAGAAATTGTCAATACGTGTTAATATTTGTGTTGTGCGAACTTCGTATTATTCGGACGTCATAGTACGATATAAGTTTAGTAGAAAGCGGGATGACAGCATTGATGTTAATTTGCCGTTTTGATTCGTTTCTCAAGCTAAGCAAACTGATATTATTCACAATTCTTTTGTTTGTGTGCAGTGTATGAACAACACCGGTAGCTGATCCGAGAAACCCGCATGTTGTAGTTTAGAATACCATGTTTCATAGGAACTGAAGAAAGAATTGATAAAGAAACAAAACGCAATTTCTCTATTTTTCTGTTTATTTTACAGTCTGAACGACCCCCCCCCCATCTCTCTTGTGAGATATGAGGAATGACCTTAGAATTCTTTTCATTAGGATTTTTACGTAGCTTTAACAATTTTTCAGTTACATCGCTACGATGTCTGCATTGAGGCAGTTTATAGTGATGTCTAGCACTGAGACATCATGCCGCAGACATGTAGCATGATGTCTCACCCAGTCACATTATCCTGACACCAGGCCAACCAGTCCTAACACTAACCTCTTAATGCTGAGCGTCAAGCGAGGCAGCTGTTAGTACCATTTTTGTAAGTCTTTGATATGACTCGGCCGGGGTTCGAACCGACGACCTCCCGCTTCCGGGGCGGACGCTCTAACCACTAGGCCGCCGGAGCGGTTGAATGACCTTACAAAAGAAGAGAATTTTAGATTTGTCATGTTATCTCATCCACCAATATTAAAGAGCAGAGAAATAGCAAAAATACATCTGCATTAATAATAATAACAACAACAAATACTACTTGTCCACTGAGCAAGAGAAAACAGACTAATAAAACAAAAAATTAGGAATCTATGCTGCTTCCATGAAGACGATTCATGAAGAGAAAACAAATTTAAAAAATGGTGATGATAATAATAATAATAATAATAATAATAATAATAATACTAAGAATAATAATAATGATAAAAATGATGATAATAATAATAATAATAATAAAAATGATAAGAATAAGAATAATAATAATAAAAATGATAAGAATAAGAATAATAATAATAAAAACGATTTATATAATAAGAATAATTATAAAAACGATTGAAATAATAATAATAATAATAGTAATAATAATAATAATAATAATAATAATAATAATAATAATAATAATATGATGATGATGATGATGATGATGATGATGATGATGATTATGATGATGATGATGATGATGAAGAATAACGTCCTGTATTGTTTTATTTTTCTAAAAGATAGGTAATGCAAGTTGCACAGAACACCTTCATTAGTAACTTGGATCAAATTAGATAAATATAATAAAAATTACGTGTACGTTCCTGAAGTTAAACTCGTTGAATTGTTGTCAATTTCTGCTTATACAGTAGCAGCACATTTTAATTGGAGTACCAATGTATGTCATAGTATTTTTTTAAATTGACAGTGTTATTACGTAAAATAAGCTCTTTTACAAAATGTATGGAGTTGATAAGATTAACAAAAATACTTCCGATCAGGAATCAGATTTTGCTGTTATATTACAAGTCGGTTTATAGGAAAAAAAATTATCCTCAAAATGGGAGAATATCGTACGTGATTTTGGATTAACGTTTGGAAGAACCGTTAGGTGTGCGAGTTGTTTTAAAAACTGCTCAAATATATATATATATATATATATATATATATATATATATATATATATATATATATATATATATATAGCATCGTGTTTGACAAGGCTCTTAATTTTACTACCTTTCAAATTATGTTTTTATCTTGGATTGTTTTGTGGGTTTAAAATACATATTAGTCACTGTACTTTATGGAATAAGCATTTCATTTATGATGAAAAGAAAAACTTATTTTGACATAATTGAGGAACAGCATTAGTACAACTTAAATGACGACACCAGAGAGAGAGAGAGAGAGAGAGAGAGAGAGAGAGAGAGAGAGAGAGAGAGAGAGAGAGAGAGAGAGAGAGAGAGAGAGAGAGAGAGAGAGAAAAATAAGTTTTGAAAAAATCATCTAGCAGTGACTTGCAAATGTTTTGATCGTTCTTGAGCAGCAGAGAGGGTTAACCCTACAACTTTATATAGGCGTCTATTCGATGATCTGAGGCTTCTACCAAATAGTAAAAAAAATGACGTCTATTCGATAAAATAAGATTTCCTCGTCTACGCCAGCGTCGTTGTCATCCACCCTCTCTGCTGTTGGAACTTTCAGTTCTGGGTTAATAATTTTTTTACGAGTTTAACCGAATATTTGATCCAGTCCGATACGATATCGTGTTCGAGGATCATGTAAATTTATTGTTATAAGTCCATACGGGGTTGACAGAGCGTTACTAAAGAAATTTTTAAATTGATTGAAGTCCATATCAGAGCACCATGTCTGCCAAATATTTCGTAACGTATGTGTATCAACGCCGTTAAACACAGCAAGAATATTACAGTTATCTCTGATCACTTTTGGAATCTGAGTGTATCGTTGAGTGACATATATCACGTCGGTGTTTTTATGCCTGCCTCTGGAAAAAATCCTAGCAGGATTTTTTTGATTGTCTAACATCACATCGTCGTATACGACTAAATTATTAATGTTCCCATCAAGGTCATCCACGGACGGTGCCTCGTCAATATCAGTTATAAAATCAATGGCGTTCTCACCCTTAATTTCTGATGCATTCTCGTTAAAATCCTTTAACACTTCATAACATCGTTGATAATCTACGCTAGGGGCAATTAAATACAACTTTTCCCACTTCATCCATCTCATTATTAAGTTGAGTAACAATTGCGTCTTGCCGGATCCAGATGGCCCGATTATAATCATCCGGATAGAGTTTGGTAGCGCTGCATGATGCTTAACCGGTTCTCTTGCTTTAGTCGCTGAAAAATCAATTATATCCATATCACTATACATAAATTATGGATCTATATTGTGTGAAGTGTAAAACGCGTACTGGCACAGATGACTTGACGACGATTACAACTAGAAATAACCGATCAGCGCTTTCTGGTAAATGCGTGCAATGTGGTACAAAAAAATTTAGATTTATTTCTACAAAATCAAAGATTTTACAATCCGGAGATGTTTTTAAAAAAAACGAGGAGGTGATATCGCAGCCAAATTGGCAAAACTCCCTGGAACCCCATGGGCAAAGTACCCCGGAGAAAAGCACCTTCCAGGATATAGCTACTGTGGCCCCGGAACACGATTAGATATCAGACTTGATGATCAAAATCAACCCAGATCCGGCGAGTATCCGATAAACGCCATTGATAAGGCGTGTCACGCTCATGATGTTGCATATAAAAGCAGCAATATGCAACACAGGCATCTCGCAGATGTGAAATTAATTCATGCGTTAAATGCTATTCCTGATAAATCTTTCAAAGAAAAATTGGCTTCGTGGTTGGTAAAATCAGCTTTGAAAGGCAAATTGATTATGGGTGCTGGTAATTAATAATATGGAATCTATTTATTATTCTCCAAAAGGATACTGGAGGGGTAACGCTGCAATCAATAAACTCGCCAACGCCGCAAAAGTGAAAAAGTCTACTGCGGCTAATTGGTTATCCAAACAGGCACTATGGCAGATTTATCTACCACCGCCTAAACAAATCAATTTTTCGCATTTTGATGTTACCGGACCCAATGAAGTTCATCAAGTTGATTTATTGTTTTTACCACATGACAACGGTTACAAATACGCGCTAACCGTAGTTGACGTTGCGAGTCGATACAAACAAGCAGAACCGCTAAAAACAAAGTCAGCTACTTCAGTAGCTTCTGCATTTGAAAAGATTTATCGAAAGGGTCCTCTGCGTTGGCCAAATCTGTTACAAGTTGATCCTGGCAAGGAATTTCAGGGTGCAGTGTTATCAGCGATGAAACATCATAATGTCACCATCAGACGAGGGCATACTGCGCTACATCGCGATCAGGCAATTGTTGAACGATTTAATCGGACTCTTGCTGAGCGGTTATTTGGATATCAATACGCGAAGGAGTTTATTCAGGATAAAAGATCCCGTGAATGGGTTAAGAGATTACCAGCTTTGATTACCGCGCTCAATAACGAGATTACTCGAACAATTAACATGAAACCTGTCAACGCGATTAAGAAAGCGTCCATACCAAAAATGGAAATCCATGGAATTTCACAAAAAGATTTCAAAGAACCGATTCTTGGTAGTAATGTCACTGTGAGATATTTATACGAACCAGGAGAGCTTGAAGGTGGCAGAAAAAGGGCTACTGATCCTATTTGGAGTGTTACTGCACACAAGATATCTACTATAACACGATCAACTGGACCGACGATATAATTCAATTGCACGAGTTGTCTTTCCTGACCCACCACAACCGTTTAAATAAACTGTCTTGTATCTACATATTGGATCAGATACCGGTGGTGCATTAGAAAATTCTGATTGAATCTTATCACACTTTAAGTACTTTTCATCCATGGTAACATCTGCCGATTCACAATACTCATGTAGTTTTTCCTTTTTAAATCGCCAACGTCCCCACGCTTCCTCCTGGGATGTGAATTTAGCTACATCTGATTTGTATTTCTCGTGGATATAAATAGAATCAGTGGCTACTCTAACTGCGTTATTAGGAAATCTATTTATCATCGAAAATAAATTGATAGAAGCATAAGCTAGCATAGAACGTCTCAGATGTGTATATTGTTTAATATATCCATCACAATAGGTAACAACCGTACCCAATTTCTCACCATTGGATAGAAAAGCGTCTTTACGATTTACAAGTTTTCCCTGTTTCGTTAAATCCGTTACAATAAAATCGTATTCAGCGACGTTTATGATCAACCGCGAGGAATATTTTGCATTGTCGTATCTTCCACCCTGGGTAAATTTACCGATTATTCTTCGTCCAAAATCTTTTGCTTGTTCTTTTTTAATTTCAAATAACTTCTTAGACCAATTCATGACTTCTTCCTCGCTGAAATCTGGAAACTGTTTTCGCTGTTCGCTAATTATACGATCTAGATCGGGTTGTGGTAGCCAAACTTCTTTCTAAGCTCGATAGCATATAATAGCTTCGGAAACAATCAACGATTGTAACATCTCACAATCAATCATATATCGTAGTAACACTATTGGCATCCAGGCCTTTTCAGATATATGTCTACCAAGCCAAACATAACTACACGGATGTAACCCTGTAGCGAGTTCAAATGATATCACACGAGCGAATCCGGTTAAATCAAAATCAGGTAATGGCCCATTAATCGCAACACGAGTCATTTCATGCGTGGGGTGTCCAAATCGTTTAAAGTATTCAGCGGCTTCTCCATATCCAAGAAAACTCCCTGGATAACACGCAGCTATATCAATTGAAATCATACCATCACGTGAGTATTTTGTATTCCACAGTCCTCCATGACTAAATTCGATGCAACTCAATTTAACATCCTCGAGAAAATCACTTCGTGTTGGACGCCATAAGTTTTTTTCTCTTGCGAAGTGAGCTACCACTGATGGAATAGTAAAACTATCCGTGAGTAGTTTTTCATGGAAACTCTCCGGTGAAAAATCATTAGCGATTTTTCTCATTCTGTTATCTAATTCTTCAACGCGATATAATTCACCATTTGGTCTTACAAATTGATCAAATCCTATTTCGGGATCTTCATCACTTCTAAGTAACCACACTGACACAGGATCATCTTTACACAACGCATGAATAGCATCGAATAATTTCTCATTATAAAAAACATCTCCGACGAACTCCCCGACGAATTCCTCGGGGATATATCTCACGGTTCTATCTCGTGGAAATATTGTTACTGCAGGTGTCCACGCGTGTTCGTTATGATCAATAATTTGTATTGGAGCTCCATTTTTGTTATATTTCGGTTCGTATAAAACTTCTCCGGTTATCGTCATTACTGATATTGGGAATCTTAATGATGTTTCTAATTTAGCTATATCAGAAATCTTTGCACCGTGCTGTTTCACTGTCAGTTCCCATTCGGTTATTTTCCTACGTCGCAGATCAGTTAGTTTATTTCCTCGGGATGCATTTGTGAAGTGTTCCATTACCCGTGTTGCTACACAATTCAGTGAACTAGAATATTTCATAGGAGCTAGTTTTGCGATATCGGGTTTATCATTTAGCGGGTATATCCCATATACGATTGCTGTTACAGGATAAGATCTCTCGTAGTATGGTTTGTCGATTCCAGTTAGAATTCCTGGTTTGGAATCTCTACTCACAATGACAGTTTTTTTTATCCTTGAGGATTGGTTGAAATTTATCCCTGATAATCCATTTGCCTTCGACTTCGATAATGAATTTTATTCTGAAAAAATACTTCCTTGGAAATCCCTTGGATTTCCCGCCAAGGTGTGAAATGATCTCAGCTGCTCTTTCATCATTCATGGTAGCATCGATGTTAGGTACATTGACATCCTCGTGTATAATTCGAAATGTCGACCAACAGTATGCTGCACCGTCTCGGTAGAATTCATTAAAACACTCCTTGATTTTACTTAGTATAGTTCTGTCACCGATTAGACGTTTTGGTGTATCAGAGACTCTATCGAGATTGAATTTAGTATTTCTCCAAGGTTCGATTTTCGATAATCTCTTGAACTCTTCCATGTTATAATTAAAACAAGTATTTAAATAGAAAAATATAGTATAATGAATCACTGCAAGTGGCTTATGATTGGATCAACAACCCCGTGTAACAAATCATGCAGAAGCGAATTCTGTGGGCATCATTTACAAAGCGTTCGGCGAGGAAGTTTTGGTCCTCTCCCATGCCTCCAATGTGGGGCTGGGGTAAGGGAAAAATAACAATTATGTCTCAGTTGCGGCGGCAAACGATACAGGGAACTAAGACTGACCCTACCGAGTTTCCTGAACTTGTTGTTACGACGTATGAAAACAGAAAAAAAATGTTAAAACCAGAACAGCACAAGTATGTAAGAGGTATACAACATTGGGCTGACATATTTTACAAAATTAAAACTGAAAAAAGTCAAATTAAGACAGATAGTGCATCATACATTGAATATATCAATGCGGTGGGTATAGTGTATAAACAATATGAAGAACAAAAAATCACAAAGAAAACCACAAAGACTGCAGCGACGGCGACAACAAACTGCAAAAAAAAATATCTTTTTCACCTGCTAAACAAGAAAAATCTCAACAACAACTACCACCCCAAACTTCGTTTGGACCTTCGTTTGGACCTTCGCTTGGACCTTCGCCTGAACCATCTGATCGAGATGATGATGATCTTTTTAGTTATTTACAAAGTACGGATTCAGAAAAACTGTGGGAAGCACCTGATTATAGTAGTGGGGAGGGATTTTCTAAATCGCCAGTAATTTCAGGTAGTGGTCAAAACGTCTTGACGTTTCGTAGTTGTCCCGGTAACATCCTAAGTGATATATCACGACTGGAGGTTCTCATCGGGGGGAAGCGAGCCGGAAACAACTCACCGGAAATAATTAAAGGCCGCTGATATCTGTAGACGATTATTTGCCGGCGGTATCATGGACATTAATGTATATCGAGAACTCATTGCTGAATTAGTTGAAAATCACAGAGACGCCCATGGTTATGATGAAAATCCAATGGACGCTAGCGATTGATCACTAATTGAAAAATTACTAGTTTTATAACAAGATGATTATACACTACAACCATGATAAACCCGTAAGTGTCTACGTGGTGAACTCACGATTGCCTGTTTATAGAGCATATTACGGAGATGGTTTCGGCAATACCATTGCGGGGTTATTTACAAGAATGGCTCCCAAGGTGGCGCCGTTAGCTAAACAATTATCAATGAAAGCCATTGATGTAATTCGTGATAATGGTGTTGGCAAAATCGGAGATTTCGTTGGAGATCTCGCCGGAAAAGCGTTTTCAGCTGCGAAGAATAAAAAAACATTATTAGTGAGACGAAAAAAGAAACCGTTACCGTCTACAGCGGAAATGCCTGCAAGTGTTAGTAAAATTATAAATAACGCAGTAGATGAAAAACTAGCGTCGTTGGCTGCTTCGGTGACTCCGGCTTCACCGGTAACAGATAGCGCTATCATGAGCGCGATAGCAGGAAGTGGTTTGAAACGAAAAATAAATTCGAAGAATTTTCAACGACGATGATTACAAAGTGTTTCACAATTGAAAACACTAGTAATGTTATAAATGTTTAAACGAACAGCTGATCCCGCGCTTGATATGGAAGCCAAAGTGGGCAAGGACGATTCCGTCCGCGATTATCAATACTATTCCTATCATGCAATACAACCCGACCTACGATCGCGAATTGAACTACAAGTTCAAGATACCAGTAAATACTTTTTGCCATGTGAAGCATTTATTGAAGTAGAAGGAAAACTTGTAACAAATGTTGCAGCTGATACCCCATATCCAGATGGTGCCAAAGTCGGCTTAGTCAATAATGGTATCATGGCGCTATTTGACAGTGCAAAATATCTCATTGATGGAAAAGAAATTGAATCAATAGACCGTGATGTTGATGTTGCAACAACAATAATCGGATTAGCAAGATACTCCGATGATTATACAAGGTCTGCTGGTCCATCTATGATGTTTGCTAAGGATACTTCTGATCATCCTGAAAACGTTCAGTATTCTAGGGTAACGGTGACACGAGATACCGCAGTTGATCCAGCACCAGCCGGATATACTAGACCGGCCGCAGATTTTGATGTCATAACTGCCACCATTCCTAATTTCAATTTAGGATTTGCAACACGAGTAGCAACGTTGCAAGGACAGCAGCGATATTTTTCATGTGCGATTCCACTCCATCACATATTTGGATTCTGCAGAAATGTCAGAAAAGTCATCTATGGAGCCAAACACACAATCGCATTAGTGCGAAAAGGCGATGACACTGATGCAATTTGGCGTACTGGTGCCGCTGATGGTAAAGTTGTTTTGAGTAAAATAGTATTGTGGATGCCAGTAATGACACCATCAATTACCAGAGAAGAGCGGCTACTTTCATTTATGGAAACAGGTGGTAAATCATTGCTAAGTTGGCTAACAACAACGACTGATGTCAAACAGGATAGTGTTGCTGGTACATTTACATGGCACCTGGCATCAAAACAAGGCGTTTCAGCTCCACGTCATATATTTATAGCTCTACAGAATAGGAATCGATTAGGTTCCCAAGAACGCAGTCATATGATATTTGATCGATTAGGGGTAAGTGAGGTTTCACTGAGAATAAACGGACAACAAGAACCATCTGAGGATATTCAGCTTGATTACGAAAACAACCATATAGCACGTGTGTATCATCGGATGCTGTCATTTATGGGTCGTGATCAAAATGTTGATACCGGTTTGCAAATATCGCAACTTGATTTTAAAAACCTATATCCGATTTATTACTCTTCGCTGGAGCATCTTGATTTAACAAGGCAATCCGTCGTTGACATACATTTTAGGGCTCGTATAGATCCTGGTGGTGTTAATTATAGAGCGGTTGCTGTCATTCTCAGCGACAAATCAATGTTGTTAGGTGTTGGTGGACGAATGAGACTTGTTGATGCACCAGTGGAAAATCTATGATTGAAAATCCTTCGGATTTTTCCAAAAATATGTAAATGAAACTTGAAGAGTTTCCAATTAGATCAATTGAAATCATAAATGTGTTTTACAATAAAATGACATATAGTGTTGTTAGTGTCAAGCTGACTGATGGTCAGGTCAAGAAATTGCGATCAAAATCCGCTAAAGAATGTGGAACCACAATAACGTTAAAACCAGCGCAGATGTCCGGCGGTACACATAAAATATCACTGACGGATCGTCAAATAAAACATTTCAATGATGCGCTAAAGAAACGGCGAGGGGGTTCAAATTGTATTTTCAAAAGCTGCAGTCGCCAACATGATAAAATCAGGTGATATATTTCCATTATTAGCTGCAATACCAGCATTGATTGCAGCGGCTGCCCCAGCGGTGGCGAAAGCGGCTGCGTTGGGAGCCGTTGGTACCGCGGCAGGGATGGCGTTGAAAAAGGCAACTGGGAAAGGATATAAAAAAGGGAAAGGGTTTAAGACTACCAGGAACCCCTTATTCATGGTACAGCGGGAGATCCGTTCACGGATCAGGTCTAAGAATACCAGGAACGGTTTATTAGTTGAAAACCCAATTGTTGAGGAGTCTATGACTGAGGAACCTATGGTTCCCATGTCCAATTTTGATTTAATTGATGCTGCTAAAACACTAGCGATAAAAAACTTCAGAGGGGTTTTTATGAGAGATCAATTACCGAGAAAACCTAAACGCGTCGAAACCGGTATCATCAATCTTGATAACAGTAACGGATCGGGAACTCACTGGGTTGCATACGCGATTGATCCACGTGGGATTGTCTATTTCGATTCATATGGGTTAGCTCCGCCAAGAGAGTTTATGCGGTATATAAATTCTTCGATGAAACTCAAAGAGTTTCCGATTTTTTATTCCACGCTGCCAACACAACAATTAAATGATCCACCGATATGCGGCCGTGAAGTATTAAATGTCCTCGCGGAGATTTCATCGTCACAGAAACCACCTCATCTGGTTGTAAATAAATACACGAGTGGGAAATTACAAGGTAATTTTAGAGAATCAATAAATTGAAAATACTAGAGTCTTTACAATAATGATTAATATTTGGGGACAATCTCTGTCAATGTCGGAACCCACCGCGAAAACATCTGCGGGTTCTATCGAGGATGTAAAAAAAATAATTGAAGATGAAATCGCTGAGACGTTAAATTTAGCAAGTGTTGACCCGAACGAAATAGTTGTATTTCAAGATCGCCAGGGTAAATTGAAAAGCAGTAATATATCCGCGGATGACATTTTGATACGGCAGCGCGATGCCACTGAAAACTCTATTGCGCTGTATTCCAACGATGGACAACTTAAACCAGGCGCACTTGTGTCTACGATCACCGACGCGATTGACGCCCACGGCCGTGAGCTGGATGATCATATACGAGGTTATAATAGTTTTCGCAAAAATGTCGTACATAAATTCTTTGGAACCCCGCTTGTGGTTGGCATGACTCTCGCTGAAATTAAAAACTTTCTATCGCTATTCTTTTTTAACAAAGACGCGGGAAGGATGATGAATGAAAATGAAATCAAGGCAAATTATCTCGATATTTACAATGATATTTTTAAAATAGTAGAAAATCTTGAGCGGGTACAAAAACCCACTAACGACGTCATTGTTAAGTTTTTTGGAAACCCGCTTGTGGCTGGCATGACTCTCGCTGAAAGTTTATCGGCAAACATACTCACAATGCCCACGTCGCTAATAGTTTCTTTGGTGTCCCTGCAGCTACATCTTCAATGACTCTCAAAGATATTAATATGTTTATGGTGAGACAAGCAACACTTAATACCATCGTTGATAAATTTCTTGGGAGAACACCTGTGTCTGAAACCATATCGTTGACAGGTCCAACCCTCGCTGAAATTAAAAGCGTGTTTGACGAACAAAAATCCACCAGCGAAATTGTTAATAAGTTCTTTGAGGGTATTACACCCCAAAATATCACGGTGAAACTTTCTAATCTCAAAGCTTATTTAGAATTCCATTCTGGATATGACAATCTTTTGGCTACACTTTTTTTCAAGAGAGATGGGAAGATGATGACTTCCGCCGATATCAAGGGGACAAATTATCTCGAGATTTATAATGCTATTCTTAAACTAAAAGAAGATTTTAAAAAGGTACAAAACCCCACCAACGATGTCGTCGATAAGTTTTTTGGTGTCCCGGCTACATCTACGATTACTCTCAAGATATTTACAATGATATTCTTAAACTAAAAGAAAATTTTGAAAAGATAAAGATTCCGCATCCACGCATAAGCATTAAAAATGTCGTGTATACGGTCGATCATGGAACCATGGATTGGATAAAAGACGTTTATACTACATTGTCCGCCGGTCTCTGGAAGAGGGGCGAGGCTGGGGAGGATGATATCTACAGTCCAACGGGGATCGAAGGTATCTACAGGCTAACGTGGATCTCTATCAATCAATTTAATATGATCGCGGGCGGTAAAACCTACTCTGGTGGCACCGCGATGTTAATTATCAGGAGTAACGGTCAACACTTTAATGTCGTTGCGGTTGATAGCTCCACCATTAGATCAAAAATAACTTGGTGTTTAGAACTCGTAGATGATTTTTCAGGCTGAAGCTACCATACCTACGACATCCCAACCCATCTACCTACCTGGCCTGCCCTGACCCTTAGCGATGGCGAATAATTGAAAACACTAGCGGGTTTAAAATAACAATGACATCATTAACGGAGTCAACGAAATCAATTGAACCGATAATAACCCCGTTGACGGAGTCAGCGGTATCACAATCGCAGATGACGCCGTCATCGCAATATCGATTCAACACCGTGAAAGAGTTTTCCGCGAACTTGAAATCACTTTCTGAGCGTTATCGTGAAAAAATGAAAAAATACCGACGCAGCGTAGCAATCATCGACATCACCGTGTACTCGGTATCCGGTGTGATGGCCAGCGCTGGGGTTATTATGTCGACGGTGACCATGATGGCTCCGATTGCAGTTCCAATTGCTATCTCCGCGGCAACAACAATTGCTGCAGTCGCCACCGCGATAACTAAAACATTATCATCGTGTTCTCAGAAAAAACTCAGTGATTATACAGCTCGGTACCGGGTGGTATTTGACGCGTACTCGAAATTATCCGAGTTGATCTCGCTGTCGATAGATAATTCAGTGATATCTGATGTTGAATTTTCCACGATGACCCAGTTGTATAACTCCGCGATGTTGAAATTGGAAATTGAAGACAGCGTTAACAATAATGTCACTACAATTCAACGAATTGCAACTGCTTCAACGAATCGCGGAGAATACCACTCCGATCCGAACAAGCATGATATCAATAACATCAACAACCCCTGAATTTAGTGTGAACTTTCCTTCTCCGATTCCAGTGCGTGAGATCGCGCTGGCAAAATTACGAGTGTATCATAGCTGGCCTAATATCAGATCTGTTGCATTTGGCGGTCAGCAACCCAATAACGCACTGGTGTTCTCGTATAAGAATAAACCCGATGGCACTCCAGCGTGGGAAACTGTTTCGTTACCAACTGGGTCGTACCAAATTGAGCAAATCGATGCTGAAATTCAGCGTAGAATAAAATCAATCACTGGAAAAGAATCAAAAATAGCTATTAAACTTCATGAACCGACGCTCTCGTCGTCGATCGAAATAAGCACAGAGGGATACATTGTAGATATCTAAAAACAGCTCGTTAAGAACAGTGTTAGGATGGCCTGAAAAACCACCGGAAAAATCCACCGCCGACTTAACCACGGACGTAAAATCATATCATGAAATCAATCCCAGTTATCGAGATAATTTATCTGATATAAGAAAAGGAAGAATCGGCGATAGATTTATATTTACCAACAAAGACACATTGCAATGGGATTTTATCATTAAAAGAACAGCCGACTCATCTGTTACTATTTCATTTACGCTAACTGACGTCCGTGGTTATTTTAATGAAATTAAACAATTATATGACACACAACTAGAACAACTACGGAAAACAAAATCGCAAAAACACATTGAAATAATAAATCAACTTATATCTGACATGGAATATATCTATGAACTAATTATTCAAACAATAATTAATGACAACAGCGACAATAAACAACGATTCCTAACCGATTACAATATCACAGAAGACAATCTGCGTAATTTAAAGTTTCCCAAATACAACGCTGATGAACTAGCAAAAATTATTAAAACCGATATCAAGGCGCTACAAAAATCAGATTCAACTGTCCTCAGGTATAATAATGATCCAGATGGTGGCGGTAGGCATATTGCCCCGCATAATGTAAATATTTCAACGGTGATTGCGCTCAATTTAGTATGTGATGCAATCGAAGGAAGTTATCAAATTAATCTAGAGCAATCAAATCAAGCTCAGCAGGGATATATTCTTTATTCGTTTGCGCCAATAGCTCCTCCAGGATTCCTAATTATTGAAAACCCAATTAATCCTGTCTACATGCGATGCCAAAATAATTCGTTAACGAGAATTAATTTCCGACTCACCGACCAGTCAAATAATTTAATTGATCTACAAGAGGTGTCAGCGATTAGTTTGTTTGTGAAATCATAAATGATTTTCGTCCTAAAGACTGGATCAAATATTCGGTTAACCTGTAGCAGCAGAGAGGGTGGATGACAACGACGCTGGCGTAGACGAGGAAATCTTATTTTATCGAATAGACGTCATTTTTTTTACTATTTGGTAGAAGCCTCAGATCATCGAATCGACGCCTCTATAAAGTTGTAGTGTTCACCCTCTCTGCTGCTTCTTGTCACCGCATGTATGCATAACAAAGATAATAATGTCCCACTTTTTCAGAAAATAACCGGTTTGAAATATTTTGTTAAGATAGTTATGGAATGGTATGATCCTTCACACGGATGAAAACTAGTATGAATCCTATCGGGTTCTGGAGTTTTCTTTTTAATATTACGTAAAAGTTTCATAATTCTATCATTTGTAATTGGAGTATTTAAGACATCAACCTGTAAGTAAGGTAGTTTTTCACGAACAGACTTGTCAATCATCTAACACGCACAGATTATTCGTTAATCAAGATTGAAAGAATTCGTATCCTTTTGGCATTATTTTTTTGTGTGGTGGTGGGGATATACTTGACTTGTAGCAGAGAGTAACACATTTCCTGCTTCTCTAGTATATCTTTTCCCGGGTGCGATTGAACTTCTGTTTTGTGTTTAAAGTCAGCATCAGTTTGAACCAGTTGGTTTATTATTTTTAAGTGATGCCATATCGCAATCTTCATCCCACCAAAACGGTTGCTTTGTTATCATATTAAGTGCCATAGCTCTGGTCGGCAGACTTTAACCTATATTCTGATTGCTCTTATTGTTACTAAATTATAGGCCATTTCAGTGGGGCTGACTGATTTGGGACTTAAGGGTCATTTGTGATGATGATGATAGTTTCATTATAGCACTGTATCGCCCCTGGGGGCATGTAGCACTGGTTTAAGTTTAAAGCAAGGCTGGATATTTAATTCTCCTGGGGGAGAAATTGTGCCGCTTCTCCCATGCATTTATGTTCTAAGGAGTAATATTTAATTTGGTCGTTAGGTCGGGCTGCTGTTAAGTAACCATCGACCTGAAGGGAAGACCCAGGGTGAGTGGGAATGTACCTAACGCACACTCAACCCTGACAGCCAATTGGGTGTGTTTATGGTGTGCAATGGCTGAAAGTGGAGGTTGCGGCGGGGTGAAATCAGTTTCACATCTGTCTCCCCTTCTTCTAGCTTTTCTAGTTGTTTGGAGTAGCTATCCTTATCCCTTAATGATGTTTTTTCCTTTTTTATTTGTCAATTTAGCTCTAGTTCCTCCATTTTTTAAAATCCGTTTACGTTGAGCTCAGTGATATTATGCTATTTTGTTTACTTTTTGTTTAAATTTATCCCAATCGGTCGCTAAATCCGTTACATGTTTTCCCTCTTCATTTATGAATATTTTAGCAATTTCCTCTTTTATTTCTCTGATTAATTGCTCATCTTTCAGAATTTAGGCCTTTGGACTACCTACATTTTACTGTCTAAATTGGGACCATAATATCGGGATAGAATTGGTATGACGGTCTGGTCTCAGACCATCTACTTATATTTATTTGTGTGGCTTTATGACATTTGAATTTGATATGTATTAGTATATATTATACGTTGTCAATGACACTGAAGTTAGAGAAGGTAAGCGGAGTAATTTTGAGTAATTTTTACTGGTTCCCTGGTTGTTTCTAGGGTTACTCGCGTCTTTATTCCTTGGTCTGCATGATCACTGTAGGCCTTGGTCATCTCGTACCCAGTTACCCACCGTAGTGCAGGTTGGTTCCACAATATGTTGAGATTTACCTGCTCGTTCCTGGTGGGGCTTCCATCTCTTAATGGGCCTTTCACATTTGATGATTACTTATGTTTAGAGATATCACTAGGTGTTTTAGCTTATTTCTTTTTATTTCCCTATTCACTCTTTATTTGTCTATTTTCTGAATTTGTTCTAGTAGCCCTGTTGCTGTTACAAATTATGTTATGTTTTTTTATATTTGTGGGTTGTTTGTTTTTGGGATTATATTTGGGTATGTATAAAGGGTGGCTATGATTTGTTGTTCAAATCTGAATCTGTCCCTTTCTGCCTTGATTATTATCCAAGCATTGAAAATGTGGTGTAAGGGTCATTTGGCATTATTGATAAGCTTCTTTTCAGAATATTTGCTTTGGCTCTGAAAAGAGCCTTTGTATTGGATGGTTCATCCAGGTCCATTCAAATCTCATTATCTGGATGTCCCAGGTTGTCGTCGTCGGTTGACGCTTCACCATATAGGTGCCTCCGTAACTCGTATATTCTATCAGCTTTCTCGTGACAGTAGTTGTAATAAACGTCCCTGACGCTCTCCATAACCTCGAGTTGCAGTTGCAGACTGTACTGAAGAGCACGAAGCTTCTCATTTTGTGCTCGCTGGCACCGAATTCGCAGGTCCAGAATACGATCATTCAGTAGAAAGAACTGATCAAATCCCCTTTTGATACGTCTCTCGCATTCAATCAACTCTAACCGCTTGACGTAAAGGTCGAAAGATATGACTTGGTTGTCCATCTTTTAGCTGTTCTTTTCTACAAAGTGAATATTTTATGATCTCTGAATCAAAATAACTTTTGACGGTTTGTCTTGTGAAACGATTTCAAGTCTTTATATACAGGATCGAGGATATCATTCGTGAGGTCTGTTCAGTGGGAAACTAATTAAAACTAAGTGTCAACTCAACTCAGCTTGTCTTTCCAAGCTGATAATAATTAAGGGAAGTGCCTAATCAATGTCCGCAGTACCTGGCTAAGCTTGACATGAGTTACTCACATTAAATTAATAGTCAGGTAGACATTCAGGACAATTGCGAGGGCTGACAAGGGGCAATTCTATGTCCTTTTTCTGTGTGTGATAAACGTGTGTGAAAATGATTGACAACAAATATGAGTGAAATGGTTAATCTGACTGAGGTCGATAAGGCAGAGTTCAAATGATTAATGTCTGATTTATACAGAAATTGTCAATACGTGTTAATATTTGTGTTGTGCGAACTTCGTATTATTCGGACGTCATAGTGCGATATAAGTTTAGTAAAAAGCGGGATGACAGCATTGATGTTAATTTGCCGTTTTGATTCGTTTCTCAAGCTAAGCAAACTGATATTATTCACAATTCTTTTGTTTGTGTGCAGTGTATGAACAACACCGGTAGCTGATCCGAGACACCCGCTTGTTGTAGTTTAGAATACCATGTTTCATAGGAACTGAAGAAAGAATTGATAAAGAAACAAAACGCAATTTCTCTATTTTTCTGTTTATTTTACAGTCTGAACGACCCCCCCCCCCATCTCGCTTGTGAGATATGAGGAATGACCTTAGAATTCTTTTCATTAGGATTTTTTACGTAGCTTTAACAATTTTTCAGTTACATCGCTACGATGTCTGCATTGAGGCAGTTTATAGTGATGTCTAGCACTGAGACATCATGCCGCAGACATGTAGCATGATGTCTCACCCAGTCACATTATCCTGACACCAGGCCAACCAGTCCTAACACTAACCTCTTAATGCTGAGCGTCAAGCGAGGCAGCTGTTAGTACCATTTTTGTAAGTCTTTGATATGACTCGGCCGGGGATCGAACCGACGACCTCCCGCTTCCGGGGCGGACGCTCTAACCACTAGGCCGCCGGAGCGGTTGAATGACCTTACAAAAGAAGAGAATTTTAGATTTGTCATGTTATCTCATCCACCAATATTAAAGAGCAGAGAAATAGCAAATATACATCTGCATTAATAATAATAACAACAACAAATACTACTTGTCCAGTGAGCAAGAGAAAACAGACTAATAAAACAAAAAATTAGGAATCTATGCTGCTTCCATGAAGACGATTCATGAAGAGAAAACAAATTTAAAAAATGGTGATGATAATAATAATAATAATAATAATAATAATAATAATAATAATAATGATAAAAATGATGATAATAATAATAATAATAAAAATGATAAGAATAAGAATAATAATAATAAAAATGATAAGAATAAGAATAATAATAATAAAAACGATTTATATAATAAGAATAAGAATAAAAACGATTGAAATAATAATAATAATAATAATAATAATAATAATAATAATAATAATAATAATAATAATATGATGATGATGATGATGATGATGATGATGATTATGATGATGATGATGATGATGAAGAATAACGTCCTGTATTGTTTTATTTTTCTAAAAGAAAGGTAATGCAAGTTGCACAGAACACCTTCATTAGTAACTTGGATCAAATTAGATAAATATAATAAAAATTACGTGTACGTTCCTGAAGTTAAACTCGTTGAATTGTTGTCAATTTCTGCTTATACAGTAGCAGCACATTTTAATTGGAGTACCGATGTATGTCATAGTATTTTTTAAATTGACAGTGTTATTACGTAAAATAAGCTCTTTTACAAAATGTATGGAGTTGATAAGATTAACAAAAATATTTCCGATCAGGAATCAGATTTTGCTGTTATATTACAAGTCGGTTTACAGGAAAAAAAATTATCCTCAAAATGGGAGAATATCGTACGTGATTTTGGATTAACGTTTGGAAGAACCGTTAGGTGTGCGAGTTGTTTTAAAAACTGCTCAAATATATATATATATATATAGCATCGTGTTTGACAAGGCTCTTAATTTTACTACCTTTCAAATTATGTTTTTATCTTGGATTATTTTGCGGGTTTAAAATACATATTAGTCACTGTACTTTATGGAATAAGCATTTCATTTATGATGAAAAGAAAAACTTATTTTGACATGATTGAGGAACAGCATTAGTACAACTTAAATGACGACACCAGAGAGAGAGAGAGAGAGAGAGAATAAAATAAGTTTTGAAAAAATCATCCAGCAGTTAGTCTCTATATTGAATATTGGCATGGTCTAAATAAGTGACTTGCAAATGTTTTGATCGTTCTTGTCACCGCATGTATGCATAACACAGATAATAATGTCCCACTTTTTCAGAAAATAACCGGTTTGAAATATTTTGTTAAGATAGTTATGGAATGGTATTATCCTTCACACGGATGAAAACTAGTATGAATCCTATCGGGTTCTGGAGTTTTCTTTTTAATATTACGTAAAACTTTCATAATTCTATCATTTGTAATTGGAGTATTTAAGACATCAACCTGTAAGTAAGGTAGTTTTTCAAGAACAGACTTGTTAATCATCTAACACGCACAGATTATTCGTTAATTAAGATTGAAAGAATTCGTATCCTTTTGGCATTATTTTTTTGTGTGGTGGTGGGGATATACTTGACTTGTAGCAGAGAGTAACACATTTCCTGCTTCTCTAGTATATCTTTTCCCGGGTGCGATTATTAATTGAACTTCTGTTTTGTGTTTAAAGTCAGCATCAGTTTGAACCAGTTGGTTTATTATTTTTAAGTGATGCCATATCGCAATCTTCATCCCACCAAAATGGTTGCTTTGTTATCATATTAAGTGCCATAGCTCTGGTCGGCAGACTTTAACCTATATTCTGATTGCTCTTATTGTTACTAAATTATAGGCCATTTTAGTGGGGCTGACTGATTTGGGACTTAAGGGTCATTTGTGATGATGATGATAGTTTCATTATAGCGCTGTATCGCCCCTGGGGGCATGTAGCACTGGTTAAAGTTTAAAGCAAGGCTGGATATTTAATTCTCCTGGGGGAGAAATTGTGCCGCTTCTCCCATGCGTTTATGTTCTAAGGAGTAATATTTAATTTGGTCGTTAGGTCGGGCTGCTGTTAAGTAACCATCGACCTGAAGAGACCCAGGGTGAGTGGGAATGTACCTAACGCACACTCAACCCTGACAGCCAATTGGGTGTGTTTATGGTGTGCAATGGCTGAAAGTGGAGGTTGCGGCGGGGTGAAATCAGTTTCACATCTGTCTCCCCTTCTTCTAGCTTTTCTAGTTGTTTGGAGTAGCTATCCTTATCCCTTAATGATGTTTTTTCCTTTTTTATTTTTCAATTTAGCTCTAGTTTCTCCATTTTTGTTAATCCGTTTACGTTGAGTTCAGTGATATTATGCTATTTTGTTTACTTTTTGTTTAAATTTATCCCAATCGGTCGCTAAATCCGTTACATGTTTTCCCTCTTCATTTGTGAATATTTTAGCGATTTCCTCTTTTATTTCTCTGATTAATTGCTCATCTTCCAGAATTTAGGCCTTTGGACTACCTACATTTTACTGTCTAAATTGGGACCATAATATCGGGATAGAATTGGTATGACGGTCTGGTCTCAGACCATCTACTTATATTTATTTGTGTGGCTTTATGACATTTGAATTTGATATGTATTAGTATATATTATACGTTGTCAATGACACTGAAGTTAGAGAAGGTAAGCGGAGTAATTTTGAGTAATTTTTACTGGTTCCCTGGTTGTTTCTAGGGTTACTCGCGTCTTTATTCCTTGGTCTGCATGATCACTGTAGGCCTTGGTCATCTCAGTTACCCACCGTAGTGCAGGTTGGTTCCACAATATGTTGAGATTTACCTGCTCGTTCCTGCTGGGGCTTCCATCTCTTAATGGGCCTTTCACATTTGATGATTACTTATGTTTAGAGATAGCACTAGGTGTTTTAGCTTATTTCTTTTTATTTCCCTATTCACTCTTTATTTGTCTATTTTCTGAATTTGTTCTAGTAGCCCTGTTGCTGTTACAAATTATGTTATGTTTTTTATATTTGTGGGTTGTTTGTTTTTTGGATTATATTTGGGTATGTATAAAGGGTGGCTATGATTTGTTGTTCAAATCTGAATCTGTCCCTTTCTGCCTTGATTATTATACAAGCATTGAAAATGTGGTGTAAGGGTCATTTGGCATTATTGATAAGCTTCTTTTCAGAATATTTGCTTTGGCTCTGAAAAGAGCCTTTGTATTGGATGGTTCATCCAGGTCCATTCAAATCTCATTATCTGGATGTCCCAGGTTGTCGTCGTCGGTTGATGCTTCACCATATAGGTGCCTCCGTAACTCGTATATTCTATCAGCTTTCTCGTGACAGTAGTTGTAATAAACGTCCCTGACGCTCTCCATAACCTCGAGTTGCAGTTGCAGACTGTACTGAAGAGCACGACGCTTCTCATTTTGTGCTCGCTGGCACCGAATTCGCAGGTCCAGAATACGATCATTCAGTAGAAAGAACTGATCAAATCCCCTTTTGATACGTCTCTCGCACTCAATCAACTCTAACCGCTTGACGTAAAGGTCGAAAGATATGACTTGGTTGTCCATCTTTTAGCTGTTCTTTTCTACAAAGTGAATACTTTATGATCTCTGAATCAAAATAACTTTTGACGGTTTGTCTTGTGAAACGATTTCAAGTCTTTATATACAGGATTGAGGATATCATTTGTGACGTCTGTGTACAGTGGGAAACTAATTAAAACTAAGTATGCATCGTGTCAACTCAACTTGAGTCTTTCCAAGCTGATAATAGTTAATTACGGGAAGTGCCTAATCAATTTCCGCAGTACCTGGCTAAGCTTGACAGGAGTTACTCACATTCATTAATAGTCAGGTAGACATTCAGGACATCTGCGAGGGCTGACAAGGGGCAATTCCATGTCAATTTTCTGTGTGTGATAAACATGTGTGAAAATGATTGATAACAAATATGAGTGAAATGGTTAATCTGACTGAGGTGGACAAGGCAGAGTTCAAATGATTAATGTCTGATTTATACAGAAATTGTCAATACGTGTTAATATTTGTGTTGTGCGAACTTCGTATTATTCAGGACGTCATAGTGCGATATAAGTTTAGTAAAAAGCGGGATAACAGCATTGATGTTAATTTGCCGTTTTGATTCGTTTCTCAGGCTAAGCAAACTGATATTATTCACAATTCTTTTGTTTGTGTACAGTGTATGAACAACACCGGTAGCTGATCCGAGACACCCGCTTGTTGTAGTTTAGAATACCATGTTTCATAGGAACTGAAGAAAGAATTGATAAAGAAACAAAACGCAATTTCTCTATTTTTCTATTTATTTTACAGTCTGAACGACCCCCCCCCCCCCATCTCGCTTGTGAGATATGAGGAATGACCGTAGAAAAGGAAGAGAATTTTAGATTTGTCATGTTATCTCATCCACCAATATTAAAGAGCAGATAAATAGCAAAAATACATCTGCATTATTTAATAATAACAACATATACTACTAGTCCAGTGAGCAAGAGAAAACGGACAAATAAAACAAAAAATTAGGAATCTCTGCTGCTTCCATGAAGACGATTCATGAAGAGAAAACAAATTCAAAAAATTGTTATAATAATAATAATAATAAGAAGAAGATGAAGAAGAAGAAGAAGAATTATGAAAACGATTGAAATAATAATAATAATAATAATAATAATAATAATAATAATAATAATAATAATAATAATAATGAGAGTGATAATAATAAGAATAATAATAAAAACTATTGAAATAATAATAATAATACTACTACTACTACTACTACTACTAATAATAATAATAATAATAATAATAGGAAGAAGAATAAGAGTAACGTCCTGGATTGTTTTATTTTTCTAAAAAAAAGATAATGCAAGTTACGTTGCAGACAACACCTTCATTAGTAACTTGGATCAGATTAGATAAATATAATAAAAATTACGTGTACGTTCCTGAAGTTAAAGTAGTTGATTTGTTGTCAATTTCTGCTTATACAGTAGCAGCACATTTTAATTGGAGTACCGATGTATGTCATAGTATTATTTTTAAATTGACAGACAGAGTTATTACGTAAAATAAGCTCTTTTACAAAATGTATGGAGTTGATAAGATTAACAAAAATATTTCCGATCAGGAATCCGATTTTGCCGTTATATTACAAGTAGGTTTACAGGAAAAAAAAATCTATCCTCAAAATGGGAGAATATCGGACGTGATTTTGGATTAACGTTTGGAAGAACCGTTAGGTGTGCGAGTTGTTTTAAAAACTGCTCAAGTATGTATATATATATATATATATATATATATATATATATATATATATATATATATATATATATATAACATCGTGTTAAAAAAAGACTAATTTTACTTCTTTTCAAATTATGTCTTTATCATGGATTGTTTTGTGGGTTTAAAATACACATTAGTCACTGTACTTTATGGAATAAGCATTTCATTGGATATCAAGATCAACAAAAATGTTGCTATATAGCCTAACCCTAAATTTTTCACGATGAATGATTATTATCACTCAGGTGACATATATTTGTGATGCATGTACAACAATGTACAGATTCTGAGTTTTTGGTATTTGGTTAAAAAAAAGCATCTTTAGTGTGACTCTTAGTTTTAGAACTGCGACTTTAAAGGTCTTCGATAACGAGATTGACTTTTTCCCGAACCGAGTTATTATGTGTGACATTGTTTAACGATCTTGTAAGTGACGTCCTGAAGAATTGCCACTAACATTTATAATCAGAAAGATAAGTCGTGAACAAAGTAATGTAATCAAATTTAAAAGAAGTACATGTACATTTATTCTTTAAATCGCATAGGTATAATATGACTTAATGTTCAAAAAATGCATTAGTCTTTGAATCATAAAAAATAAATCATGCAAAGTGTTCCCATTCATACATAGATAGGGCTAAAATGAGATGTATCGGTCGGCACACACTTTGATTTACTGATATAAGAATTGTTTGTTAGCTAGCAAATATACGTGGTCAAAATAAAAAAAAACGTATGAGTAAGATGCAATTTTTATTCACAAAACTGTACTCATGATATGTTCTTGAAAATATTAGACACAGACACACCGACACCCACACCCACATACACACCCACCCACCCACACAATATTAGGAATGACAACCTTCTGCTAAACCATAAAGGTAACAAAACTGTTTCTTAGTATGTGCCTTTTGAAGTTTGCACCAAGGACATCCCTCTATCAATATCATCTTTTGTAACCCAAGAAAATCAGAACCAAAACATTACAATTTGGAAAACATTGTATCCGATTCAAATATTTTCAGACAAGGATATGTCATACATTCACAGCTAAATGATAAACCTATATATGGTTTCTTATGATTTGTCTTTAGGGAATGCCGTTACCTAAAGCGAAGCCAATAATGGATTAGGCTATTTTGTTTGCCTTTTGGGTGTTTTTCTTGTTGCTGAAAACTAAATGATTGTCACAATATGATGCAAGGAATTGGACACGCGTTATAACGATGTAACTTTACCCTCCCCATACAGGATACAAGTACATGTACTGTATTTGAAACATATTCAAGTGAGGTAGTTTTTCACGATTAATATTGTCAGAGTCATATAACTAGCACACAGGCTTCTTCAATAAAGATTAAACGTATTGACACCAGTTTTTTTGTCGTTTTTTTATATTTTTTTATTTTTTTAATTTTTTTATGGGAGGAGAGATAAAGTTGACTTCTTGAGAATAATGTTTCCTATTTCTCTAGGGTATCTTTTCATGGGTGCGATTATTGATTTAAATCAGTTTTGGATTCCGGGTCAGCTTCAGTTTGAACCAGTAGGTTTATTCTTTTTAAGTGTTGCCATATCGCATTATTTATCCCACCAAAATGGTGGCTTTGTTATCATATTAAGTGCCATACCTCTGGTCTGCAGACTAGAACCTATATTCAGATAGTTCTTATTTTTGCAATGTTATAGGCGATATCAGCGGGGCTGACTGATTTGGGACTGAAGAGTCATTTGTGGAATTGTTGATAAGCTACTTTTCGAAATATATGCTTTGGGTCTGAAAAGAGCCTTTGTATTGCGTGGTTCATCCAGGTCCATTCAAATCTCATTATCTGGATGTCCCAGGTTGTCGTTGTCGGTTGACGCTTCACCATATAGATCCTTCCGTAACTCGTATATTCTATCAGCTTTCTCGTGACAGTAGTTGTAATAAACGTCCCGACGCTCTCCATAACCTCGAGTCGCGGTTGCAGACTGTACTGAAGAGCACGAAGCTTCTCATTTTGTGCTTGCTGGCACCGAACTAAAAGGGCCAGAATACTTTTTTTTTTGGGGGGGGGGGCACGAGACAGATGCCCCTCCCCCTATAAAAAAACTAAGAAAAGTGTTATTTGTAGGTGTGTTCCCCCTGATGTGTTGTTTTGTTTTTTTTTTGTCTTTTTTAGGAAAATGTCGTTACTTTTAACTAGGGCATAACCGACTTTTGATCCGGAAATCGGATTCCACCGGATAGTATGAACTTCCGATTAATCGGAGTCGGACAAGGCAGGAACGACCGATTCGGATAATAAAAATAATAAAGTTGAATTTCTATAGAACCGTGTCTAACACTGCGTGTCATTCGTTTGTGCGTTAATAAAGTTAAATAAGAAGTCAGAAAAGTCTAATATGGTCAACACAACCAAGCTGTGAGGCAATCTATTTGAACTGGTGGGTGAAAACCGGAAACGAAGCCGGATATGGTAAAGTACTAAGTAGCATGCTAGACACGGCAAAACCAGAAACCAGAAACCCGGAAACGGAAGATGAAATTTTTTAGAAAAAAAAATACGGATTTAGCATTTTCGATTAATTGAATCGTATCCGGAATCGGAAAAATTTCATGCCCAAAATCCGGAAACGGAAATCTGTAGAAAAATGCTAATCGGTTACGCCCTACTTTTAACCTAACCTTTTTCCCATCGGGATTATATAATAATAGGAAGAGTTTTAGGTCCTGATGTTTTCTATGAGAATGTTTTTTTCTAAGTTGGGTTCATATATCCCATCTTGTTTCTTCTTTCTCTTTTATGTTTTAAAGTTAACTCCGGCTAGGGGTTTCCTACATCCTGTGTATGCTATTTGTGTTGTGCTATTTGTGTTGCTATATGTATGTATATGTATGTGTATATATATATATATATATATATATATATATATATATATATATATATATATATATATATATATAGTGTTTCTTGTTAGGATAACCTTGTTCTAGATCAAATTTTCCAGTTGTATAACAGTTATAGACCCCTAACGGTCTTCACTTATTTATATATATATATATATATATATATATATATATATATATATATATATATATATATATATATATATATATATATATATGTTTTGTTTTGTTTTTATTCCTTTTGAATTTTGTACAAGCATGGTGTAATAAGTTTTAGATTTTATCATGGGTTATTTCCCATCCTTATTGTTTTAATGCTTGCATTATCCCGTTCAATGCTTTGTATTCCTCCATATTTATTCAATAGGTCTACTTTGATCGAAATAAACTGTTTATTATCCCTCTAAACGGGCTTTCTGTATAGTTCATGTGAACTATACAGACACTAGTGACTGTAATATGAGAGCATGCTTTAGTAGGCAGCACGTGCTAAAAATACTCCTGTAGGCTATCTAATGTGTTTTAACTGTGTTGTTCTGCTTGATTTTCTCTAGGTGAGTATTTCTTAGCTCTTCCACGGGCCTGCCCACTTCGCGTACCGCCATGTGGTATCGCCCCGTGTCCTCCTTGCTAGTACTTCCCCTCCTGGGACCCTATTTCCCATTCTATCTAATGTGCTGCTCTACAATTATCACTTGACCGCATGCTCTCATATTCCCAGAGGCGTAGCTGGAGGGGGGGGGGGGCAGGGGGGTACATATGTCTCCGGGGGCCATACTAGTGGGGGCGCCAAAATGGGCTTTGAAATAGGTTGTAACGGGTAATGGTGATTTTATTGATGAAAATAATGGGTTTCAGAGTTGAGGTGGGGGATGAATATTGTCCCTGGGCGCCAAACACTTTAGCTACGCCTCTGCATATTCCTAACTATATAATCTTCTATGACATTAAGTAGTTTGGTCTTGTAATTTCCTTTAAGATATAATATTTGATTGCTGTTATACAGTTGTTTCCTTAATTTTTAAAATCATTCCTACTCTTTGAGGTCTATTTTTCTCACATTTTGTCATTGTATGTACTTTAGTAAAAAAAAAGATTTTTTTACACAGTTGACATTTAGGCGATACTCTGATCATATGCGGTCGCACTTCGAAATTTTCTGTCAACCACACATCATGCATGTATTTGAACCGGAGACTTTTCATTTCTAAAGATCGTAATCTGACCCAGTTTCCCCAGGCCCTATCCCAATTAATAGTTATGTGTTCTTGTTCTATTGTTTTTTTTTTTTCCTTATTTATTGTTTGTTCTGTAATCCATTTGTACGTTGATTTAGTGTCAATCTTCCATAAGGTCTTAGCGTACCTATATTTATATAAAAGTTCTTTTATAGATATAATTTTCTTGGCACCTCTATTAGTTTTATGAGTTTGTTGTTTCTATATATGTCTGTTCTCTGCTTCTTTGAGAACCCCAAAAAATATATAGAGCCCTTGCCAAGCTATTTTTGGCTCTGCTTTAATTTCCTTAAACCTGTTTCAAATGTTGGTGCCTTTAATTAGTGTTGGATGGGGGAGTCCTAGGCCACCCCTCTTTTCCTCCCTATACAGTGTTTCTTTGTATATGTAGTGCATTTTAAAGCCCCATAAGTGTTTAAAAATATCGTTATCTATGGTTTTAAGCGTTGCATTTTTTATGTCTAATGTTTTTAGTTTATAATTTAGGTGCACATACATATAGTTTTTTGCTACCTGTGCTCGTTCCAATAAGCATAATGGCATAAGTGCCCAGATTTTTATATTTTCATCCATTGTCTCCCTGATTTCTTTGAGGTTTTGTTTCTCCTCATTTTTCCCAATATTTACACCTAACGTTTTTACTTTGTCTTTAATTAAAGTAGGAGGAAACTCGTGTCGCTTACCTTTCCAGTCTCCTTATTATAATATCTCTGTTTTGTCTGGGTTTATTTTAGAACCCGACACCTTACCAAATTTGTTAAATTCCTTTATCAATTCGTTGTAGGAATTTCTGTCTTGTATAAAGTTTGTGCAATCGTCAGCATGTTGTAGCATTTTCACTTCCTCTTTAATATTTGTAACTTTAATTCCCTTAGTCTCTTGGTTTTTATTAATTTTAATGCTAAGTATTTCTATTGCTATTACGTATAAATAGCATAGATAGTGGGCAACATTGCCTCACTGATCTTTTAATTTCAAATTTTTCCGTTTTGGCTCCATTTACCTGTACACAATCCTCGCTCCTGTAGTTATGTGGTTCCATCCCCAATTGTCGACCATCTTTTTCCCCCGATATTTTACCCCAAAGTTGTTGTAGAGCTTTTCCTGCACCTCCTCTGTACCTACTTGAAAGGGTAAGCCACTAATGTGCACATCCACTGGCCTTGGACCGATTTCTCTTTCAAAGGGCGGTGCTACGTGCACATACGCTAGTTTTCCCTTAACTTGGAATTTATCACATGTTAGGATGGGTGTTTCTATCTCCACCGGGTACAACATATACCTTTTCTGTCCTGCGTTCTGTAGTGCTGCTATTTTAGACATATCAACACCCTTTGCTTGGAGGGCCGCCAGTACTTCCACATGGCGTGGCGCTATGTCCTCGCTTCCAAATCTATTAGTTGGTAACCATTTTGGTGATATGCTAGAAGCATATTATCTTCCACCACTACCTTGAAGTAAATGTGTAGTCTTGATCTACTGCCCTTAAGTGATTCCTTCGGGTTCGATTCCTGCCCCTGAGGATGGTTTGAGGGTATGTTTGGGTTTAGTCCCTCCCCCTCCCTATAGAGCCCGTCACCCCCTTCATTTCTATTTCCTATCCCTTCCATCATTGAATGGTCTACTAAGGGGTCCTGATTTACACCCTCTAAGTATTGTCCTTTAAAGATCAAAAGGCGACTGAAGTATGATACAAGAAATAATTAAAATGGCAGTGAACTAAGCTGCATAAACGTGAGTGATAATCAAAAATGCAGACAAATCTGAAAAGGAAAAAAAAACTTCTTACACAGAGAAAAAATCCTTCAATATAATCAAAGTAATTGCGCTTTGAGATTCGGACAGAAACGAATAACTAGACTTCTCAACTTGTTAGGGCAGGACAAGAATACGATCAAGAACTGATCAAATTCCCTTTTGATACGTCTCCCGCACTCAATTAACTCTTCCTGCTTGACGTTTGCTGTTATATTATAAGTCGCTTTACCCGTGATTTTGGACTAGCGTTTGGAGGAACCGTTAAGTGTGAGAGTTGATTTAAAAACAACTCAAAAATATATATTTAATATCATCCCTTTGGACAAGAGTCTAATTTTACTTCTTTTCAAATTATGTCTTTATCATGGATTGTTTTGTGGGTTTAAAATACACATTAGTCACTGTACTTTATGGAATAAGCATTTCATTTAGGATGAAAAGAAAAATTTATTTTGACATTTTTGACGAACAACATTAGCACAACTTAAATGATGACACCAGAGAGAGAGAGAGAGAGAGAGAGAGAGAGAGAGAGAGAGAGAGAGAGAGAATAACACAAGTTTTGAAGAAAAATCATCCGTCAATGAGAGTCGTTATATTGAATATTGGCATAGTCTAAATAAGTGACAATTCTAATTGTTTTGATCGTTCTTGTCACCACATGTATGTATAACACAGATAATAATGCCCCATTTTTTAAGAAAATAACCGGTTTGAAAGATTTTGTTGATAAGATAGTTATGGAATGGTATGATCTATCACACTGGTGAAAACTTGTATGAATCATATCTTGTACTGGAGTTTTCTTTTTAATATTACGTAAAATTATCTTAATTCTATCATTTGTAAATTGGAGTATTTAAAACAGCAACCTGTAAGTGAGGTAGTTTTTCACAACCAGAATTGTCTGTTATCTAACTCGCACATATGCTTGTTCAATAAAGATTGAAAGAATTCGTATCCTTTTGGTATTTTTTTGTGTGTGGTGGTGGGGGATATAATTGACTTCTAGTTGAGAGTAATACATTCCCGTTTCTCTATTGTATCTTTTCCTGGGTACGATTATTGATTTAACTTCTCTTTTGTATTCAAAGTCAGCTACAGTTTGAACCTTCTGGTTTATTCTTTTTAAGGGATGCCATATCGCATATTTTATCCCCAAAAAGTGGTTGCTTTGTTGTAGCAGCAGAGAGGGTGAACAGACCACGTTTTCGAGCAAAAATAAGGCTTCCTACGAATCTCATTTTAACCAAAAAAAAATGTCTCCATTTGGCAGAGAGGGTGAACAGACCACGTTTTCGAGCAAAAATAAGGCTTCCAACGAAATCTCATTTTAACCAAAAAAAATAAGTCTCCATTTAGCAAACGGAGATTTTACGATTTTTCAATCAATTTTGGTCTCAACGATGTGGTCATTCACCCTCTCTGCTGCTATGGGTTAACAAAAATAATAAATGATTTTAACCGAATATTTGATCCAGTCCGATACGATATCGTGTCCGAGGATCATGCAAATTTATTGTTGCGAATCCGTACGGGGTTGACTGAGCGTTACTAAAGAAATTTTTAAATTGATTATGATCCATATCACCGCAGCACCATGTCTGCCAAATATTTCTAAGAGTATGAGTATCAACTCCGTTGAATACAGCAAGAATATTGCAGTTATCTCTGATCACTTTTGGAATCTGAGTGTAGCGTTGAGTGACATATATCACGTCAGTGTTTTTATGCCTGCCTCTGGAAAAGATCCTAGCTGGGTTTGTTTGTTTATCCAACATTACATCATCGTATACGACTAAATTGTTAATGCTCCCATCAAGGTCATCCACGGATGGCGCCTCGTCAATATCAGTTATAAAATCGATGGCGTTCTCACCCTTAATTTCTGATGCATTCTCGTTAAAATCCTTTAACACTTCATAACATCGTTGATCATCTACGCTAGGGGCAATTAAATACAACTTATCCCACTTCATCCATCTCATTATTAAATTGAGCAACAATTGCGTTTTACCGGATCCAGATGGCCCGATTATAATCATCCGGATAGAGTTTGGTAGCGCTGCATGATGCTTAACCGGTTCTCTTGCTTTAGTCGCTGAAAAATCAATTATATCCATATTTCTATACATAAATTATGGATCTATATTGTGTGAAGTGTAAAACGCGTACTGGCACAGATGACTTGACGATTACAACTAGAAATAACCGATCAGCGCTTTCTGGTAAATGCGTGCAATGTGGTACAAAGAAATTTAGATTTGTGTCTATGAGATCTGCAGGAAATGATGATTTAAAAAAAAACGAGGGGGTGATATCGCAGCCAAATTGGCAAAACTCCCTGGAACCCCATGGGCAAAATACCCCGGAGAAAAGCACCTTCCAGGATATAGCTACTGTGGACCGGGAACCAGACTTGATATCAGACTTGATGATCAAAACCAACCTCGACGTGGTGAAGAACCAATAAACGCTATTGATAAGGCCTGTCACCTTCATGATGTTGCATATAAGAGCAGCAATTTGCAACACAGGCATCTCGCGGATGTGAAATTAATTCATGCATTAAATGCTATTCCTGATAAATCCTTCAAAGAAAAATTAGCTTCATTTTTGATAAAATCGGCTATGAAAGGTAAATTGATGTTAGGTGCCGGTAATTAATAATATGGAATCAATTTATTATTCCCCAAGAGGATACTGGAGAGGCAAGGCAGCAATCAATAAACTCGCTAGCGCTGCAAAAGTGATAAAAACCACTGCGGCTCATTGGTTATCCAAACAGGCACTATGGCAAATTTATCTACCACCGCCTCAACAGATTAATTACTCGCATTTTGATGTGACCGCTCCTAATGAAGTTCATCAGGCTGATATATTATTTCTGCCACATGATGGTGGTTACAAATACGCGCTAACCGTAGTTGACGTTGCGAGTCGATACAAAGAAGCAGAACCGCTGAAGACAAAATCGGCCACTGAAGTCGCTTCTGCATTTGAAAAGATTTATCGACGAGGTCCTCTGCACTGGCCAAATCTGTTACAGGTTGATCCTGGCAAGGAATTTCAAGGTGTGGTTGCATCTACAATGAAACATCACAATGTCACCATACGACGAGGGCATACTGCGTTACATCGCGATCAGGCAATTGTTGAACGATTTAATCGGACGATTGCTGAGCGGTTATTTGGATATCAATACGCAAAAGAATTCATCCAAGAAAAGCGATCCCGTGAATGGGTCAAAAGGTTACCAGCTGTGATTATCGCACTGAATAACGAGATTACTAGAACGATCAACATGAAACCTATCAACGCGATTAAAAAGAAGTCTATACCCGCACAACCACAAAAAGATTTCAAAGAACCAATTCTTGGTAGTAATGTCACTGTTAGGTATTTATACGAACCAGGAGAGCTGGAAGGTGGCACAAAAAGGGCTACTGATCCTATTTGGAGTGTTACCGCGCATAAAATATCTACTATAACACGATCAACTGGTAGACCAGCAATCTATACACTGGATTCAACTGCCCCTCAGCGGTGTTTTACACGCGAACGATTACAAGTGATTTCTGATGATACTCAATTACCACCGCATGGGATTAACTAGCGCCGTTGCGTCTGTTGCACTCAAGACAAGTCAACATCACATTGTTTCTGACATGACCGAGACTGTTATTTTTTCTGTCTACGGTAAATTGGTGAGGATCTTTATCAGAATACTGCCAACGCATTATACAATTGCAACTTGCGCAGTGATTATTCTGTTGTTGCTTCAGCGTAATTATTAATTCAGCATCAATATCAAATTCTCGTTGTTTTTTTTTGTCTTGTTGTTTGTAACCGAAGAGTTTTTTATCAATAACTTTAACATCAACGATGCTAGCATCATCCATTGTGGTGTCATCATCGTCACTGGCTTCGCCAACGACAATTCTTCGAAGTTGATTTATTCTTCGTACTCTGGATACTGCGAGATAGACTAAATTCGACCATTCGATGCGATTATCTACCATCCAAACAATTGTATCCGATATAGTCAATCCCTGTGAAGAATGTATTGTTGCTGCGTATCCTAGCGTCCACGGGGATTTATCAGCACGCAATGCATCTTCAACGACGCTGATATCAACCAGCACAATATCATTTAACACGAGAATCCGCTTTTCACTCTTCCCTGGAATATCAACTTCAATATTCTGCTTTCGTGTATCCGAAGACCTATAACACAACGGTACTGGAAGCGTTGCAAATTTTTCTTTATGCAATTCAAATAATTTCATCTGAAGTGTGTCTCTGACTATTTTTCTACTTGCAATTATCAAATCGTTTGGTCTCCACGTTTCCCAAAACTCATTCATTGGGGTTTCTGAAATCACTTCACGCGCTATTTCGCATTGGATTCTATCCGGTTGTAGTCTAATTAGCGCTTTGAACTCGCGTAATCGTTCATCAAGTGATCTATAATCAGTGGTAATTTCTTCATAGTAGTCTACAAAACCCTTTAGCCATTCATGTGGGGATGCACCGACAAATGGTGGTGGTTGGCCGTGATCACCGCACATGACGACTTTTGTGTTTTTGTTTAACAACCACTCGAGAAATGTTTGTAATACATCTAATGATACTGTGCATATTTCATCCCAAATTATGATTTCAGGAATGAATTTATCACCCATTCGATCAAGGGTCCACCTATCTCCCTTCCATCGAAAAAAACTGTGGTAGGTACAGGCATTTACCTCTGGCTGTGTCATCTCTCTTGCAAGTCTGTGAGTTGGTGTTAGCACAATCATGTTTGGATTAGAAACGCGGAATAATTCAATTGCACGAGTTGTCTTTCCTGACCCACCACAACCGTTTAAATAAACTGTCTTGTATCTACAAACTGGATCAGATACCGGTGGTGCATTAGAAAATTCTGATTGAATTTCAATACGGTTACATGAAAGATATTTATCATCCATGGCAACGTCTGCGGATTCACAATACTCATGTAGCGTTTCCTTTTTAAATCGCCAACACCCCCACGCTTCCTCGGGATCTGTGAATTCAGCCACTGCTGATTTGTATTTACTGTGTATATACATCGAATCAGTGGATACTCTAACCGCGGTATTAGGAAATCTATTTATCATCGAAAATAGATTAATAGAAGCATAGGCTAGCATAGAACTTCTCAAATGTGTGTACTGGGAATTATATCCATCACAGTAGGTAACAACCGTACCTAATTTCTCACCATTGGATAGAAAAGCATCCTTACGGGATACAAGTTTTCCCTGTTTCGTTAAATCCGTTACAATAAAATCGTATTCAGCGACGTCTATGATCAACCGCGAAGAGTATTTTGCATTGTCGTATCTTCCGCCCTGGGTAAATTTACCGATTATTCTTCGTCCAAAATCTTTTGCTTGTTCTTTTTTAATTTCAAATAACTTCTTAGACCAATTCATGATTTGTTCTTCATTGAAAATCTCCGATTTTCCATTCGAAGAATTTCCATCTGGAAACTGTTTTCGCTGTTCACTAATTATACGATCTAGATCGGGTTGTGGTAGCCAAACGTCTTTCTGAGCTCGATAGGATATAATAGCTTCGGAAACAATCAACGATATTAGCATACCACAATCAATCATATATCTCAATAGCACTATTGGCATCCAGTGTTTTTCAGATAGTTGTCTACCAAGCCAAAGATAACTACACGGATGTAACCCTGTAGCGAATTCGAATGATATCACACGAGCGAATCCAGTTAAATCAAAATCAGGTAATGGTCCATTAATCGCAACACGAGTCATTTCATGCGTGGGGTGTCCAAATCGTTTAAAGTACTCAGCACATTCCCCATACCCGAGAAAACTTCCAGGATAACAAGCGGATATATCAATTGAAATCATACCGCCACGATGGTATTTCGTATTCCACAGTCCTCCATGACGAAATTCGACGCAACTCAATTTAACGTCCTCGAGAAAATCACTTCGTGTTGGACGCCATGAGTTTTTTTCTCTTGCGAAGTGAGCTACCACTGATGGAATAGTAAAACTATCCGTGAGTAGTTTTTCATGGAAACTCTCCGGTGAAAAATCACTAGCGATTTTTCTCATTCTGTTATCTAATTCTTCAACGCGATATAATTCACCATTTGGTCTTACAAATTGATCGAATCCTATTTCGGGATCTTCATCGCTTCTAAGTAACCACACTGACACAGGATCATCTTTACACAACGCATGAATAGCATCAAGTAATTTCTCTTCATAGAAAACATCCCCGACGAACTCCCCGGAAAATTCACGGTTCGTTCTCGTGGAAATATTGTTACCGCAGGTGTCCACGCGTGTTTGTTATGATCAATAATTTTAATTGGAGCCCCTCGCGATTGATATTTCGGTTCGTATAATACTTCTCCGGTTATTGTCGTTACTGATATTGGGAATTTTAATGATGCTTCTAATTTAGCTATATCAGAAATCTTTGCACCGCGCTGTTTCACTGTCAGTTCCAATTCGGTTATTTTCCTACGTCGCAGATCAGTTAGTTTATTTCCTCGGGATGCATTTGTGAAGTGTTCCATTACCCGTGTTGCTACACAATTCAGTGAACTAGAATATTTCATAGGAGCTAGTTTTGCGATATTGGGTTTATTATTTAACGGATATATCCCATAAACGATTGCTGTTACAGGATAAGATCTCTCGTAGTATGGTTTGTCGATTCCAGTTAGAATTCCTGGTTTGGAATCTCTACTCACAATGACAGTTTTTTTTATCCTTGAGGATCGGTTCAAATTTATCCCTGATAATCCATTTGCCTTCGACTTCGATAATGAATTTTATTCTGAAAAAATACTTCCTCGAGCCAAGGTGTGAGATTATCTCGGCTGCTCTTTCATCGTTCATGGTAGCATCGATGTTTGGTACATTAACATCGTCATGTATAATCCGAAATGTCGACCAACAGTATACTGCACCGTCTCGGTAGAATTCATTAAAACACTCCTTGATTTTACTTAGTATAGTTCTATCACCGATTAGACGTTTTGGTGTATCAGAGACTCTATCGAGATTGAATTCAACATTTTTCCAGGGCTCAATTTTCGATAATCTCTTGAACTCCTTATCGAGATTGAATTCAACATTTTTCCAGGGCTTAATTTTCGATAATCTTTGGAATTCTTTCATGATATAATCAATCAATTTAGCATTTTTCCAGGGCTTAATTTTCGATAATCTTTGGAATTCTTTCATGGTATAATCAATCAATTTAGCATTTTTCCAGGGCTTAATTTTCGATAATCTTTGAAATTCTTTCATGGTATAATCGATCAATTTTACATTTTTCCAGGGCTTAATTTTCGATAATCTTTGAAATTCTTTCATAGTATAATCGATCAATTTAGCATTTTTCCAGGGCTTAATTTTCGATAATCTCTTGAACTCCTCCATACTATAATTAAAACAAGCATTTAAATGAAAGATTTATGTATAATGAATCACTGCAAATGGCTCATGATTGGATCAGTAACCCCGTGTAACAAATCATGCAGAAATGAATTCTGTGGGTATCATATGCAAAGCTTTCGTCGTGGAAGCCTTGGTCCGTTACCTTGCATACGATGTGGGGTTGGGGTTAGGGGAAAATCTCAGTTGTGTTTGAATTGTGGTGGCAAACGATACAGGGAGTTGAAGCGTTATTATGATAAAAGAATCAAAAATGGAAAATCAATCAAAAATTTTGACCCTGAAAAAGTCCCTGACCTTGACTCTGTCAAGGACACTGTTAGTATCAAGGATAAAATCATAAGGACCCCTCAAGACTACATCGAAAGATTCTCCAGTGATGTAATCATTAGACCAAACAATGAATTAGACAAATAGTATTTAGTATACGAATGAACCAAGAATTCAGACTACACCCTGTGATCACAAATTATGAAGCATCTAGTGATGGTGTTGTAAGAAACCGTAGACTGAAGAAACCAGTTGGTGTTGTGAATAATCGAGGGTATTTGAAGTTTGGCGCTGGAAAGAGAATTTATTACTGCCATCGTTTCGTGTATGAGTGTTTCCATGGATTGATCAATGATGGTTTTGTTATTGATCACATTGATTCTAATCCAATGAACAATTCTTTATCAAATCTGCAGGCTGTTACTCAAAGTGAGAATACCAAACGAGGAAAGACTGGCATTTGCTCAAAAAAAGCGAGACCAGTAAAATCTTTGAATACGGCAACTAACGAAGAAAAAATATTTCAATAAATGAATGAAGCCGGTATGCACTTCGATATTTGTAGAGCCTCAGTACGATATGTTGCAGAGGGGATTTATCGATCTGCTATTTCAAAAAAGACCGAACAAAAAATTCAATTCAGTTATGTCTGATGCGTCATATTTTTCATTTAGAAATGTATAATCACCATAGAATATGAATTCTGAAAATATGAATAGCATTATATCCGAGATTTCAAAATTGAAAAGTCGGGATATTAAACTATCAGATGGGTTGAATCCTGATCAAATCAAGTCGGATTTTCAGGATATAGAATACGGAGTTAACAACAACAAGTATATGCTGCCAAAGAAATATGCGCTCATCAAGAGAATTCAGAATTCTATTCGGGACTCTCTTGCATTCTCCAGTGAAGTAAATACGTTCGTCCCGTTATATACTATCGTAGAGGGAATACGAAAAGAATTTGGTAACGAATACGAATTGAAAAAGGATATCAATTCTAAAGTTAGAAACCTACGGGCGGTAATTCAAGAAAATGAACGATTTTGACCGTGACCGACCCTCAAGGAGATTTTCATTTTTTTTTAGCATTTTTTGATTGAAAACGACAAAATCAGTGAATAAAAAATATTTCACACACACTGAATAAAAAATCGATAGGCCGTTAATGGATGGTTTTCTCGATATGATGAATCCGATTGATTAAAGTAAAGTGAGGAAAGTGTCATTATTATTATTTTTATATACACTTATGTGACTTTCGCCATCGATGGTAACGCTGTTAAGTGCCTCCACGGTGGTGTTAAAAATCATCCGACATGTCGGATTTTGAGGGCGAAAACCCGAGGTTTTTAACACAGGATTTTCGAGATTTTTTATCAGATTACACTTTTAGCCATAATTCGTATCAGATTTTCATTTTTTTTAGCATTTTTTGATTGAAATTCATGTAAGATTTGCTTGATTTAGCCCTTTTTGATAAAAAATCTCGAAAATCCTGTGTAAAAAACCTCGGGTTTTCGCCCTCAAAATCCGACATATCAAATGTTTTCGTCTGTTAGGTCAGGTTCGGGAAAATTGTTATACAATTGAAAAATTGTTTCTGATTTCAAATAATGGCCAATGAAGCATTAACAACCCGATTGGCTCGTGAACGACTGGATGCAATCAGGAGATTTATACCAATTCGAGACTCTGTAAATAATTAACTGCAACAACGACATAGTCTTCAGACTGACTTTGCTGAGGGATCTGAAGAATTGTTTAAACCAGTAACCACAGCAACGAAAGGTGTAGAGCGTGCTATACTGGGAGATGATCCCGAGACGGGGAAATCTGTTATCGGTGAACTCGAAAAAATAGCAGCGAAAACTGAACAAACAGAACAGGCTGTACAAAAAATAGAATCAAAAAGAACAGTAGATGATTTACGCGTGAGATTTAACGAGGAAGGGTTAGCAGCAATTGATAAGACTGAACTAGCAGATATTCCTAAGCTTGTTGTTACGACTTATGAAAACAGGAAAAATATGTTGAAACCAAAACATCATAAATATGTTAGAAGTATAACTCACTGGGCTGATATATTCTATAAAATCAAAACTAAAGAAAGTCAGATTAAGAAAGATAGTAGTGCATCATACATTGCATATATCAATGCGGTGGGCACAGTGTATAATCAATATGAAGAGTTTAAACAACAACAAAAACCGCCAAAATTGCAAAGGCGGCGACAGCAACCTGCAAAGAAAATACTCTACTCTCCTAAAAAAACAACAACAACTACCACCTGATGATGATGATGATTATGATCCTCTTGGTTATTTACAAGAAACGGATTTAGAAAAACTAGAAAAAATGGATGTAGCAATGGGTTATAGCGGAAGCGGATTGCAAGATTCCAGTGAGAATCCAAGGATTTCATGTCCTGGTAGTGTTCTCAGTGATATATCACGATTAAAAGTTCTTGTAGGAGGGTTCCGAGCTGGAAAAAACTCACCGGAAATAATTAATGAGGCAGCTGATATCTGCAGGCGGTTATTTCAAGGTGGTATCATGGATATCAAAACATATCGAGATTTCATTGGCGAGTTATCAAGTGGGTATCACAGTGACTGAATTCACAATTGATAATTTTTTTTACAATTGAAAAATTGTTTCTGATTTCAAATAATGATCATACACTACAACCATGACAAACCAACTAGCGTCTATGTGGTAAACTCACGGTTTCCGGTTTATAGAGCATACTACGGAGATGGTTTAGGTAATACCATTGCAGGGTTATTCGCAAGAATGGCTCCAAAAGTGATGCCGTTGGCTAAACAATTATCAATGAAAGCCATTGATGTTATTCGTGATAAGGGTATTAGCAAAATCGGAGATTTCGCTGGAGATCTCGCCGGAAAAGCGTTTTCAGCCGCGAAGAATAAATTAACAGCGCTAGTGAAATCACGGATGAAATCCAAAGGATTTTCAAAACCGTTACCGTCTACAGCGGAAATGCCTGCAAGTGTTAGTAGAATTATAAATAACGCAGTAGATGAAAAACTAGCGTCGTTGATACCCCCCAACCAAAGCAATATTGCAAATATGATAGCGGGAAGTGGCTTTAAAAAACTACGTCGATGAAATCCTACGGATTTTCACGCTGGCGTTTTTCACGATGAAAATCGTTTACGATTTCACTATTTAGACTCTGATAAATAGAATAAAATGTTCAAACGGTCACCTGATCCAGCGTTTGATATAGACGCCCCAGTGCGCAAGGATGATTCTGTACGCGATTATCAATATTACGCCTATCATGCCATAGACCCAACTAGTCGATCTCGAATTGAACTTCAGGTTCATGATACCAGTAAATACTTTCTACCCGCTGAAGCATTTATTGAAGTAGAAGGAGAACTTGTAACAGCTGCTGATACTACTGCTGTACCAGCACCGTATCCAGCTGGTACTCAAGTCGGGTTTGTCAATAATGGTATCATGGCGCTATTTGAGAGTGCTAGATATCTTATTGATGGAAAGGAAATTGAGTCGATAGATCGTGACGTTGATGTGGCTACAACAATAATCGGGTTAGCGAGATATTCTGATGATTATACAAGATCAGCAGGACCTTCTATGATGTTAGCAAAGGATAATAAAAATACCGCTGGAGGAAATCAATTTATTGTAAGACGACCAAAGAATAATGCTGGTACCGCTCCTATTGATGCCGAGGATATGATTATAAACAACGATCTCAATTTCAATCTAGGAGCTGCAACACGTATTTCAATGTTGGAGGGGCGGCGTAAATTATTTTCATGCGCGATTCCACTGCATCACATATTTGGATTCTGTAGAAACGTCAGAAAAGTTATCTTCGGGGCGAAGCATACAGTATCGCTTGTACGAAAGAGTGATGATAATGACGCAATCTGGAGGATTCCAGCAAACCCGGCTGCAGATCATGTAAATGATGATGCCGGTAAAGTCAATTTAACAAAAATATCATTGTGGATGCCAGTGTTGACTCCATCAATCACCGCAGAAGAACGATTACTATCATTTATGGACCATGGAGGAAAGTCGTTGTTAAGTTGGCTAACCGTGAGTACAGATGTTAAACTATCAAATATCAACGGGGTATTCACCTGGAATCTAGCATCAAAACAGGGCACTGCTGCGCCACGTCATATATTTATTGCGTTACAGGATAACACACGAGTTGGCGATCAACGTTTCAGTCATATGATATTTGATCAATTAGGTGTTAAGGACGTCTCACTGACAATAAACGGCCAGCAGGAACCATCCGAGGATGTACAACTCGATTACGGTCAGAATCATATTGCACGCGTGTATCATCGTCTGTTGTCGTTTATGGCACGCGATCAAAATGTTGATACTGGTCTGCAGATATCACAATACGACTTTAAGAGTTTATATCCGATCTATTACTTCTCACTGGAACATCTCGATTTGATGAGACAATCTGTCGTTGATATACACTTTAGAGCTAATGTGCTTCGTGGTGCTATTGCTGATTATAGAGCGGTTGCTGTCATTCTCAGTGATAAATCAATGCTACTCGAAGGTGTTGGTGGAAGAATGAGAGTGGTAGATGCGCCAGTGGAAAATCTTTGATTGAAATCGTAAACGATTTAGAATCAATCTGTTATTGTATAATGTCGTATAGTAATATCAATGTGTCTTTGACACCCGGTCAATTAAAAAAACTACAATCCAAATCAGCTAAGCAATGCGGAACCACAATCACGTTGAAACCTAATCAAATGACTGGTGGTGCAAATAAATTATCGCTGACAACTCGTCAAGTGAAACATTTCAATGATGCACTAGTAGCAAAAAAAGGTGTTCAGATTACTCTTTCTGCGGCTGCTATCAAAAATATGATGAAAACAGGCGGTATATTTCCATTGTTAGCTGCGATTCCAGCGTTGATTGCGGCAGCAGCCCCAGCGGTGGCTAAAGCGGCAGTGTTGGGAGCTGTTGGTACTGCAGCAGGAATGGCGTTGAAAAAGGCAACTGGACAAGGATATAAAAAAAAGGGAAAGGGTCTAAGACTACCAGGAACCCCGTATTCATGGTACAGCGGAAAGGGTCTAAGACTACCAGGAACCCCGTATTCATAGTACAGCGGAAAAGGCCTGAGACTAGGACCGGTTTATTAGTTGAAGAGTCTTTGATAGAAGAGTCTTTGACTCCAATGTCCAATTTTGATTTACTCGATGCCGCTAAAAAACTAGCGATTAAAGATTTCAGAGGTGTCTTTATGAAAGATCAATTACCACATCAACCAAACATCGTTGAAACAGGAATCATTAATTTAGATAACAGCACCGGACCCGGAACTCACTGGGTTGCATACGCTATTGATCCACGTGGGATCGTCTATTTTGATTCATATGGATTAGCACCGCCTAAAGAGTTCATGCGTTATATAAAAACTTTTCCAATGAAGACTTGGTATTCTACGCTACCAACACAAACGATGATTGACCCACCAATATGTGGCAGTGAAGTATTAAATGTCTTTAACGCTATTTCTAACTCGTTGGGTAACCCAAGGGGAAAACCACCACATGTTGTCGTAAATGAATACACTAGTAATCACTGGCAACGACAGAGTCGTCAACATAGATTTTAGAGAAAGAAAGAGTTTTGTAATAACATGATTGATATTTGGGGGAGATCTTTGAAACCCAAACCCGATGGCACTGCAACAGGTGATGTAAAAAAATTAATCAAAGATGAAATCGCTGAGACGTTAAATTTAGTAAACGTCGACCCGAACGAAATAGTTGTATTTCAAGACAAACAGGGTAAATTGAAAAGCAGTGATGTGTCGTTGGATGATATATTGGTTAAACAACGAAACGCAATCGAGGATACCGTTGTGCTATTTTCCGATCAGGGTAAATTGAAAAGCAGTGATGTGTCATTGGATGACATTTTAAAACGACAACACAACGCCGCTGAAAACTCTATTGCGCTGTATTCCAGCGGTGGACAACTTAAATCAGGCGCACTTGTGTCTACGATCACCGACGCGATTGCCGCCCACGGCCGTGAGCTGGATGATCATATACGAGGTTATACCGCTTTTCGAAGAAATATCATTGGTAGGTTCTTTGGAACCCCACCTGGGGTTGGCATGACTCTCGCGGAAATTAAAAACGTTTTATCGCTGTTCTTCTTTAACAAGGACGCATCGAGGATGATGAATGAAGATGAAATCAAGGCAAATTATCTCGATATTGTTAAACTAATAGAAAATCCTGAAAAGGTAAGGATTCCGCACAAGCGCATTAAAAATATCGTGTATACGACCAATCATGGAATCGAGGATTGGATAAGAGAGACAAGAACTCCTAGAATTACCATCGATCTCTTGTGGGATGGGGAAGCGAAGGTTGATGGTATCTATAGGTTAACGTGGGCCTCTATCGATCAATTTAATATGATCATGGACAATAGAACCTACTCTGGTGGCGTCGCGACGTTAATTATCGAGACTGGCATAACACCAACCTTTCAATTCGTCGCGGTTGATAGCTCCACCATTAGATCAAAAATAGCCTGGTGTATAGAACTCGTAGATCATTTTTCCGGCTGAAGTATTAGGAATTCCCGCTAACGATGGCGAATAATTGAAAACACTAGCGGGTTTAAAATAACAATGATTTCATCATCGCAATATCGTTATGATCAGGTCAGAGAATTTCAAACTAGACTCAAAGCGTTCGCCGAGGAGTATCAAAAAAAAAATGAAAAAATACCGACGAAGAATCACCGCAATTGATGTTACTATGTACTCGGTGTCAGGTGTTCTCGCTGGCGCCGGAATAATACCTGCATCGGTTACAATGATTGCCCCGGTCGTAGTTCCAATTTGCATTTCTGCAGCGGCTACAATCGCGGGTATATTAACCGGGATAACAAAAAAAATATCATCGTGCAGCCAACGCAAACTGCAAGATTACTTAATTCAATTTCATATTGTATCAACTGCACACTCGCAATTATCCTCGATGATATCGTCGTCACTCGATAATACGATTATATCAGATAGTGAGTTCTCAGTGATGGTTAGTATTTACGATTCCGCGATATCGAAATTAGAGCGACAACAACAGTATAATAATAATGACAACACCGATGGAATTAGAAAACACAAACCCAAAAACCAGAATGATCTCAATAACCTCAACGATATCAGATAGTGAGTTCTCAGTGATGGTTAGTATTTACGATTCCGCGATATCGAAATTAGAGCGACAACAACAGTATAATAACAATGACAACACCGATGGAATTAGAAAACACAAACCCAAAAACCAGAATGATCTCAATAACCTCAACGATATCAGATAGTGAGTTCTCAGTGATGGTCAGTATTTACGATTCCGCGATATCAAAATTAGAGCGACAACAACAGTATAATAACAATGACAACACCAATGGAATTACTTCAACGAATAGTGGAGAACACGAACCCAGTACAAACAAGCATGATATCAATAACATCAACGAATCCTGAATTCAGTGTGAATTTCCCTAGCCCAGTCCCCGTGAAGGAGATAGCGCTAGCAAAACTACGAGTGTATCACAGTTGGCCTAATATCAGATCGGTAGCATTTGGTGGTCAACAACCGAATAATTCCTAGGTGTTCGCGAATAAGAATAAACCCGATGGAACTCCAGACTGGAACGTTGTTTCCATACCAACCGGATCATACCAAATCGAACAAATCAATAATGAATTCGCGCGTAGAATAAAATCCATTACTGGAGCAGAATCAAAAATCGCTATAACGGTTCATGAGCCGACGCTATCATCCGTAATTGAGATAAGCACAGAAGGATACGTCGTAGATATCTATCAGAGTTCTATTAGAACCGTACTAGGATGGCCTGAATTACCACCAGGGGGGAAAACCGTTGATTTACCGGAACCACAAAAAACTGATTATATCACAGACAGGATAAAACCTGATAATCCAATAAGGAGTTATAAAGATCACCAATTCACTATAGATTTTTTTGGTTTCGAATGCCGATCAACTGGAAGAGAGAAGGAAGGGGATAGTATAGAGGGACATCATTTTGTTAACGAACCTGAAATCATTAAAAATTTCACAGCAATGAATAATGATTTATCACTGTTGTTAATATCTCTTAAATCCTCTCACCCGAGATGAATTTATCAGCGTCGTAGAAACATGCAACAAAATTATCGACGATATGGAAACATTTAATTTGAAAATTATTCAGGATATATTAGATGACGATAATCCCCTATCGAGAACAAGATTTGCAGAAAAATATAATTTTCCCGTTAAAGATATTCCAACATTTAAACTACCAGGATATAACGTACCAGAACTAAAAAACTTCTCAGTGACACCATCGATGTTGGTTTTAAAATAATTCATGATGCATGGAAAAAAACAGCATCACCGGAAATAAAAATCCTCAAACATAATAATGACCCAAATGGTGGCGGCAGACCTATCGCTCCGTTCAACGTGAATATATCCTCAGTGATTGCGCTCAATTTAGTATGCGATGTTATCGAAGGAAGCTATCAAATTAATCTCGAACGATCAAATCAAGCTCAGCAAGGATATATTCTTTATTCGTTTGCACCAACAGCTCCTCCAGGATTTTTAATAATTGAGTCTCCGGTTAATCCAGTCTATATGCGGTGTCATAATGATTCATTAACCAGAATTAATTTCAAACTCACAGATCAGTCCAATAATCTAATTGATCTACAAGAGGAGGTGTTAGCGATTAGTCTGTTTGTGAGATCCTAAGGACTGAATCAAATCATTTATTATTTTTGTTAACCCATAGCAGCAGAGAGGGTGAATGACCACATCGTTGAGACCAAAATTGATTGAAAAATCGTAAAATCTCCGTTTGCTAAATGGAGACTTATTTTTTTTTGGTTAAAATGAGATTTCGTTGGAAGCCTTATTTTTGCTCGAAAACGTGGTCTGTTCACCCTCTCTGCCAAATGGAGACATTTTTTTTTTGGTTAAAATGAGATTCGTAGGAAGCCTTATTTTTGCTCGAAAACGTGGTCTGTTCACCGTCTCTGCTGCTGTTGTCATAGTAAGTGCCATACCTCTGGTCGGCAGACTTGAACCTATATTCTGATTGTTCTTATTGTTACTATATTGTAGGCCATTTCAGTGGGGCTGACTGATTTGGGACTTAAGGGTCATTTGTGATGATGATGTTTCATTATAGTGCTGTATCGCCTACTGGGGGCATGTAGCACTGGTTTAAGTTTTCAGCGAGGCTGAATATTTAATTCTCCTGGGGGAGATATGGTGCCGCTTCCCCCAGGCATTTATGTACTCAATGAGTACTATTTAATTTGGTCGTCAGGTCGGGTTGCTATTAAGTAACCATAAACCTGAATGGAAGACCCAGGGCGAGTGGGAATGTACCCAACTCACACTCAACCCTGACAGCCAATCAGGTGTGCTATGGTGTGCAATGGCACAAGTGGAGGTTGTGGCGGGGTGAAATTAGTTTCACATCTATGCAATTTGGAGCTACCCGAGATGTAGCAAGTAAGAAAGGTACCAAGGATGTACAGCTTGCAATGTCGCGATTCCGAGCTTAATTCAAATCTGGTCCAGTTATTACTAATAGCCAGGAAAATACCAATAATGTGTAAGAAATTAAATCAAAACCATGGAATCGTAAAATTTGCCAGTGTCTAATTGTCTTGGGTTTTTGACCACCTTAAATTATTTTTTTTGGGCCCTAGGTCTTATTCCTTAGTTTAGTGTGCAGCCTTGTGCTGCTGGGTCTGATAGTCTTGTTTTTTTTTTTTTTGACTACCTATTAGTATTAATTTTGGGTCTGTATGACTCAAGTTAGATAAAACTGAATTGCAACCTTGTGGTGCGGGACAGGGTAGTCCTTGGGCCTTTAGACTATCTACATTATACTGTCTAAATTGGGACCATACTATCGGGATAGAATTTGTATGATGATCTGGTCTCAGACCATCTACTTATATTTAATTTTGTGTTTTTCTGACTTTTGAATTTGATATGTATTAGTAATTATTATTATTATTTTTTTGAAGAGGACTCCTTACCCTGATCTTTGCAGACCATTTTTAAGGTAAGGGCTCTCCCTTGATTTTAGTAGGATGTTATGCTATAATTTAATTGTGTGATATAGTATATATATTAGTTTATTATTTTTTTTTTAAATATTAAATATATTTTGGTATTATTTTATAGGCTGTTGTTTAACCTATTTATTGTTATTTATTTGTTTATTTTCTGCCTATTACCTGGTGTTTTATATTCCCTAATTGTCGTCAATATCTGTTCGTTGTGATCTGTATACCCCTATTACTTTATCTTTTCATCTATTTTGTTGACTTGTTATTATTCCCGGAGTGTTTTGATTACTCAAAGGGTTTTGGGTTATTTTTCCTGGTTCCCTAGTTGTTTCTAGGGTTACTCTCGTCTTTATACTTCGGTTTGCTTGATCAGTGTACGAGCCATGGGCATCTCATATCCACCGTAGTGCAGGTGGGTTCCACAATACGTTGAGATTTATCTGTTCGTTCCTGGTGGTGCTTCCATCCCTTAATGGGCCTTTCACTTTTGATGATTACTTATGGTTTGAGCTAGCACTTGGATGTTTTCCTTAATTGTTGTTATTTCCCTACTTACTCTTTATTTGTCCTTTTTTTGAATTTTTTCTAGTAGCCCTGTTGCTGTGAAAAAAAATTCTATTATGTTTTTGATATTTATTTGTGGGTTGTTTCTTTGGAGTATATTTGGGTATGTATAAGAGTTGGCTATGACTTGTTGTTTAAATTTCAGTTTTTTCCTTCACGTCTTGATCATTATACAAACATTGAAAATGTGGTGTAAGGGTAATTTGTGGCATTGTTGATAAGCTTCTATTCAGAATATTTGCTTTGGCTCTGAAAAGAGCCTTTGTATTGGATGTTTCATCCAGGTCCATTCAAATCTCATTATCAGGATGCCCCAGGTTGTCGTCGTCGGTTGATGCTTCACCAGATAGATCCCTCCGTAACTCATAGATTCTATCAGCTTTCTCGTGACAGTAGTTGTAATAAACGTCCCTGACGCTCTCCATAACCTCGAGTCGCAGTTGCAGACTGTACTGAAGAGCACGAAGCTTCTCATTTTGTGCTCGCTGGCACCGAATTCGCAGGTCCAGAATACGATCATTCAGTAGAAAGAACTGATCAAATCCCCTTTTGATACGTCTCTCGCACTCAATCAACTCTTCCCGCTTGACATAAAGGTCGAAAGATCTGACCAGATTATCCATCTTTTAGCTGTATTTTTCTACAAGGCGAATAATTTTATGATGTCTGAATCCAAAAAAACTTTTGACGGTTTGTCTTGTCAAACGATTTTAAGTCTTTATATACAGCATTGAGAGTATCATTCGTGACGTTTGTGTTCAGTGGAAAACTAATTAAAACTAATTATGCATCGTGTCAACTCAACTTGAGTCTTTCCAAGCTGATAATAGCCTAATCAATTACCGCAGTACCTGGCTAAGCTTGACACGAGTTACTCACATTAATTAATAGTAAGGTTGATATTCAGGACATCTGCGAGGGCTCACAGGGGCAATTCTATGTCATTTTTGTGTGTGATAAACATGTGTGAAAATGACTGATAACAAATATAAGTGAAATGGTTAATCTGACTGAAGTGGATAAGGCAGGGTTGAAATGTCTAATGTCTGATTTATACAGAAATTGTCAATATGTGTTAATATTTGTCTTGTGCGATTTTCGTATTCTGGACGTCATAGTACGATATAAGTTTAGTAAAAAGCGGGATCGCAGCATTGGTGTTAATTTGCCGTTTTGATTCGTTTCTCAAGCTAAGCAAAGTGATATTATTCACAATTCTTTTGTTTGTGTGCAGTGTATGAACAACACCGGTAGCTGATCCGAGATACCCGCATGTTGTAGTTTAGAATACCATATTTTATAGGAACTGAAGAAAGAATTGATAAAGAAACAAAATACAATTTCTCTATTTTTCTGCTTATTTTACAAACTGAACGAGCCCACCACCAATATCATTTGTGAGATATGAGGAATAACCTTAGAGAAAGTAGAGAATTATAGATTTGGCATGTTATCTCATCCACCAATATTAAAGAGCAGAGAAGTAGCAAAAATACATCTGCATTATTAATAATAACAACAACAAATACTACTAGTCCAGTGAGCAAGAGAAAACGGACAAATAAAACAAAAAATTAGGAATCTCTGTTGCTTCCATGAGGACGATTCATGAATAGAAAACAAAGTAAAATAATAATAATAATAATAATAATAATAATAATAATAAAAATGATTGAAATAATAATAATAATAATAATAATAATAATAATAATAATAATAATAATATCAAACTGGATCTTTTTTATGTTTCTAAAAAATAGATAATGCAGTTACGATGCATAGAACACCTTCCTTTGTAACTTGGATGAAATTAGATAAATATAATAAAAATTACGTGTTCGTTCCTGAAGTTAAACTCGTTGAATTGTTGTCAATTTCATCTTGTACAGTAGCACCATTTTAATAGGAGTACTGATCTATGTCATAGTAATTTTTTTAAATTGACAGTGTTATTACGTAAAATAAGCTCTTTTACAAAATGTATGGAGTTGATAAGATTAACAATTTATTTCCGATCAGGATTCCAATTTTGCTGTTATATTACAAGTCGGTTTACTGGGGAAAAAAAATCTGTCCTCAAAATAGGAGAATGTCGTACGTGATTTTGGACTAGCGTTTGGAAGAACCATTAAGTGTGAGAGTATATATACAGATTGGTCGTCAGGTCGGGTTGCTATTAAGTAACCATCTACCTGAATATAAGACCCAGGGTGAGTGGGAATGTACCCAACTCACACTCAACCCTGACAGCCAATCAGGTGTGTTATGGTGTGCAATGGAACAAGTGGAGGTTGTGGCGGGGTGAAATTAGTTTCACATCTATGCAATTTGGAGCTACCCGAGTTGTAGCAAGTAAGAGAGGTACCATTAAGTCCAAGGATGTACAGCTTGCAATGTCGCGATTCCGAGCTTTACTCAAATCTTGTCCAGTTATTACTAATGGACAGGAAAATACCAATAATGTGTGAGCAATTAAATCAAATCCATGGAATCGTAAAATTTGTTTAACTATCCTAACTTTCCAATATTTCTAGTACAAAGTCTGCATGTATTAAGTCCCTATCAAATTTGATTACTAAAATGTCTATGTGACATTATAGCTTGTTAATTTTGAACGATGTTCAAAACTGATCAAGTTAGAATTTGTAAATTATATTGTTCGATGAGGGTTCTCGTAACAAATGAGAGCCCTTTAAACCTGGCAATGAAAGCAATCTGTTTCTTTTCTGTGTTACATTCTCCTGTCTGTTTGTGTAACCCTAAGGTCAGGCTGCCATCTTGTTCTCCTGGTGTCCCAGCATATGATTGTTCCCTCGTAGCAGAAATAATTTTTCTTTGTCCTGGGTTCCTTGATGTTTTTCCCCTTCTGATGTTTCTCCGGTTTGTGGTTCAGCGGTGATGTCCCTTTATCCAAACTCCCCCTCCCCTAAATTATATGAACTATGTGCTCTATTGAGATAATAGAATATACAGCCTCATATGACTGCTAAGATTTTGTTTTTGTGGTTATTGCCCCGCCGGTCCTGATGGTCTGGGTTGTAGACCACCTTACATTTCTTATGTTTGGTTGTCTATTTTCTAAATTTCTTTTTGTTGGTTGCAGAATTTTGCCACTGTGTCTGATTGTCTTGGGTTTTTGACCACCTTAAATTATTCTTTTTGGGCCCTAGGTCTTATTCCTTAGTTTAGTGTGCAGCCTTGTGCTGCTGGGTCTGATAGTCTTGGTTTTTTTGACTACCTATTAGTATTAATTTTGGGGTCTGTATGCCTCAAGTTCGATAAAATTGAATTGCAACCTTGTGGTGCAGGACAGGGTAGTCTTTGGGCCTTTAGACTGCCTATATTATACTGTCTAAATTGGGACCATAATATCGGGATAGAATTTGTGTGATGGTCTGGTCTCAGACTATCTACTTATATTTAATTTTGTGTTTTTTCTGACCTTTGAATTTGATATGTATTAGTAATTATTATGTGCTGTCAATGAGACTGAAGTTAGAGAAGGTAAGCGGAATGAGGGTAGGTTCCAATACTTATTTTATAGGCTGTTGTTTGACCTATTTATTGTTATTTATTTGTTTATTTTCTGCCTATTACCTGGTGTTTTATATTCCCTTATTGTCGTCAATATCTATTCGTTGTGATTTGTATACCCCTATTACTTTATCTTTTCATCTATTTTGTTGACTTGTTATTAGTCCCGGAGTGTTTTGATTACTCAAAGGGTTTTGGGTTATTTTTCCTGGTTCCCTAGTTGTTTCTAGGGTTACTCGCGTCTTTATTTTTCGGTTTGCTTGATCAGTGTTCGATCCTTGGTTATCTCATACCCACCGTAGTGCAGGTGGGGTCCACAATAAGTTGAGATTTATCTGTTCGTTCCTGGTGGTGCTTCCATCCCTTAATGAGACTTTCACTTTTGATGATTACTTATGGTTTGAGCTAGCGCTAGGTTTTTTTCCTTATTTGTTATTTCCCTATTTACTCTTTATTTGTCCTTTTTCTGATTTTTTTCTAGTATCCCTATTGCTGTTAGATATTCTGTTATGTTTTTGATTTTTATTTGTAGTTTGTTTGTTTATTTAGATTATATTTGGGTATGTAGAAGGGGTGGCTATGATTTGTTGCTCAAATCTGAATTTGTCCCTTTCCGTCTTGTTTATTATACAAGCATTGAAGATGTGGTGTAAGGGTAATTTGTGGCATTGTTGATAAGCATCTTTTCAGAATATTTGCTTTGGCTCTGAAAAGAGCCTTTGTATTGGATGTTTCATCCAGGTCCATTCAAATCTCATTATCTGGATTTCCCAGGTTGTCGTCGTCGGTTGATGCTTCACCAGATAGATCCCTCCGTAACTCATAGATTATATCAGCTTTCTCGTGACAGTAGTGGTAATATACGTCCCTGACGCTCTCCATAACCTCGAGTCGCAGTCGCAGACTGTACTGAAGAGCACGACGCTTCTTGTTTTGTGCTCGCTGGCACCGAACTCGCAGGTCCAGAATACGATCATTCAGTAGAAAGAACTGATCAAATCCCCTTTTGATACGTCTCTCGCACTCAATCAACTCTTCCCGCTTGATGTAAAGGTCGAAAGATCTGACCAGGTTGTCCATCTTTTAGCTGTGCTTTTCTACAAAGTGAATACTTTATGATCTCTGAATCAAAATAACTTTTGACGGTTTGTCTTGTGAAACGATTTCAAGTCTTTATATACAGTATTGAGGATATCATTCGTGACGTCGGTGTTCAGTGGGAAACTAATTAAAACTAATTACGCATCGTGTCAACTCATCTCGAGTCTTTCCAAGCTGGTAATAGTTAATTACGGGAAGTGCCTAATCAATTTCCGTAGTACCTGGCTAAGCTTGATACGAGTTACTCACATTAATTAATAAACAGGTTGACATTCCAGATGTCTGCGAGGGCTGACAAGGGCAATTCTATGTCATTATCTTTTGTTATAATTATTTGTTCAAATGACTGATAACAAATATGACTAAAATGGTTTATCTGACTGTGATTTCTATAAGGCAGGGTAGAAGTAATAAATGTCTGATTTATACAGAAATTGTCAATACGTGTTAATATTTGTGTTGTGTGATCTTCTTATTCAGGACGTCATAGTATGATAGAAGTTTTCTAAAATGCGTGATCACTTGATTGGTGCTAGTTTGGCGTATTGATTCGTTTATAAATCTAAGGAAACTGATATTTTTGACAAGGCTGTTGTTTGTTTGCAGTGTATCAACAACACCGCTATCTGATCCGAGACACCCAAATGTTGTAGTTTAAAATATTGAATTTTACAGAAACTGAAAAGAGAAATGATTAAAGTAAGAAAATACAAAGACCCCTCCCGCCCTCTGCTGTGAGATATGAGAAATAAACTTACAGAAAGTAGAGAATTATAGATTTGGCATGTTACCTCATAAACCAATATTAAAGAGTAGAGAAATAGCAAATATAAAACTACATTATTAATAATAACAGCAAGAAATACGTGTAATACCAATGAGCAAGATTAAACGGATAAATACAACACAAATTAGCAATCTCTGCTACGAGGACGATTCACGAAAATATTAATAACAATAATGTTAATAATTAACACCCTGGATTATTGTATTAAAGCAATGATAATGCTTGTCACGTTGCACAGGAAAGCTTCATTAGTAACTAGTATCGAATTAAATAAATATTATGAAGTATTAAGTGTTCGTTCCTGACGTACAACACATTGAATTGTTGTCAATTTCTGCTTAGGTAGTACCAGCACAGGTTAATAGGAGTACTCATCATAGTGTTTTTCTTTAAATTGACTTGTATATCCCTTGAATTAATTAAGAAGCTCTTGTACAAAATATATGGAGTTTACAATTTTGATGTTTTACATATTATTAGTTCAGTTACACGAAAATAAGAACTATCCGAATCCAAAGATGTTTACATAAATTGCATAATTTAATATCATTCTTTATGACAAGACTCTTAGATAATTTCCTTTCTTTACAAATTATGTCTTAATTTATAGATTTTTTGAGGAGTTAATATACGTATTTATCATTGTACTTCATGGAATAAGCATTTAAATTAGCATGATTTTTTTTTATTTACATGTTTACCACTTAAGAAAAAAAATCGCCCCCATCTCTTTCTGTCTGTCTGTATGTCTGACTGTATGTCTATATGTCTTTCTCTCTCTCTTTCTCTTGTTCCGTGTTTTTATTATGAGCCATTTATATCATACCATACTCTACGTCAAATGTTTGTGTGTCGGGGCTGATAATGTATTGTTTTGGCGCATTTATTCAATAAGTATTGAAAAGCATATAATATTACGTGTTTCGTGCTCTCAGTGCTATGTTATCAAATGTAATCAGATCACTTTTTAACATTGACATTATTGATTAACAGCATTAGCACTACTTCAATAACTGCAGTGGAGAGAGAGAGAGAGAGAGAGAGAGAGAGAGAGAAAGAGAAAGAGAAAGAGAAAGAGCAGAACCACAGTGTTGAGGTGGAAACTATTATTTCAGAACAGAAATTGATCAGCGAGAATATGAAAGCCACAAAATATCATGTGATATGTAGTCAAGGTTATGTAGATATTATAATTTTTACTGCACTGAATAATACCATTTGATAAAACTATATATATATATATATATATATATATATATATATATATATATATATATATATATATATAGATATATAGATATAGATATATATATATATATATATATATATATATATATATATATATATATATATATAGATATATATATATATATATATATAGATATATATATATATATATATATATATATATATATATATATATATATATATATATATATATATATATATATATATATATATATATATATATATATATATATATATATATATATATATAAGCACATATAATTATATAACAGTTCTGCGTTTGAAGTTATATTAAAATTGAAGTGAACATATCACTAGTAATACAGTTAGACCCCCTCCTCTCCCGCCTTATACACATAAACACAAAAAAGGGAGAAACTAACTAAACAAAAGTGACTCGAACTTTAAAAATTTCGAGCGTATCGTTAGTGTGGCGTTTTGCCCGACCCAGAACAGTATAGAAACATGTATAATAAAAGTAATTCGGATAAGCCATTGTTTATTGTTAAACATGACCGCAGGCTAACACTATTCCTTACGTAAGTTTGCCGTGGCTAGGGTGGGAATCCCGATCAAGGCCGTCAGAAGCGCAATTATCACCTTGGTGTAGAGGCGCTTGTGCAGATCAAAGAAGTTGTCTGAAGGAGTGGACGTGCCTTGTCTTCTTGTTCCGCAGACTGACAGCCAGGTTGAGCAGAGAGGGTGAATCCTACAACGTTTTCAGACAAAATTTTGATTGAAATCCTAAAACGAGCCGTCCTATAATCTCATTTTAACCAAAAAAAGGGCGAACCCTACAACGTTTTGAAACAAAATTCGATTGAAATCTTAATGAGCCTTCCCTACGAAATCTCATTTTAACTAAAAAAATGAAAACGAAGATTTTTACGATTTTTTAATTAATTTTGGTCGCAACTTGTTGTCATCCACCCTCTCTGCTGCTATGGGTTAATAATTATTTTACGATGAAAATCCTTTTAGGATTTCACAAACAAACTAATCGCTAACACCTCCTCTTGTAGATCAATTAGATTATTAGATTGGTCTGTGAGTTTGAAATTAATTCTTGTTAATGAATCATTATGGCATCGCATGTAGACAGGATTAATTGGGTTTTCAATAATTAAAAATCCTGGAGGAGCTGTTGGTGCAAACGAATAAAGAATATATCCTTGCTGAGCTTGATTTGATCGTTCGAGATTAATTTGATAGCTTCCTTCAATAACATCACATACTAAATTGAGTGCAATCACTGAGGATATATTTACGTTGAACGGAGCGATATGCCTACCGCCACCGTCTGGGTCATTATTGTGTTTGAGGATTTTTATTTCCGGTGATGATGTTTTTTTCCATGCATCATGAATTATTTTAAAACCAACATCGATGGCATCACTGAGAGATTTTTGTAGTTCTGAAATATTATATCCTGGTAGTTTAAACTCACGAATATCTTTGACGGGGATTTTATAGATCAGTGCAAATTCTGTTCTCGATAAGGGATTATCGTCATCTAATATATCCTGAATAATTTTCAGGTTAAATGTTTCCATATCGTTGATAATTTTATTGCATGTTTCTACGACGCTGATAAATTCATCTCGGGTGAGAGAGCCGGATTTGAGAGATATTAACAACAGCGAAAAATCATTATTCATTGCTGTGAAATTTTCATCGATTTTAAGATCGTCAGCAACAAGAAATTTCCCTCCCCCAACATTATCGTGAAAGATCTTAAAAAAATCTCTAGTGATTGTGCGATCTTGATAACTCTTTATTGGATTATCAGATTTTATTCTGTCGGTGATATAATCAGTTTTTTGTGGTTCTGGTAAATCAACGGTTTTTCCCCCTGGTGGTAATTCAGGCCATCCTAGTACGGTTCTAATAGAACTCTGATAGATATCTACGACGTATTCTTCTGAGTTTATTTCAATTGCGGATGATAGCGTCGGTTCATGAACTGTTATAGCGATTTTTGATTCTTTTCCAGTAATCGATTTTATTCTACGCGCGAATTCATTATTGATTTGTTCGATTTGGTATGACCCTGTTGGTATCGAAACGACGTTCCAGTCTGGGGTACCGTCGTCTTTATTCTTATTTGCAAATACCAGTGAATTATTCGGTTGTTGACCACCAAATGATTTTGATCTGATATTAGGCCAACTGTGATACACTCGTAATTTTGCTAGCGCTATCTCCTTCACGGGGACTGGGCTAGGGAAATTCACACTAAACTCTGGTTCCGTTGATGTTATTGATATCATGCTTGTTTGTACTGGGTTCGTGTTCTCCACTACTCGTTGAAGTAATTCCTGCGGTGTTGTCATTGTTATTATACTCATGATTTATTTCTAATTTTGGTATCGAGGAATCATAAATACTGACCATCACTGAGAACTCACAATCTGGTATGGTTGATATTATTGAGATCATTTTGTTTTTTGGGTTCGTGTTTTCTGATTCCATCGGTGTTGTCATTGTTATTATACTCATGTTGTCGCTCTAATTTCGATATCGCGGAATCAAAAATACTGACCATCTCTGAGAATTCACTATCTGATATAATTGTATTATCGAGTGACGACGATATCATCAGGGATAACTGCGAATATGCGGTTGATGCAATATGAAATTGAAGTAAGTAATTCTGCAGTTTACTCTGGCTGCATGATGATATCTTTTTTGCTATCCCGGTTGATATACCCCCGATTGTAGCCACCGCAGAAATGCAAATTGGAACTACGACCGGGGCAATCATTGTAACCGATGCAAGTATTATTCCGGCGCCAGTGAGAACGCTTGACACCGAGTATATAATAACATCAATTGCAGTGATTTTTCGTCGGTATTTTTTTATTTTTATTTGATACTCCTCGGCGAGGGTTTTGAGTCTATTCTGAAATTCTCTGACCTGATCATAGCGACATTGCGTTGATGAAATCATTTTTATTTTAAAAACACTAGCGTTTTCAATTGTGAAATCCTTTCAATTTAGTTATTTACTTAAATCCGCTACGAATTCCACATACCAGGTTGCTGAAACCCTAATCAAATTTTTATCAGTAGCTGTTATAGTGAACTTTTCAGTTGTATCCTTGTCGATGATCGTTGAAATCGTATTGTTGACCCCGGATGAACTCGACGATGATATATTAAATTGAGTCAATGGTGTTACTAGTGTTAATCGATAAATACCTTTAACGGTTGCAGTGATATCTAATTTGTTGTTTGTAGGTGTCCACGCAAATGATCCGTGTTGGATGGTGTATACTACGTTGTTGGTTTTCTCATGAGGAATTTTTGTTTTTTCAATGATTGTTATCATCCTCGTTGCATCACCTTTGATTGCTTCAATGAAGATTTTCGTCTCATCGATGAATTTTTTGATATCAGGGAGTTTTATATCGAGTTTATCGAATGTAGTTCCAAGAAATTTATCCACGATATTTCTACGAAAAATTGAAAACTGTTTTCCGTTATCCTCAATTCTAGATTGAATTGTTGTTAGTTCCAACACAGAATTTTTCAACTCATTGTCATGGGTATCAATCTTATTGTCGTGGGCGGCAATCCTGTTGTCGTTGTCGGCAATCATGCGGTTGTTGGTGATAATCATCTTGTCATGGGTATCAATCTTATCAGTGATCGTAGACACAAGTGCACCTGGTTTAAGTCGTCCGTCGCTGGAATACAACGCAATAGAGTTTTCAGTGGCGTCGCGCTGCCGTATCAAAATGTCATTCAATGACACATCACTGCTTTTCAATTTACCCTGTTTGTCCTGAAATACAACTATTTCGTTCGGATCAACACTTGTTAAATTCAACGTCTCAGCTATTTCATCTTTGATTAGTTTTTTTACATCCTTGATAGAATCAGGGGGTGCAGTGCCATCGGGTTTGGGTTTCAAAGATCTCCCCCAAATATCAATCATGTTATTGTAAAACTCTTTCTCTCTCTAAAAAGCGATTACTAGTGTATTCATTCACGACAACATGTGGTGGTTTTCCGCTTGGGTTACTCAAGGAGTTAGAAATAGCGTTAAGGACATTTAATACTTCGCTGCCACATATTGGTGGGTCATTCATTTGTTGTGTTGGTAGCGTAGAATACCAAGTCTTCATTGGAAGTGTTTTTATATAACGCAAAAACTCTTTTGGTGGGGCTAATCCATATGAATCAAAATAGACAATCCCACGTGGATCAATAGCGTATGTAACCCAGTGAGTTCCGGGTCCGGTGCTGTTATCTAAATTAATGATTCCGGTTTCAACGCTGTTTGGTTGATGTGGTAATTGATCTTTCATAAAGACACCTCTAAAATTTTTAATCGCGAGTTTTTTAGCAGCATCCATTAAATCAAAATTGGACATTGGAACCATAGGTTCCTCAATTAATAAATCGTTCCTGGTAGTCTTAGACCCTTTCCGCTGTACCACGAATACGGGGTTCCTGGTAGTCTTAGACCCAATCCGTGAACGGATCGTCCCTTTTTTTTATATCCTTTCCCAGTTGCCTTCTTTAGTGCCATTCCTGCTGCAGTACCAACGGCTCCTAACGCTGCCGCTTTAGCCACCGCTGGGGCTGCTGCTGCAATCAATGCTGGTATCGCAGCTAACAACGGGAATATACCGCCTGTTTTAATCATATTTTTGATAGCAGCCGCAGAAAGAGTAATCTGAACACCTTTTTTGGCTACAAGTGCATCATTGAAATGTTTCACCTGACGAGTTGTCAGCGATAGTTTATTTGCACCACCAGTCATTTGATTAGGTTTCAACGTGATTGTGGTTCCACATTTTTTAGCTGATTCCGATTGCAATTTTTTTAATTGACCGGGAGTTAACGCAACACTAATAACACTATATGACATTATACATAATAGATTGATTCTAAATCGAGAAAATCGTTTACGATTTCAATTACATGTTTTTGAAAATCAAAGATTTTCTACTGGGGCATCTACCACTCTCATTCTTCCACCAACACCTTCAAGTAGCATTGATTTATCACTGAGAATGACAGCAACCGCTCTATAATCAGCAATAGCACCACGAGTCACATTAGCTCTAAAATGTATATCAACAACAGATTGTCTCATCAAATCGAGATGTTCCAGTGAGAAGTAATAGATCGGATACAGATTTTTAAAATCATATTGTGATATTTGCAAACCAGTATCCACATTTTGATCGCGTGCCATAAATGACAACAGACGATGATAAACTCGTGCGATATGATTTTCTGTGTAATTAAGTTGTATATCCTCGGATGGTTCCTGTTGGCCGTTTATTCTCAGTGAGACGTCTTTCACACCTAATTGATCAAATATCATATGACTGAAACGTTGATCGCCAACTCGTGCGTTATCTTGTAACGCAATAAATATATGACGTGGCGCAGCAACACCTTGTTTTGATGCTAGGTTCCAAGTGAATAACCCGTTGATATTTGATTGTTTAACATCTGTACTCACTGTTAGCCAACTTAGTAATGATTTTCCTCCTTGGTCCATAAATGATAGTAATCGTTCTTCTGCGGTGATTGCTGGAGTCAACACTGGCATCCACAATGATATTTTTGTTAAATTGACTTTACCGGCATCAGCATTTGGATTTGCATTGTCTGCTGGAATCCTCCAGATTGCGTCGTTATCATCACTCTTTCGTACAAGCGATACTGTATGCTTAGCTCCATAAATAACTTTTCGGACGTTTCTACAGAATCCAAATATGTGATGCAGTGGAATCGCGCATGAAAATGATTTACGCGCTCCTTGCAACATTGAGTTTCGTGTTGCAGCTCCTAGATTGAAATTAGCATCGTTGTTTATAATCATATCCTCGGCATCAATATTAGCGGTGCCAGCATTATTCTTTGGTCGTCTTACAACAAATGAATTTCCTCCAGCGGTATTCTTACCATCTTTTGCAAACATCATAGAAGGTCCTGCTGATCTTGTATAATCATCGGAATATCTCGCTAACCCGATTATTGTTGTAGCCACATCAATATCGCGATCTATCGCCTCAATTTCTTTTCCATCAATGAGATATCTAGCACTTTCAAATAGCGCCATAATACCATTATTGACAAAACCGACTTGAGTACCAGCTGGATACGGTGCTGGTACAGCAGGAGTATCAGCAGCTGTTACAAGTTCTCCTTCTACTTCGATAAACGCTTCACAGGGTAGAAAGTATTTACTGGTATCATGGACTTGAAGATCAATTCTTGCTCGACTATTTGAGTCTATGGCATGATAGGCGTAATATTGATAATCGCGTACAGAATCATCCTTGCCAACTGGGGCGTCTATATCAAATGCTGGATCACGTGACTGTTTGAACATTTTATTCTATTTATCAGAGTCTAAATCGCGATTTTCCATTTTCATTGTCGTAGTTTTTTAAAGCCACTTCCTGCTATCATGTTTGCAATATTGCTTTGGTCGGGGTTTAAAGCCATCGACGCTAATTTTTCATCTACTGCGTTATTTATAATTCTACTAACACTTGCAGGCATTTCCGCTGTAGACGGTAACGGTTTTGAAAATCCTTTGGATTTCATCCGTGATTTCACTAATGATGTTAATTTATTCTTCGCAGTTGAAAACGCTTTTCCAGCAAGATCTCCAACAGCACCAATACCCTTATCACGAATAACATCAATTGCTTTCATTCCTAATTGTTTAGCCAACGGCATCACTTTTGGAGCCATTCTCGCAAATAACCCTAAAATGGTATTACCTAAACCATCTCCGTAGTATGCTCTATAAACCGGAAACCGTGAATTAACTACGTAGACGGGGGTTGGTTTATCATGATTGTAGTGTATGATCATTATTTGAAATCAGAAACAATTTTTCAATTGTAAAACAATTTATCAATTAATCACTGTGATACCCATTTGCTAACTCGTCAATGAGATCTCGATATGTGCTGATATCCATGATACCACCCTGAAATAACCGTCTACAGATATCAGCTGCTTCATTAATTATTTCCGGTGAGTTATTTCCAGCTCGGAACCCTCCTACAAGAACCTCTAATCGTGATATATCACTGAGAACACTACCAGGACATGAAACACTGGAATCTCTTAATCCACTTCCGCTATAACCAGTTGCTTCATCCTGTTTTTCTAAATCCGTTTCTTGTAAATAACTATCATCATCATCATCATCATCATCACGTGGTATTTGTTGTTTTTTAGGTGAAAAAGATATTTTCTTTGCAGGTTGCTGTCGCCGCCTTTGTAATTTTGGCGGTTTTTGTTGTTGTTTTAGTTCTTCAAATTGTTTATACACTATACCCACCGCATTGATATATTCGATGTATGATGCATTACCTGTCTTAATTTGACTTTTTTCAGTTTTGATCTTATAGAATATATCAGCCCAGTGAGTTATACTTCTAACAAACTTATGATGTTCTGGTTTCAACATATTTTTCCTGTTTTCATAAGTCGAAACAACAAGCGCAGGAATTTCTTTTGGATCAGTCTTATCAATTGCTGCTAACCCTTCCTCGTTAAATCTCACGCGTAAATCATCTACTGTTCTTTTTGATTCCATTTTTTGTACAGCCTGTTCTGTTTGTTCAGTTTTCGCTGCTATTTTTTCAAGTTCACCGATAACAGATTTCTTCGTCTCGGGATCATCTCCCAGTATAGCGCGCTGTACCCCTTTCGTTGCTGTGGTTACCGGTTTAAACAATTCTTCAGATCCCGCAGCAAAATCAGTCTGAAGACTCTGTCGTTGTTGCAGTTTATTCCGTACAGAGTCACGAATTGGTACAAATCTCCTGATTGCATCTAATCGTTCACGAGCCAATCGGGTTGTTAATGCTTCATTGACCATTATTTGAAATCAGAAACAATTTTTCAATTGTAAAACAATTTTTCAATCCCGACCTAACACCATCGGATGGTCATGGAAGTGTTATTTCATCCTATAACGGCTTCTATCAATGATGGCGAAAGTCACATAATTGCTATAAATAATAATAATACTGTGACTTTCGCCATTCTATTTTTGATCAATCTGATGTATCATCCATCGATTTTTGACATCCATTGAGGGTCGGCTAAAAAAAATGATAATGGTCGGGCAATCAAATAATGATAAATGGTCGGTCACAATCAAATAATGATAAATGGTCAATCAAAATTGTTCATTTTCTTGAATTAACGCCCGTAGGTTTCTAACTTTAGAATTAACCTCCTTTTTCAATTCGTATTCGTACCCCAATTCTTTTCGTATTCGTTCTACGATGGTATACAACGGAGCGAACACACTTACGTCACTGGAAAATGCGAGAGAGTCCCGAATAGAATTCTGAATTCTCTTGATGAGCGCATACTTCTTTGGTAGCATATACTTGTTAGTGCTAACTCCGTATTCTATATCCTGAAAATCAGACATGATTTGATCAGGATTTAACCCATCTGATAGTTCAATATCCCAACTTTTCAATTTTGAAATCTCGGATAAAATGCTATTCATGTTTTCAGAATTCATTATTCTATAATAATGATATATTTCTAAATGAAAAATATGACGTATTAGACATAACTAAATCGAATTTTTTGTCCCGTCCCTTTTGAAATCGCAGATCGATAAATCCCCTCTGCAACTTTTCGTACTGAGGGTCCACAAATATTGAAATACTTGCCGGCTTCATATATTGATTGAAATATTTTTTCTTCGTTAGTTATTGTATTCAAAGATTTTACGGGTTTCGCTTTTTTTGAACAAGTGCCAGTCCTTCCTCGTTTGGAATTCTCACTCTGTGTGATAGCTTGCAGATTTGATAAAGAATTGTTCTTTCGATTAGAATCCTTGTGATCGATAACAAGACCATCCTCGATCAATCCATTAAAACATTCAAATATGAAACGATGATTGTGATATTTCTTCTTTCCAGCGCTAAACATCAAATACCCTTGATTAGTCACAAAACCGACCGTTTTCTTCAAAATGCAGTGTCTGACAGTACCATCACTGGATGCTTCATAATTTGTGATCACAGGGTGCTGTCTGAATTCTTGGTTCATTCGTATACATAATACTATTGTTTGTCTAATTCATTGTTTGGTTTAATGATAAATCTTTCGATGTAGTCTTGAGGAGTTCTTATGATTTTATCCTTGATACTGACTTTGTCAGCGTCAAGAATACTGACTTTGTCAGCGTCAAGAATACTGACTTTGTCAGCGTCAGGGTCATAATTTCTGATTGATTGTCCATTTTTTATTCTTTTATCATAATAACGCTTCAACTCCCTGTATCGCTTACCACCGCAATTCAAACACAACCGTGATTTCCCCCTAACCCCAACCCCACATAGAATACAGGGTAACGGACCAAGGCTTCCACGTCGAAAGCTTTGCATATGATACCCACAAAACTCATTTCTGCATGATTTGTTACACGGGGTTACTGATCCAATCATAAGCCACTTGCAGTGATTCATTATATAAAAATCTTTCATTTAAATGCTTGTTTTAATTATAGCATGATGGAGTTCAAGAGATTGACTTCGAGAAATGCTAAATTTAATGCTGATAGAGAGTTTAAGAGATTATTGAAAATCAGTCCTAGATTTAATCTCGATAGACCCAAAAAACGTCCAAGAGACGGAAACATGAAAGAGTTTAAGAGATTATTGAAAATCAGTCCTAGATTTAATCTCGATAGACCCAAAAAACGTAACAAACGTCCAAGAGACGGAAACATGAAAGAGTTTAAGAGATTATTGAAAATCAGTCCTAGATTTAATCTCGATAGACCCAAAAAACGTAACAAACGTCCAAGAGACGGAAACATGAAAGAGTTTAAGAGATTATTGAAAATCAGTCCTAGATTTAATCTCGATAGACCCAAAAAACGTAACAAAATCAATCCTAGATTTAATCTCGATAAACCAAAAAAAACGTCCAAGAAATTATCCTGGAAAGATGCTCAATTCAATCTCGATATAGTTTCTAATACACCAAAGAATACAATTCTTGATAAAGCCATGATTAGTAAAATCAGAGACTGTTTTAATGAATTCAAACGTGATGGAGCATCCTATTGTTGGTCAACATTTCGAATTGATGGTGTTGTTGACGCTACCATGAATGATGAAAAAGCAGCAGTGATAATTTCACGTGTTGGGGAAAAACGGCATTTTTTCCGAATCAAATTCATTATTGAAGTCGATGGCAAATGGATTATTAGGGATAAATTTGAACCAATCCTCAAGAATAAAAAAGCTGTCATTGTGAGTAGAGATTCCAAACCAGGAATTCTAACCGGCATTGACAAACCATACTACGAAAGATCTTATCCCGTAACAGCAATGGTTTATGGGATATATCCGTTAAATGATAAACCCGATATCGCAAAACTAGCTCCTATGAAATATTCGTCAGGACTTAATTGTGTAGCAACACGGGTAATGGAGCACTTCACAAATGCATCCCGAGGAAATAAACTAACTGATCTGCGACGTAGGAAAATAACCGAATGGGAACTGACAGTGAAACAGCATGGTGCAAAGATTTCTGATATAGCTAAATTAGAAACATCATTAAGATTTCCAATAACAGTTATGACGATAACCGGAGAGGTTTTATACGAACCGAAATATAACAAAAATGGAGCACCAATACAGATTATTGATCATAACAAACACGCGTGGACACCTGCGGTAACAGTATTTCCACGAGAACGAACCGTGAAATATATCCCTAAGGAGTTCGTCGGGGATGTTTTCTATGAAGAGAGATTATTTGATGCTATTAATGCGTTGTGTAAGGATGATCCTGTGTCAGTGTGGTTACTTAGAAGTGATGAAGATCCCGAAATAGGATTCGATCAATTTGTAAAACCAAATGGTGAATTATATCGCGTTGAAGAATTAGATAACAGAATGAGAAAAATCGCTAGTGATTTTTCACCGGAGAGTTTCCATGAAAAACTACTCACGGATAGTTTTACTATTCCATCAGTGGTAGCTCACTTCGCAAGAGAAAAAAACTCATGGCGTCCAACACGAAGTGATTTTCTCGAAGATGTTAAATTGAGTTGCGTCGAATTTGGTCATGGAGGACTGTGGAATACGAAATACTCACGTGATGGTATGATTTCAATTGATATAGCCGCGTGTTATCCCGGAAGTTTTCTCGGATATGGGGAATGCGCTGAGTACTTCAAACGATTTGGACACCCAACACATGAAATGACTCGTGTTGCGATTAATGGACCATTACCTGATTTTGATTTAACCGGATTCGCTCGTGTGATATCATTCGAATTAGCTACAGGGTTACATCCGTGTAGTTATGTTTGGCTCGGTAGACATCTATCTGAAAAGGCCTGGATGCCAATAGTGCTATTGAGATATATGATTGATTGTGAGATGTTACAATCGTTGATCATCGGTGAAGCGATTATATGCTATCGAGCTCAGAAAGAAGTTTGGCTACCACAACCCGATCTAGATAGAATAATTAACGAACTACGAAAACAATTCCCTGATTTCAGTGAAGAAGAAATCATAAATTGGTCTAAGAAGTTATTTGAAATTAAAAAAGAACAAGCAAAGGATCTCGGACGAAGAATAATCGGTAAATTTACCCAGGGTGGACGATACGACAACGCAAAATACTCCTCGCGGTTGATCATAGATGTCGCTGAATACGATTTTATTGTAGCGGATTTAATGAAGCAGGGAAAACTTGTATCCCGTAAGGATGCTTTTCTATCCAATGGTGAGAAATTAGGTACGGTTGTTACCTACTGTGATGGACATAATTCCCAGTACACACATTTGAGAAGTTCAATGCTAGCCTATGCTTCTATTAATCTATTTTCGATGATAAATAGATTTCCTAATACCGCGGTTAGAGTGGCCACTGATTCGATGTATATACACAATAAGTACAAATCAGCTGTAGCTAAATTCACAGATCCCGAAGAAAATTGGGGGCGTTGGCGATTTAAAAAGGAGATGCTACATGAGTATTGTGAATCCGCAGACGTTGCCATGGATGATAAATATCTTTGTTGTAACCGTATTGAAATTCAATCAGAATTTTCTAATGCACCACCGGTATCTGATCCAATCTGTAGATATAAAACAATTTATTTAAACGGTTGTGGTGGGTCAGGAAAGACAACTCGTGCAATTGAATTATTTCGTCGTGGTGGAAATACTTGTATTTCTACTAACATGATTGTGCTAACACCGACTCACAGACTCGCCAGAGAGATGATACAGCGAGGGGTAAATGCCTGTACTTACCATAGTTTCTTTCGATGGAAGGGTGACAAATGGACTCCTGAGCGTATGGGTGATAAATTCATTCCTGAAATCATAATTTGGGATGAAATATGCACAGTGTCATTAGATGTATTACAAATATTTCTCGAGTGGTTGTTAAACAAAAACACAAAAGTCGTCATGTGCGGTGATCACGGCCAACCACCACCATTTGTCGGTGCATCTCCACATGAATGGCTAAGGGGTTTTGTAGACTACTATGAAGAAATCACCACTGATTATAGATCACTTGATGAACGATTACGAGAATTTAAGAAACTAATTAGATTACAACCGGATAGAATCCAGTGCGAAATAGCGCGTGAAGTGATTTCAGAAACTCCAATGAATGATTTCTGGGAAACATGGAGACCAAATGATTTGATAATTGCAAGTAGAAAAATAGTCAGGGATACACTTCAGATGAAGTTATTTGAATTGCATAAAGAAAAATTTGCAACGCTTCCAGTACCCCTTTGTTATAGGCCATCGGATACACGAAAACAGAATATTGAAGTTGATATTCCAGGACAGAGTGAAAAACAAATTCTCGTATTAAATGATATTGTGCTGGTTGATATCAATGTCGTTGAAGATGCATTGCGTGCTAATAAATCCCCGTGGACGCTAGGATACGCAGCAACAATACACTCTTCACAGGGATTGACTATATCGGATACAATTGTTTGGATGGTGGATAATCACATCGAATGGTCGAATTTAGTCTATCTCGCAGTATCCAGAGTACGAAAAATAAATCAACTTCGAAGAATTGTCCTGACAGAGTCAGGCGATGATAATGACACAACAATAAGTGATATTGATGCTAGCATCATTAATAAAAAAACTCTCCGGTTACAAACAACAGGACAAAAAAAAACAACGAGAATTTGATATTGATGCTAAATTAATAATTACGCTGAAACAACAACAGAATAATCACTGCGCGAGTTGCAATTGTATAATGCGTTGGCAGTATTCGGATAAGGATCCTCGCCAATTCACCGTAGACAGAAAAAATAACAATCTCGGTCATGTCAGAAATAATGTGATGTTGACTTGTCTTGAGTGCAATAGACGCAACGGTGCTAGTTAAGACCATGCGGTGGCAATTGAGTATCCTCGGGAATTACCTGTAGTTGTTGTCGAGTAAAACCCCGCTGAGGGGCAGTTGAATCCAGTTTATAGACTGGAGATCTACCCGTAGATCGTGTTATAGTAGATATCTTGTGTGTAGTGACACTCCAAATAGGATCAGTAGCCCTTTTTCTACCCCCTTCAAGCTCTCCTGGTTCGTATAAGTACCTCACAATGACATTACTATGAAGAATTGGTTCTTTGAAATCTTTTTGTGGTTTTTCAGGTATTGACTTCTTTTTAATCGCGTTGATAGGTTTCATGTTGATTGTTCTAGTAATCTCGTTATTCAGTGCAGTAATCACAGATGGTAATCTTTTAACCCATTCACGGGATCTTTTTTCTTGGATGAATTCTTTTGCGTATTGATATCCAAATAACCGCTCAGCAATCGTCCGATTAAATCGTTCGACAATGGCCTGATCGCGATGTAGCGCAGTATGCCCTCGTCGTATGGTGACATTATGATGTTTCATTGTAGATAATACTGCACCCTGAAATTCCTTGCCAGGATCAACCTGCAATAGATTTGGCCAGTGCAGAGGACCTCGTCGATAAATCCTTTCAAATGCAGAAGCGACTTCAGTGGCTGATTTTGTTTTTAACGGTTCTGCTTCTTTGTATCGACTTGCAATATCAACTACGGTTAAAGCGTATTTGTAACCACGATCATGTGGCAGAAATAATATATCAGCCTGATGAACTTCATTAGGAGCGGTCACATCAAAATGCGAGAATTGAATTTGTTTAGGCGGTGGTAGATAAATTTGCCATAGTGCCTGTTTGGATAACCAATTAGCCGCAGTGGTTTTTTTCACTTTTGCAGCGCTAGCGAGTTTATGGACTGCTGATTTACCCCTCCAGTATCCTCTTGGGGAATAATAAATTAATTCCATATTATTAATTACCGGCACCTAACATCAATTTACTTTTCATAGCCGATTTTATCAAAAATGAAGCCAATTTTTCTTTGAAGGATTTATCAGGAATAGCATTTAACGCATGAATTAATTTCACATCTGCTAGATGCCTGTGTTGCAGATTGCTGCTTTTATAAGCAACATCATGAAGGTGACAGGCCTTATCAATGGCGTTTATTGGTTCTTCACCGGGGTTGGGTTGATTTTGATTATTGAGTCTGATATCAAGTCTGGTTCCCGGTCCACAGTAGCTATATCCGGGAAGGTGCTTTTCTCCCGGGTACTTTGCCCATGGGGTTCCAGGGAGCTTTGCCAATTTGGCTGCGATATCACCTCCTCGTTTTTTTTTAAATCAGATTTCATAGACACAAATCTAAATTTCTTTGTACCACATTGCATGCATTTACCAGAAAGCGCTGATCGGTTATTTTTAGTTGTAACTGTCGTCACATCATCTGTGCCAGTACGCGTTTTGCACTTCACACAATATAGATCCATAATTTATGTATAGAAATATGGATATAATTGATTTTTCAGCGACTAAAACAAGAGAACCAATTAAGCATCATGCAGCGCTACCAAACTCTATCCGGATGATTATAATCGGGCCATCTGGATCCGGTAAAACGCAATTGTTGCTCAATTTAATAATGAGATGGATGAAGTGGGATAAGTTGTATTTAATTGCTCCTAGCGTAGATGATCAACGATGTTATGAAGTGCTAAAAGATTTTAACGAGAATGCATCAGAAATTAGCGGTGAGAACTCCATTGATTTTATAACCGATATCGATGAAGCACCGAGTATTGATGATATTAATGGAGATATTAACAATTTAGTCGTATACGACGATATAATGTTGGATAAACAAAAAAATCCTGCTAGGATCTTTTCCCGGGGGCGTCACAAAAACACTGACGTGATATATGTCACTCAACGCTACACTCAGGTTCCAAAAGTCATCAGAGATAATTGCAATATTCTTTCTGTATTCAACGGCGTTGATACTCATACTCTTAGAAATATATGGCAGACATGGTGTTCTGATATGGACTTCAATCAATTTCGAGATTTCTTTAGTCATGCTCAGTCGACTCCGCACGGATTCGCAACAATAAATTTGCATGATCCTCGGACACGATATCGTATCGGACTGGATCAAATATTCGGTTGAAATCGTAAAATAATTATTAACCCATAGCAGCAGAGAGGGTGGATGACAACAAGTTGCGACCAAAATTAATTAAAAAATCGTAAAAATCTTCGTTTTCATTTTTTTAGTTAAAATGAGATTTCGTAGGGAAGGCTCATTAAGATTTCAATCGAATTTTGTTTCAAAACGTTGTAGGGTTCGCCCTTTTTTTGGTTAAAATGAGATTATAGGACGGCTCGTTTTAGGATTTCAATCAAAATTTTGTCTGAAAACGTTGTAGGATTCACCCTCTCTGCTGCTGGTTGAATCGGTCGCTTAGTCGATTGGACAGGGCCACAGCGATACCCAGTCAGAATCGAGATAGGGACGGGACCCTAATTCGTTTAAGTATGATATCCTTAAATCTGCCAGCAAGATTTAGTTCGCTATAGCTCGTTAGAAAGATTGCCAGAAGATAGCAACTCCTGTTGAGATGTCTACTTAGTATCTATCACAATCAAGATGGCCCGCACAAAGCAAACCGCCAGAAAATCAACTTTTTGAGAAGTTTTTCTTACTATTTGGATTATATTATATTGGATTAACACATTCTAAAAGGTAATTGAGCGAGTTGCGAGCTGTGCTCACAAGTGATCCAGTACTTTGCTCATGCAAACTACTGAATCGCCATTGTACATAATTTTCGTTACTTACATTTTGCACATTTTGTTTACATTTACTTTACTTTTCTCTATCACCCATTTAATTAAGTCATTTTCGTGCACCTTTTTTGTAGTAGTTATTTCGTTTATTATTAAATTTCCCACCCAGACTGACATTTTCAGACTGACTGAAACAATGGAGAAAGCAGATTCATTGAAAATTGATCCAAATCGGTACAAGATCACCGATTTCTTCCATACTGTGGTAGAGGGCGAGCTAGGCCAACAGAAACTTGTGATCTACCATAGGGAAGGATGCCAGACATGAGATTGGCACAAGCACCATATTCCCAAGATAAAGGGAAGTGCTGACCGAAATGGAGATATTGGGAATCAATCTAGCAGAAATCGACGCATTACAGTATGGGGGCAGGAATAAGTATATCCTGTACCCTAAGAGCCAGAGGCCCATGCTGAAAAGGACAGAAATGACCATCGTAGGCCAAAGAGTTAAGATCTATGACACAGAGCCTATAGTGACGGACATAGAGCCAAAGGCGATAGATATCTTTATTTCGGGCCTGCCCCATGAAGTATCTACTGCACTGGTATCAGATAAACATAAGATACACGTAGAAGACAAGCCAGCAGCCTGCTATGGCCACAAAGATGTAAAGAGTGGAGAGCGAATAATAAAAGTTCCCGCTGCAGAGGCCAAACATGTACTGCCATTTTTCTACATTATGGGCTTTCTTTGTCGCTCATGGTATAGAGGATGCGACAAGGATCGCCCCTGCCCAAGATGTAAAGTCATCGGACACGAAGCGAAACATTGTACTGCGCCACAACAGCCACGCGACCCAAAATCATACGCGGCAAAAGCGGCAACAAACACGGAATCTGAAAACCACCACCAACAACAACAACAAAATAATGTGGACCCAGGGCAGCAGGAAGTGGATTCACAAGTAGATAGGAGGGAAGAATTAATACCTCAAGAAGACATCTTCCGCACTCCAACCAAAACAACTAAGAGAAAAATACCAGCAGCCCCTCTAAAAATGAGCAATCGGTACGACTGCCTCCCTATAGAAGAGGGAATAGAGGAACAAAAAATGAGTACAGAACCTTTAGATACAACGACGGACACGAGTGGCATGGCGCCAAAGGCTTCCACACCGGTGCCAGTCCAAAGAAAAAGGAAAATCCACACCCTTTCAAGCTCGTCAACTAGCGAGGAACCTACAACCATTACAGAAAGACCGCAGCCAAGACAGAAAACATCGAGAAATCTCAGGCGTAGAGCAAGGGAAAAGAGACTGGAAGAGGAATACCTATCATCAACATCGGGAGAACATGAAGATCAAGACCTAACCCCACTAAATCAAGATTTAACCCCACTAAATCAAGACTCAACCACACAACTGGAAAACGAAATGGAAATGACTGACACGACTAACGATCAAATAACGAACAAAAACCTTAAAGACACATATGACATTAGGGACCAGACATACGAGGGGCCAATGCCCCATAACGCAACAATTTAGCATTTTTTCACTATTTGCTAATATCAATATTATCATTATTATTATTTAAAACTAGGGAAAGCCACCTGGAATACCAAAAATGGAAGAATTAAACTTCCATATTACATCAATAAACACTAATGGAATAGATAGCGATAAAATTGCACAACTTATAAAATTAAAACAGGACATAATACTAATTCAAGAAACACACAACAAACTAACAAACACAATGATAGCAGAAATTGAAACTCAAATGAAGGCAATAGTTGTAATAAACGAAGCCAAACACAACGATATTAAAGCGGGAGTCGCAATGATAATTAGAAATAGAAATAGACAAAATTGGGAAAGAATAACAGGATATTAGTTTAAAGGGAAGGGTAATACATATAAAATTAAATAAATTACATATTTAGAATATTTACGCCCCAGCGCATAGGGAAAGTCACTATGACTTTATAATAAATCTAAATAAATATCTAAATAGTTTCACAGCAGAACACCTGATTGTAAAGGGGGGGGGGGGATAATTTGGCGGGAGATAATATAGATCGCACCGGTAAACTTACAACCAAAGACCTATCATCATTCGAAGTTATGGGTAAATTGATAAAACTAAATAAATCAACTGATGTGTATAGAAAACTGAACCTATTAAGAACTGAATATACACATGAATATGTGAGATTAGGAATAAATGGATCAAGTAGGATAGATAAATTTTACGTATCTGATTTTGGACATAAAACATATAAACAACCAAAAATACTAGATTATCAAATTTCTGATCATAAACAAATAACTCTAGAAATAGTGATAAAAAATAGCCGATGGGGATCTGGGGAATGGAAGTTAAACAACTAAATTTTGGATGACGAGCAACTAATTAACGAAATAAAACAAGAAAACCCTAAAATACTTACAAATGAAGAGGGAAAAAATATAACAGATATTGCTACAGATTGGGATAAATTTAAAGTAAAAGTTAAACAAATAGCCCAATATCACTCAACTAAACGTAAACGGATACAAAGAATACAGAAATTTGCATTAAAAAGACTAATAAACAATGACACAACACGTTTAAGGGATAAGGAGAGCTACTCCGAACAATTAGAAAAGCTAAAGGAATTTAAAACAAAGGGAATGGAAATAAGGGAAAATTTCACCATATATACAAACAGGCTAAGGAATTATATAAAAATGAAGAAAAAAGAAAAGGGGGGAGGGAAGGTATTAGATGTATTAAACATTGAAGGGGTGGAAATTAAACAAAAGCCGAAATAATGAGTGAAGTTCAAAAATATTATACAACACTGTACACTTCTCAAAACATAGACAACGACATAATTACACAATATCTAAACTCAATACAATGCGAAGTGATATCATCAGAGCACAAGAAACGGTGCGATGATCTCATTTCTGTGGAAGAAGTGCAATCCACAATTAAACAACTTGCAAAAGGAAAATCACCAGGGAGAGATGGCCTCACTGCGGAATTCTATAAGAAATTCCAAAGTGAGGTGGCACCAATTCTAGAGGGTTTATATAATAATATTTTACTAAAAAATGACAAAATGACAAAAACGATGCGGCAGGGATTGATTACTCTCATATACAAAGGGAAAGGTGACAAAACAGATTTTAAAAACTGGAGGCCCATTTCCCTCCTAAACACAGATTACAAAATACTGAGTAGAATTTTAGCTAATAGGATTAAGAATGGGATAAACACCATAGTGAACACTAATCAAACATGCGGTGGTAAAAATAGAAGCATACATGACAATATACTTAACATTAGGACAATTATAGATTTTATAAATGGGTCAAACTCGAAGTGTGCTATGGTACTATTCGATCAGGAGAAAGCTTTTAACAGATTAGAACATAATTATACACAAAAAGTACTGGAAAAATTTGGATTTGGAAATAAATTATAAAAAATTGGACTAAAATCTTGTACAACAAAATAAATGCAAATGTACAAGTAAATGGGGCGAGAACGGAAAAATTTGAAATCCAAAGATCAGTGAGGCAAGGATGCCCACTATCAATGTTATTATACGTAATAGCAATTGAAAGCATGAGTATGAAGATCAGGAACAATACAAATGTAAAGGGAATACGAATACCAAACTTAAAAGAAGAATTTAAGATGCTACAACATGCGGATGATTGCACGAACTTTATAAATGATCCAAATTCCTTTAAACACCTTCAAAAGGAATATGAAGCATTTGGTAGAGCCTCAGGATCGCAAATAAATCATGACAAAACAGAATTTCTAAAAATAGGCAACTGGAAGGGAAATCAACCTGGATTACCTCCACACCTGATAAAAAATAGAGTAAAAGCCCTTGGGATATTCTTCGGGGCAAATGCAGAGAAGGAAAACTGTTTAAAAATAAAAAATAAAATAAAAGATGTAACAAATATCTGGGCACAATTGCCATTAGTCTAATAGAACGTTCACAGGTTGCACAACATATATGTATTCAAATTTGACATACTTAATAAACACTGTGGACATTAACAATAAAACACTAGAAATAATAGATAATGAAATATGGGACAAAGAAGAGAAACATACAACGGGGAATCTACGATGCAGGAGAAATAGGGGTAACGGCAGACAGAGGAATAAGACCCGGCCTGACCGAAAACTCACCACCCCACACCCACCTCCACCAGACCAACTACAGCCCGCTTCACAACCATCAAACGAGGTTGCTGCATCTGAGGAAATAGTGACTGTAGAAGGTATTTTAGCTAAAATAGCTAAAAAGTTTGACATACTCTACAATGAACTGGTTCAGTTAGGGGTAGCGTTCAACTTCGGATGTCAAACTACCCCCACACCCACACCACCAACGGAGGAACAGCAGCAAACACCACCAACACTGCCTGCTGAAATTAGCTCTCCAATTAAGTCAGATACATTGGAGGCCGACTTGGAAGTTTCCTCTACTTCTGACGAAGAAGAAGAAGAAGCACCCTTTCTACCAGCTAAGCGAACAACTAGAATGGAGCAGAAAAAAAAAAGACAAGCTCATGACGTCATTATGCCATGAACTGGGGCTAAAACGAACCATGCAGGATGAGAAAAAATCTACCAACTTCGTCAATGCAGTTACCTACATTGGTTACAAGTCCCTTGACACTCTACCACCTAGGAAAGCTCAATGGCATTTTGGAGCCCAAATACTGACTTCATACTACTACGACATTACTGAGGAAAGGCCTATCGCCCACCTATTTGATGCGGCCAAATACATAGCTAGTATACACGGCATTGAATTCCCAGAAATCCGTGTAGCCGATCAGCGTACTGCAGCCCGCCTCGTACGGATAGAAGAAAAAAGAGGAAACGTTCAATAACAGCCCTTTTTAGGGCTTGCCATTTCTGCCATATTTTATTATAGGGTTCTCATTTGGTTACGAGAAACCCTCTTTGAATAACTATCCGTGGCCCTAAAAAGATACATTTGACCTCATTGGTACCTCCGCCAACAAATTCATGACCAAATATACCTAACAGTGACTACACTATTATATGTCGCTCAGACATTTTTTGTTCTTAAAATTTGTTAGGGATCTTTTCTATGTACGCTAATGTACTAGTTCTTTTTCGAATGGTAGGATATTAAATAATAATTCTTCAACTCATTTATTAGGTTAATTGCACTGGTGGCTAACACAATATTGAGAGTTAGGTTGTCCATTCTATAACTGGACTGAATTTGAACTTTTGTATGACCTTTTCGTTTCAGGTGTGGACGGCATGCGTGGCGTGCTGGCTTGCTGTTTGCGTGCTCTGTGTATGTGTGCTGGCCAGCCATCCGGGACCTTTTCCGCCTTTTCCTCGACCAGCTCACCAAAATTACTAGCGAAATGAGAAACTATTTTCCCTCGCTACCAGTGCTTCTGCACAATCCGATTGGTTGATAGGGTGGGTGTGTGTGGGTACTATTCCCACCCACCCAACGGGCTTCCATCTCTTCCGATAGTTACTTTTTAGTAATTCGGAAGAACGCCCAAGATTACTAAAGTGCACTAGTTTGCATTTAAACGCCCGAGGGGAGGGAGTAGCGACCCCTCCCAAAGGGAAAACAAATGGTCACCGATATGGTGACTATAAAAGTGACCCATATGACCCTTATTCGCAGTGAGCTATCAAGAAGAATACATCATGTCGACTGAGACAACACTAGCGTCGGAAATAGTACCTGAGCAAGCACTAAGAGCTATATTTAGCCTAGGACAGCTAAAGGCAAATAACTGGAGCCTTCGAGCGGCGGGGAAAAAAACCACCCTGCTGCTTGTGTGGGAAAAAACAGAGAAACTACAAGGAAAAAGAGGGGATACCAGACATAGAGGACCACGAGGTCGCCCACGGCAGCGGCGGGAAACCGGTATACGCAGCCGTCCACCCACCCCTCTTCCTGAAGTCACTACAGTACAGAGCCCCAAGATGGGACCTACCATTGAACTTCAGGGCATACAAGACCAGCTAGCGGTGTTAACACATAAATTACAGGTGTTATTAAGCTGGGATACAGCAGACGTGGCTACGTCACCTATAAGCATACCAACACCTGAACTACAACCATCATCACCGCCACCAGCCCCTAGCAAAAAAGGGACAGGAAAGGGGAAAAAGGGGGGGATGACTATGCCATTGTCATCCACCCCTATACCCAAATCTCCAAGCACTGCAGCGAGCTTGGACCACGAAATAGGGGATACCACTACCACCACCACTACCACCCCAGGAGGAACATGGGAAACTCCAGTAAAGACAAGAAGAATGCCCAAAACAACTAAAGACGAGCTTATGGGACAGCTATGCAAGGAATTGGGAGTTTACAAACTCATCCGTAACAAACGAAAGGCGACAAGTTTCATCTCCGCCGTATCATACATTGGATACAAAGCAATGTATGACCAACCCCCGCCGACTTTACAATGGGAATTCGCTTGCAAGATCCTTCAACTTCACTATCTGGAGGCGTATCTGGAAAAGCCCTTATCTCACCTGATGGACGCTGCTCAATATCTCGCCGATATCCATAACATCGACTTCTCGACAAATCGGAGAGACGAAACTAGAACAGCGCACAGATTGGTGGAGATGGAAGCCGAACGAGGGAGGTACCCCTATATCCAGTACCAACCTTTTTAATGGCAAATCTCAACCGCTGCTAAAATAGGGTACTCATTTGGTATCGAGTAACCCTTTTTGACTAACTTTATGGCCCTGAAAGGAATAATTTGACCTTATTGGCACTGCGCAACAAATTTATAACCGAAATCCCCTACCATTGACTACACTCTTATGTGTCGCTTAGACACTTAGTTTAAATACAATAGGGACTTACGTATGTACACTGTAGTACTAGTCCCTATTTCTTATAGGATGTTAATTAATATTTTTAACCCAGATATTTGGTAAATTGCACAGGTGGCTTACACATTATTGGTTGTTAGGCTGTCCATTAGTACAACTGGACTGAATTTGACATACAGGTGCAAGCTTGAGTTTTCGTCACCTTTTCTCCCTGCTGCCGTAATTTCTCGTGCTTGCACGACCACATTACGCCGACATAAGCGATATGAGAAAACTAATTTTCTCTCGCTTTACTGCTATTGCAGACCAGTAGTTAACAGAATGAGAGGGGTGGGTGTGTGTAGGTTCTATTCCTACCCACCTCAAGTCCTTACATTCGCCCAGTGACAGTTAAAACACTGGTCCCGTGGCGACGGCCAAAGTAAATAGCACTCTATGAGTGCATAAACGCCTGCAGGGGATGTGGCATAATTCCTTCCCCTCAGGATAAAGTAAATAACCCTTTTTAAGGGATAAAACAGTGACAAGAGCCTACATGGACGAATCACTTTAAACACATAATGTCAGTCAGTCCTTAGTGGCCGGCGGACACTATAAGCCCAAAAGTAGTAGATAATGAAATAGTAGATTACATATGGAATTACAAAACACATTACATAAACAAGCAGACATTATACAGAGCAAAAAGGGGGGCGGATTAGTCTTACCTAATCCCCTCCTAATTAAAACTAAAAGTATAATAAATAGACTTCAACGGATAAGTAGCACACCACAAACACCATGGGAAGCATTATACATTTTTGGATAGGTTTCGGAATGAGACACAGACAAGACATATACATGAACAACAAATTAGTTAAGAAAGTAGACGCACCACAATTATATAAGGAGATTAAAGAAATTTTATATAGGTTTAGAGATAATCAAAAAATATGGGAACTAGATAAAGATGACATCTATGACTGTAGACTAAAATTAAGATAGAGACAGAATTTCCATATATAAACTGGGACAAAGTTTGGAGGCATTGGTCCGACATCAACTCTCTAAAGGTACAAAGTATATTATACACGTACCTCCACAACGCCTGGCTTACAGGCGAAGGGGCCCTTAGACGACGAATGATACGGACCGCTGTTAGCTGCCCTCTATGCAGAAATACCCCTTATACAAAGTACCACACAATAACTCAATGTGACAAAATAAAGGAAGAAAGGATCAAACTAATTATAGAAATAATGATGGTAGACAAATATGACAGACGCCAATTACTCTTCCTTTACTGAAACTTTAACAAACAATTGATAAGACAAATAACGGACTTTATAACGAGGACACTTATAAAGTGTGGAACACTGATGAAAGTTAGGGAATAGCTTTTCTTTGAAAACTAAAATAATTTGAAAACTTAATATATATATATATATATATATATATATATATATATATATATATATATATATATATATATATATAAGGGAATTTAAACAATTTTGAAACTTTTCATACTTTTAATTAAAATAAATAACTAAAGGCGGCCGAAATTGAGACAGGAACTGTACAACCAAATAAATTCGTACAGATTCTGTCTCAAGGCAGACGGACCTAATACTATAAATATCATAAGATAAATTGAAGCATACTAAATATTTAAATAACGCACTTCAATTTATACAAAATTCCAAATTTAAATTAAACTAAAATAAAATAAAACTAAATAAAACAAAAAATGTCTTCATTTAGAGAAGACATAAAGTAAGACAACTGGTGAAACAATTTGAACGAAATGACAATCCTTTGCACAAATACAAGGTATATACCTTATATAGAAACAAACATATAGCACCAACACAAATAGCAAACACAAGGAAATAGGTGACCACTAGCCATGGCCAAAACAAACATAAAAGTAGACTACTAGCTGTAGGTAGATCAATTCCCACATAGTAAGGATCTACAGAAATAACAACAGGAATACTAAAATACCCCGAATCAAATATATAATCCCGACGGGGAAAAATTAAATGGGGAGTTAAATGAAAAAAAAGCAACAAACTACATATCTGAGGGAACACAAAAACACATAAAAACTTTTTACTTTTTTTAGGGGGGGGGGGCATCTGTCTGGTGCCCCCCCCCCCCACCAAAAAAGAGGATAGCAACTCCAATCAGCCATGCATTATTGGCGGAGAAAAATCTTAGGATAGGATTCTAAGTGCAGGTTCTAAAGGAAGCTTCGAGGGACAGACCAGTAACAGTGGTCCCGGTAGTCTCCGATAGAGAGAAGGAGGAAAAGAGAAGGAAGAAGAGAAGTCGGGAGAGGTGAGGTCCAGGAGGAGTGGGAGGAACGAAATAAAGAGATGAGTAGAACCAAAGGCCAGTGGAAAATCGAACTCGCACTGTAAATCACAGGATGAAGTAGGCTGTCACTTGAAAGACGAGTGATTGAGTTTATCGTTTAAAATTATCAACTTTATTAAATTGTTATTATTTTGAATTTCATCTTCGTGTTCTATATAATTTAACCGTTGGCAGTGCTGACTAAGGGTTCAGAGCTGTACATCTATTTCGTCAGTAATTTAACTTTATAACTTCCTGAGCCAGGGTGGAACTTCCATAATATTTTAATTATTATTTTGGAAGTACCCCACCCCAAGCCTTTCAATCGCTACAGTTAGTAACGATAACTCGCCGTACTCAAAGTGAAGCAACACTGATTCTTTTTGTAGCAGTCAAAATCATATAACACAAAAAAATTATTAATATTAATATTATTAATAATTCCTTCCTTCATGAAACTATGATTCACATGTATGCTAAATTGAATATTATTTAAGTCTTGTTTTCAATTCCATTGTTTGGTAATATATATGAATATATATATATATATGAATATATATATATATATATATGAATATATATATATATATATGAATATATATATATATATGAATATATATATATATATGAATATATATGTATATGAATATATATGTATATGAATATATATGTATATGAATATATATGAATATATATGTATATGAATATATATGAATATATGTATGAATATATATATTTTAATATATATATATATATATATATATATATATATATATATATATATATATATATATATATATATATATGAATATATATATGAATATATGAATATATACGCAATGGATGATATTTATCAGTTTCTTACATTACTGGGGGTTACAATGTTTTTCAGACTATGTTGAAGAATTAATGACAGTGCTGGGAGAGGTGGTCAGGAAACCAGTCACTTGATAGACAGTTACATTCACCCATGTATCTATTATGACTGAAAATAGAATAAAAATCCAATCTTAAAATTTGAATAAAGTTAGGTTATTTCATGTATTCCGGTTTTCGTTTACTTATTTCATGCATCTACGAGTCAATGCCTTTAACATAAAATTAGATTTTACTACAACCAGAGTTAGGAAGCTAAAGGAATTCAATGTAAACAGACAGGAATAGTATTGATACATTTTGTTCATAAATTTGTTTAACACAAGTGTGCGGATTTAACACCCAGCGATTACTCCATCAAGTCGTTCCCCCGCAACTCTCGCGGTAGTGGAATTGCTGTCATCACAACGAATTCCATGATACAATGCCTTAAGTACAACACAAAGCTTCAATTTCAGCCACACATCATTTGAACTAGTCCAAAGAACACTCACAATGGAACAAAGCTCAGTCCATTTTTTTCTGTCTCTACCGCCCTCCTCCTAGTAGAAAAAACAAGCTGACTGAATCTCTTTTTGGAACAGTATCCAACTCTTCTGGAGTATGGAAATTCGATAGGCGGCAACCTAATTATTCTTGGAGATTTCAACTTTCACTTCGACTGTCCTGGAAACCCATACACGTCAAAACTCCTAAGATTCCATTCATGTTTTCAATCATAAACAGTTAGTTAACCAATCCACCCATAACCTTGGTCACATTTTAGACTGGTTTCTTTATAGACCTGATGATAATATTCTGCAATCCACCCTTGTATTCCACAAACTTGCATCAGATCATCTCTGCATTATATGCCATCTCGACGTATCAGTCCCTAACCCTCCACCTCTATTTGCTACTAAAAGAAACCTCCGTATGATAAATAGAACCAAATTCATGCATGACATCCAAGAAAACCTATCAACCTTCTTACATCCAACAGCGGAACACCAACATTAAATTCTTAGTCAGTACGAAACCTAGGTGTTACTCTAGACAGTACTCTCAGATTGCACCAACATGTCATGAACATATGCAAGGCTGCATATCTTGAAAGGAGACGCATCAGTTGCATTCGTAAATATCTTTCAGTTGATGCCACTAAAACACTTGTGTGTTCATTAGTACTTTCAAGACTGGACTATTGTAACTCAATTCTATCAGGTTCATCACAATAGTTACTCCAGAAACTTCAAAAAGTTCAAAACACAGCTGCACGGATCATCTTTAGAGTACCTCGGTCAGAGCACACCTCACCACTGCTCTGTACCCTACACTGGCTATCAATTCGATACAGAATCAAACACACAATTTGTTCTCTGTGCTATGTTTCACTGACAGACTCCAGTCCAACATACCTATCCAGCCTCACCCATGTGTATACACCAGCAAGATACTTACGCTCTTCTTCTGATAATCATCGTTCCCACTGTGAAAATAAAGTCATATGGACAACATTCGTTTGCATACCAGGGCCCGGCTATGTGGAACGAATTGCCCATTGAAATTAGACACAAAGACACAGTAGTTTCTTTTAAGCGTGCTCTTAAAACTCGCCCTTTTTGATTGCAGGGACAAACTTAGAGACCTAATAATGTTTTCTATCTTATATGTTTTCAGCATGTTTCTATGTTTTCCAATTTCATTGTTTTTGTAATTTGTTGTTCTGTAGTGTAGTCATATCATTATAGATGTTGTAAAGCGCTTAGAGCTTCTAAAGATTAGGCGCTATACAAAGTCCTCATTATTATTATTATTATTATTATTATAAAGGAAGGAATTAATGAAAAGGAATTTTAAGCATAGTTTTCAAAGGCATGTAATGTCCCAAAATTGACCGTGATATTGTCACCATAACTACTGTAAGAAAATTTTACCAAGTCTTCATACACTCAGACAGGATTTCCTTGAAATTTCTAGAATGCTGAATGTAGGCACAGAATGCTGCTTCCAGAACATATTCATCCAAGCAATTTGTATCAAATCTTGGATTATCAATGATACAATCCACCCTGACCTCTTCAGTCTTATTCAAAATCATAATCTGTTTACAGCATCTACACTTCTTGACTATTTATTTACTGCTGCAATTTCCATCAGTACACAACAATATGGTAATACTCCATCATTTATTGTTGCGTTGGAGAGAAAACTTGAGGCTAAAATTTGTAAGAAGTTCTTGCAAGATAAAGTATGATTTGATGCATAGCTAGACTTTTGTTCTTCCTTTTGTACCACAATAACATAACAATAATCAGCAATGTATTATTATTATTATTATTATTATTATTATTATATTCATTCCAAATGCCTAGACTTCATAGATCGAATACATTCTCAACAATAAATAAAACTACCCACTGATTTTGGACAAATAAGAGTGGCAGTCAAGGGGCTTAATGACTTTTTTTTTAAAAAGTGATAGGATTTCCGAAGAAAGTAGCTTTTTCTTAAATATTACACACTTGAGCAAGCAAATTTGAAAGTTTGGAAATTGCGGGTCAACCGCTAAAAGCAAAGCCTTGAGACATCAAAGACATTTCAGATTAAAAGGCACAATTGAATCAGTTGAAGATTATAAATTTTATTGAAATACGTATTCATTTTTTTTACAAGTAGCAAGCAAACAATATACGAATTAAAACTACAAATACTTTTATCTGCATTATACCATTAAAATACACAACTTTTCTGGTGCCATGGAAGGAATCCAAGCAGTGGAATGCAAAGCAATATCACATATGCCACATGGTATGAATATTGTTTCTAGAATTATTGTACTTTTTAAGTAATGTTAACCTGATTAAGAGAAATGACAAAAAATTGACCTAGTAATGATACTTTAGATTGAACAATAATTGAAGAGAAGGTATGCCTAACAATAAATAAACTGAAACATGGCAAAGATGGAGAATATATGCTTTATTCAGTGAGTTCTTTATATGTACAGCCAACATAATTACTAAAATCTTATTATTTAATAAACTATTCATTGCTGGATATTATCCTGAATTCTAGTCAACGACACTCATTATACCCATTTTGATAAATGTTTTAAAACCTAACATACATCATAAGAAGTTCGTAAAATGAACATCTAGTATACAATGAAGAATAATAGCCATAACAAGATGTTTTATACACATTGCCACTGTGGCATAATATGCAGATGATCAGTAAATGTAAACATAAGCACATGATTCCCCAAATGAATAGCGGAGAAATTAACCAAAGTGCGCAAGAATCCAAGAGGAACTGGATATTATGATAACGGTAGCACAATGTCAGGTACGCAATGTATCATTTCAGCATGCCTTCCTTGTACATTGTTCATCAAGCACTCATTGGACAGTAGCAACATGGAAGTGTAAATCATTCAAATCAATTAACTCCTGGGTTGGCAAAGTATAATGTAGTGAGTGTGTGTGTGTGTGTGTGTATACATATATATATATATTGGTTTGGCTTTTTTATGAAGCAAAGAAAAAAATATATATAATAATTACATGCTCACAAAACTGTTAGAAGCACCCAGAATAATGAAACACATAACATAAATATTAAATAAATAAAGATATAATAGGGAACTTTGGGAGATATATGAAAGATCAACATACGAATGGATTAGGGAACAAACAATATATATTTAATTAGAAGCAAGGTAGAGGATACAAATATTTGCGTAAACTGGGATAGGGCATGGGGGCACTGGCTAAAATTAGGATCATTCAAAATGCTGCAAATGCATGCATGATCAGTGATTGACAGGAGAGGTCGCAGTGAGACGGCATATGATAATAGTATTGCCAAAATGTCCACCGTGTAAAAAAAAAACATCTTAAACAAAAAACATGTGATGAAAGAATGTGAGGTCAGTCGACCCAAAAGGATACCCATACCACAAGAAAAATCAGAGAAGAACAGACATACAAACTTGAATACTATATTTGGACGCTGACTACAACAAAAACATGCTGTACAAAGTCACATATTATATTGTAGCAAACATGAGGGCATGCGGGCAAATTATAGTAATAGGGAAACACTAATATAATTGGAAATCTAAAAAGGACAGAGACCCTCTACTAATATAATTGGAAATCTAAAAAGGTCAGAGACCCTCTAAGTGGAAAGTACGAGATTATAACGTCATGGGGCTAAATCACAAGGTGCTAAGCGAAGTGGACAGGCCCATAAAAGAGTCGGGGGGAAAAAATAAACCAAGAGATACACTTAACAAACCGGACAAAATTACAAACAAGAGGCTTTAGAGTAGTTTTACTAAATAACGTTTCCCAAAACGCATGCCCAAACATAAGAAAAAAACTAGATTAGAAATATCTATCTATATTTTATTGAAATAATGCCGCTCTGTGTAGCTCCCATACTGCACAGATACATATAGCTTACATACATAAAGCACAAACACAAATACAAACACTTGATACAGGAGACCCCTAGCCAGGGTCAACTTTTTAGTAACACTAGGAAAGAGATTCCGATGCGATGTTAACAAAACCCATATTGGAATCAGTTCCCTATAATAGATACAACAAGTCAATATAAAACTACCCCACTAATTTTTTTTTTATTATAATCCTGATGGGAAAAAATTAAAAGGCAAGAAATTTAAATGAAAAAATAAATATAAAAATAAAACTACATATCAGGGTAATACACTCACAAACACTTGTTACTTGTCTGGTGCCCCTTACCCCCACCCCCCAAGAAAACTTGTATTTTTATACCGTATTTTCTGGTCTACAAGTCAAAACTTTTGACTTGAAAGTCAGGTCTTAGACTTGTACTCCGAATCGACCTATATATTGATTATGTCATTGAAATTGTTATGACTTAAATATGGATTACGGTACCCTGTATGCTATTAAAATTTCTCTAAAATCGGCATAATCTAAAACTGACCATATAGAATTACAAATTATTTGTTAAATTACTATGTCAATAAATTGTTGTAAACTAATATGACTGCGTTTATATTTATGTGTTGTCATTATTTAATTTGCATTCCGCGTGTATTTTCTTATTTCTCAAACATGAAATAAAAGAAAACAATTATAGGTTTTTAAAAAATCACTGGGTCGCATAGCACACTTCCAGTCAATACTCAATAACAGTGTACTGTACTAGTTCGTTCCTAAAAAAAAAAAGATAACATGATTTGCTTTGATTCATTCTTTTTAACCACACCTCATTCTTGACAAAGTTGCATAAATATCCCCCTAGAAATCATTCAACTTAAGTCACATCACGCAAGTCTTACACATCGACCATTAAACTGGAAGTTGTCAAGTTTGTGAAATAGAAAGGTGGGAATATGGCTGCATACAGGAAATACGGTGTGAGTGAAAAATGTGTATGGGATTGGCGTAAAGCTAAAGTTGCATTATGTGCCTCGAAAAAAAAAAGAAAAAAAGAAAGCAAATTGTGGCTGTACCGCAAGATGAATTAATATTGAGGATAAAGCAGAAGAACAGTTCCTGACACAACGCGATACATGTTGTGGCATGAACTTGACATAGAACATGTTAAATAATATGCATTATCAAACCGTTCATTGGTATAAATTTTTGGATACTACATTTCACAGATATTTTTAAGTTTGGTAATAAGTATTTTGGTTTATTTTTCGGTTGCAACTCTTCTGTTTTCTATCTCTTAATTTTCTTCACATATCTAATTTCCCTATGGATTACCACATTTCCTTATTGTTAGCCACGATGAGTTTATCATATCTGTTGAATCTTACACTCAAGCTTGGTTTTAACTGAAATAATCAGGTTATAGCTTTACACCCTTAATTAACCCTTAAAGTGCTATATTTTTTTTGCAGTACAAGATCTCTCAATGCAGACTTGTTTAAGGGAGAGAAAAAAAGGAAAACTGATAAGTTTTTAAATGGCATATATTTTGATAAATAGATACACAAACCCTATGAAAAAATGATGGTGGATATCAAAACTTTAAGATTAGCATCAAGACACCTTGTAGCACATAATGCGACCTTAGCTTTACACCAAGGTGTAAGTTCAACATATTTGCATGTACAGGTGCAAATACAGGTAAAATCGAAGTTGATTTCTTGCAAAAAATATTTGCAATTGTATTTTATCTGTATTTTTGTTTGTTTTTTAATGGAAAAGATCAAATATATCTAAGAAATATTATATTCTTTATAATGTTCAATTATGTACATAAAAGTACTCTCCGTGAATGTACATTTAGACCCAGAGAGTCCATAATAAATGTTAATGCATTTCTTTTCATGTTATTTATTCTTATATCATCAAAACTGAGATTCATATCTGGTAAATAAAACTCAACAATTGCTTCATTTCTTTTCAATCATGTGACAGATCTTGTGTAAAGGGTCACCTTGATTGTTCTCATCATCTGCCTGGTGTAAATTGCTTAGAAATCTATCTCATACTCATATTTTGCTTAAGTTTGGGGTTGAGATGACATCATCAGTAGCCCAGTAGGAATCGAGATCAGATTTATGTACCAAACCCAGCATGTATTTGACATTCACAATACAGCCTTACTGTGGTTCCAGTCCTACTTAGTCAACAGGTCACAAATTGTATCTGCAAATGAAATGCACTCCAGCCCAGTTGATCTATGTTGTGGTGTTCCTCTGGGGTTTACTCTTGGATCTGTTATTTTCATTATATATTCAGCCACTCTCAAGTTCAATAGATCATCATCCAGTGTCTCACCAATTGTACGCTGATGACACCCAAATATACAAATCTAGCCACACAACTGAAGTTGATGCTACCATCCATGGAGTACAGAGGCGCCTTTCTGATGTGAAATCATAGATGAAATGTAACAAGCTACAGATAAATGATGATAAAACTGAGGCCAATCTGATTAAAATACAAAGACTGTCTCATTCACATCCTTTACCTCAAGCAATAAATATCAGCAACACCAACATTAAATTCTCAGTCAGTATGAAAACTAGGTGTTACTCTGGACAGTACTCTCACATTGCACCAATATGTCATGAACATATGCAAGGCTGCATATCTTGAGCTGAGATGCATCAGCTCTGTTCGCAAGTATATTTCAGTTGATGCCACTAAAACACTTGTGTGTTCATTAGTACTTTCAATACTGGCCTAGTGTACCTCAATTCTGTCTGCGAATGGGGTGGGTGGGGTGACAGGCATGCCATCTTTTCATGGCAAGTGAGCATGTACATCATACTCCAGTTCCATGTCAATTACTGGTTCAAAATCACTCATGGATATTTCAATCAACACTTAACCAGCTCCAATAATTTCATCCTGCTCAAATTCTTCAAAATCATTATCATCATCACTATCAGAAGCCAATATTTGTTGCAAGAAATCATTGTATTCTGCATCAGCCATTTTAAGTTTGTCTAGGTACCACATCCTCAAAAGCTTTTATTTGTAAGACTTCTCCACTAAATGCATAGTAAAGTACAATGGAATGCTTGTTCCAGGTCTTTATAAACCAATCAAATTTAGTTTCACAAGCAGTCATGACTAGTTGAAGTAATACAGGGTTCATACTGAACTATGAATGATAAATTCAGAGACTTTTCCCCAAACTTTCAAAGACCACAAACAGAGATTTCCAAGACCTATTTTTGCTAATATTGTGTACACAGGTTATTTGAGAAAACAATGAATGCCAACTACTACAATATTGATTACTGATTAAAGTCAAACTTTAATTAATTTCCTAAAATTGTATTATAATTATCTGGAAGATAGGTTAACATTCGTTGTTCTTTCAGAAATATGTAACATACGTGTCAGATTTAATACAAAATAAATTGTTCTCTTAACAGACATCAGCATTGCTTTAAATGCATTATTATATTTGCTTTTTTTTCTCTTGAATCATTTTGGAAAGAGACGCCTCCCCTGTCATCTTTTCCTCTGCTTTTCTCCAAAGAGCTTTTGATTTACTGACAAGCACAATGAGTCCTTTTAACTTTGCCTCTTCTGCTTTCTGTACAAAGGAAGCATGTAGGCTGACAATGCTAGCTTCAAGAGACAGCTTTTTGGCTTTAAGTTCTTCCACTTCATCCAAGGCTAACTCCCGTTTCTTTCCTTTTTGGCTTTTCTCTCATCCTTCTCTGCTTTCTTCTTATCCAGAAAGGCATGGTACTTGCAGATGAACCATATGTCATCATTTCATTGCTAATGATGATATCCAAAGGTCCACCTGCTTTTCTCCTTATGTCAATGATTAGCCTTTGAGCTCCGAAGCTTTCTCTGCTGAGGTTCTCACCAGATACCTGTTTGTGGACAAAACTCCTCTCTCCACTGTTGCCTGCATATGTGACAACAACATTTTCTGGAGAACATTCCAAAGTTCGACATATTCCTTTCTTCTGGAAAGGACAGAATAAGACACTTCATCAAGGTTAGGCGGTATTTTTCTCCATTTTTTAAATAAACATTATCTATAAATCTAGTAATATTTCAAGCACTTCAAAGTACTGGGGAAAACGGGCTCAATTATAGTCTGAAGTCCGTTAATCATGAAATGCGCAGGAGATGGCAGTATTAGTGCCATTCTGGTCAGAAATTATACAGCAATGACTCGGTTGACTTAGTTCTGTGCACTTTGTACCATTTAATTATTTTCGTTATTGAAAACGATTGGGGTACAAACAAACGGGGATGTATAGTCAGACCATAGATACACAAATCAATTTCGGCAATGCAATTTTTAAAAAAAATTATATCATTGGGGAAAAAGTCGATGGTCGGCAATGAAAAACGGGGACATTCCGTCAAATGAAAATACGTTTTTTAATTTTTAATTGTTTTTACTTGCCTAATTAAATGACGAGACTTCCTAACGTTAAAGCTTCACAGCACACGTTTTTTTTATATACTCGCAATTCAAGAACAACAACTCTTGCTTACCTCTACTATAGTGTACGCATGCGCACTTTGAAACTGTTCATCCGTGAATTGAATTTATTACAATGGATGTTTCTATATTAAACCAAGGAACATTATTATGTAGAACAAAATTTTGAATCCTCGAGCGTGTTATACTTTCGCGCACTTTCTACGTAGAGTGAATTAGTGTAAAGAATATTTTGATTGGCCAAAGATGGACTCGTCCAATCAAATTGAACGATTCGTCAAAAGAAAGAAGCCAGGAAAACCAACTAAATCTGAAGCTAACGACCTTAGGCAATTTTATTTGTGACTTCCTTTGATGAAGTGTGTAGCCGCCTTGCTTTGATGAAGAGTGGTTATTGAAGTCGCCGCCGAGGCCAACTGTAGATGGCCAAACAAAAGCCTATTTTGTTGTTGCGGCGGCAATGAAACTGAACAGGTCATCAAAAGAAAGAAACCAAGATAACTAGATTACATCCGAATCTAATGACCTCGGATGATATTATTTGTGATTCTGGAAAGAAATTAAAATTTTGGGGTTTATTTCAATTTTCAAAGACTTTTAAAGACCTCAGGGTAATATGCTCGATTTTCCCAAACTTTCAAGGCCTTGAAAATGCTACCTCTGTTTTCCCAAACTCTCAAAGACCTTCAAAGACCGTACGTAATAGTAGTAGGATGCATACACTGCTGCTTACCTAGAAAATGACTACAAGACATCGATGGACCACGTGATTAATGGCACAACTAATACTTCAATGTTTCAAATGTACATGTATAGAATGCACAACCATGTGAATCTTGTTGCAATGGATATCATAATTAAATCAAGCATGTACTGTTTAGTCCGCTGTGGCAATTTTTTAACAGAATGTAGCAGTGCCTTGTAACGGAGTAAAATCTTAAGGCTAAGCATGTTAACATCGGTGATGCAATTTTACAATTGCCAGTAGTATAGTATATCAGACAGTAATACCACTATATTCATGAAACCGGATATTACTAGTGCAAAATATGAAGTGAAGCTATTGACCTGACCTTGCCATAGGCTTTACTTCAAATCGACTTATATATGGACAAAGGATGGAAAGTTTGCAAAATTAGTGAACTTGACCTGTACACTGCATCAACTTATAGGCCAGAAAATACGGTAAGCTGTGTGCGTAATATTAACTTGGCCCCACTTCCATACAAAAAATATTGACCTGAATATGTGCTCATGTTAGTATTGTGCCTCTGTTAAGTCTTGAAACAGCTGGATTTAAGACCAGCATATTCTGGCTAATTAGGTAGTAACATTGGTTAGTATTGCTTAACCCACCCCCCAATAACACATTCATGATATTAGTAAAAACATGGTTTTGGACAGGAACACAACTTTAACTTTATACATATCCTTGACTTCAAATGGACTTTGTTTGCTTTATAACAGATCATCTCGTCGCCAACTTTCCCATATGAATCTATACTGATAGGTAGGCTTGTGTGTCCGTCGAAGGAGTTCCTGTATTTTACAGTATCTTCCTAATGGGTTTTCAAGTCCTTTTAGTGTAGAGTGGGTGGCAAACTGGATATTCTTGATGTAATTTATTAAATTTGTGGACAGTATCGTTTCAAGTGCTTCAAATTCGCAGCCTTCACAATTCATCGTCAACAGATCAACTTCAAAAAGTCCAACTCCAAGTTTCATCAGAAATTCAGTAGCATTAGTAATGTACAAAGGTGTTTTGCCATTGGCTCCAGAAAATTTGGAAGTTGCACATGCATTATTGCCTTCAATGTTGACCATTACAACCTCATTTTTGATTCCAAGTCCAACATTCACAACTGTTACTCTAGAATTGTTTTTGAATTTTTCTTTTAGGATGTTAGTGTATTCTTCCAGCGGTTCAAGAATAATATAACGTGGGTTATAAAGCTTGACAAATTCAAACGCATCGTTTCCTTTATTTCCTCCAGCTTCAATTAGAACTGCGTTCTTGTTCTTCAGATAGCTGTGATGAGTTCTTCGTATGTGTTCATCCTTGCCCCAGAAACGAGATCCATTCTTTTCTCGATCACTTACAGCATTTTGTAAACAAATAGCGGCCCTATTTTCTTCTTCTTGTGTAAAATTGATATTCCGAGGGCCAATCCCGACAAATGAAACTGGTCCGTATCTCTCTGACAAATGCTGCAATAACGCTTCTTTGTCATCAGCCGAAGATGTGTTACTCTTTGTGCTCACAAACTGAAGAGTATCCACCAATTCTGGAAGATCATTCATATGGAATACGGCATCACGTATCTCCATTCTTCTAATGTCACCACTTTTTTCCCTCATGTGAATATATAGAAATAATAATACACCCACAAGTACTGCAGGAATCGCCAATTTTTTGGAGCAATGCATATTTAGGATATGTTCACCACAATGATTTGGCTTCCTGTGAAAGAAATAACAGAATTATTACCATAAATATTATGACCTCAGTAACAATAGTAATAATAATATAATAATTAATAATAATATCTAATAATTGTATATTATGATCATGATGAAAAAGTTAAATTATTAGTCAGATTGGCCACATTTTCATTCTGGACAAACTGGACATCACAATAAGTTACAGACAAGACTAGTGGTGTACTAAGGGTAAATGGTGCCTGGGGCAATGATGATAGCCCCTCCCAGGATATTCTTTCAATTTAATTTTTATCAGCTCTTCTTGAGCCCCATGACTTCTGGTACCCACTTCAACCGTCTTGTATACCAACCTACTTCTCATAAGGGGGGCCCCAAGTGGCAGAGTGGTCTAAACCACCCTACATTACGGATCACTGCCATCTCACCTCAGTCTGTGAGGGTTCGAGTCTTGGATTCAGCCAATGTAGGTATGTGAGAAAGCTTGCCAGTAGCTTTTCGTGAGTCTGTGGTTGTTTCTGGGGTTTTCTTGGGTTCTTCATCCACCATTAATATTGGCCGCCATGTATAGCCTATCTTGTGCTGAAAAATGGCATTAAACCCCCTACTACTACTTCCCATAAGTACGCTAAAAAAAAAATCCAATTTTGAGAAGAAACAATTTTAGTGTAGACAGTCTAATAATATTAACTGATATTAGTAAAATATGTTGCTGAAAGTATTCGATACTTTTCATTCCAGCAATTAAACAGTTGCTGTAGAGCTCAATGCCCATTTAATATGCCAGTGCAAGTGAAATCATGCTGAATGGAATACTGTCTTCTCATTGGTTAAAAGAAAATGACATCCTGCATTTATTTATAACTTATTTTCACTTGGCTAATGAGAAAGTAGTACTCAATTCCAGCGTGTTATTCTTGTGGGCACAATCATGGCTATGTCAAACAGTATCATGGGAAAATGGTCTGACATTTCGTAAAGGTACGACAGTAAGCCAAACTTTGGATATGCTTACAAAGTCGAATGCCTGAGCTAAACAACGATAACAATCTTATTACCCTATTGCTTGAATTAACATGTGTTTTGCAAAAAAGAAGTGTCCTTCCTTGTTAGTTATTATACAGTACATGTATGACAGGTCAATTGTAAGCAACGATACAAGCCACTGTGGCTCAATGTTTGTCAATCATTTTCATTTTCAGCACGACTAGGATGGGTGCACCTTTTTAACTAGTTTTTCTTTACCTTAAAATGTCTTTTTCAAAAAGTATTTTAACTGTTGCATTACTTATTTTTCTCTCAAGTGAGAGGAAAAATATATTTTGTGTAAGCTATTTTTTATATTAAAAATTGCCCTCCCCCTTATGTGGTTGGTGTTTGATGACAGAATTACCTCACAGACAGAAACATTTGATAATCAATGGAAAACAACAGAATAGGTGATATATGCTAATATTATACCTATCCAAACCAACACCCAAGAAGGGGAAATCTAAAATCTGATTGTGTAATTTGGATTTGGGACTAGCTGCACTGCCATTTAATCTTCTGTGTCCACAAGAGTCGGAATAAGACAATATCTCTGAAATCACCTTATCTGTACTAGGCCAATAATTGTACACAAGAAGTGTAGACATGTTCCCACCCCGCAGCTTGATCAGTCTTTTATCACACATCATTTATCACCTCAGAGAAAAAGAAAAAAAAAGACTTATAATGCTACACATATCCATTCAACAGATAGTAAGATAATTATGTATAACTCTTGTACAGCTCTCATATGAATCAATTCCAGCAAATCAACCTTTATTTTTGGCATTACCATCACAAAGACTTTCATAACAGCACTCCATCTGGTAGGGATAACAGGCAAAAATTAAAACTTTCATCTCAGGTTAATAAATATGGTATTTTTGAAAAGGTCAATGCATCAGAAATAACAAATTTGCAAAAAAGTATACTCCCTTTCAAGATTTTTGCTTATAGCAATTGCAAACACCTTATTTCATTGTCTGCCAAAGAAAAAAGATCTCCAAAAAGTGTTAATTTTCTGTTTAGCATATATGTTAAATCCAAATCCAGTAATAAATGGAATGGTTTTTTCTGTGTTAATTAATGAAAGTCACTAGAGAATATAACCAGACTGTTCTTGAGGTATAATTTACAAATGTATGTGGTATATAAAAGAAATATTGGCGAAAATGTGCCGCAGCAAATTAAGAATTTAAAGCTTTAATTATGCAGGATTTACAAATCTGAGTGTATGACCAATCAAAATGACAAATTATGTGTAAAGAATATCTTTATTCATGTTTTATTCATGTGAAAGTGAAAAATAAAATGGATTAGTAATACACACCACACCCTTACTTTTCCAAAACAAATCTGTAAGGACAATGTAACAAGACAATAAGAGAAACTGCTCCAGTGGCCTAGTTAGAGTGTTTGCCGCAGAAGCAAGAGGTTGTGGGTTCGATCCCTGATCGAGTCATACAAAAGACTTACAAAAATATCAGCTTAATGCTCAGCATTAAGACTAAGAGGTTAGTGTTAGGACTGGTCGGCCTGGTGTCAGGATGTGACTGTGTGTGACATTATGTTACATGGCTGTGGCAAGATGCCCTAATGCTAGACATCACCATAAACTGCCACCCTGCAGACATTGTAGCGATATGACTGATTTTTTTTAAAGCTACGTTAAAAATCCTAATCAAACAAACAAAAATGAGGATTTATTCCTTTCAAATGACTACCTGTATGATAGACTAATTTATGTAAAAATATTGTTTTATTACTTAAAGTTATATAAAATTAAAAATTCTCTTAAATGAAGACCAGAAAAAAATTCCTTATATGTAAGTCTCACATTTTTTAATTAGACTGTAATGTTTATAAATTCAATATCATAGTTGGGTAGTGATTATATTGCGCGGAAAATACATACCACGATTCTGTAAATTGTGGAGTTTTGATGAGAAAACAGACCATGTGGTCCCATGACACAATATTAGCCATTCCTCAAATACGAACAAAACATGGCAAGCGAGACAGACAGGAGGAGACCAGATTTGGGTTGCACATTCAAAAGTTGAATCTGCTTCCAAGATATGCTCATAATTATATCTGTTGAAGTATGCCTTAACAATGTGGTTAAGACATTACAGCAGAAAAATACAGCAGTAAGAAGGTGTTCATAATTTCCTATTCGCAAATTTCAACAAACAAAACAATGTAATTTTAAAAATAAATATGATGCATTGTGTGCTGTGCAAAAATGTGATAATGATTAAATGTTGGTGCCCAATGCAAAAATTACATTTTTTTTGCCGCAATGCAATAAATTCATTTAAGAAGTATGAGGTTAAATTGTATATGTAAATAACATATTCATTACATACCTACAACACAAACATAAACACACATGCACTCACTCACACACACACACACACACCTAAGCCTAAGGATAGATATCTTGTAAAATATAGATCAAGGAGAGATAGTACTGAATTATGGGCAAAGAGACTTGATCAGGGACCAACTTGTGTGTGAAACAATATCCATTACCGGGCAGGTGTAAAGGGCATTGAGAACGTTTTTAATCGGACGTAATTTAAGCATTAGCTTTTCACAAACAAAAAAAAAAAACACCCCACAAATAAATCTGCAACGCAGAAATCATTAAAAATTAATTTAAACGTTAAGAAGCATCCTTTTTATGATTTTATTATTTTAGATGTATGCTACAGTTAACGTATTTTCAAATCTGATAGTATATACATGCCTCGTTAAAATAGATTAAGTACTGTACTGGTCATTGCTAAAAAAATGTTTTTAAGCACAGCCCCAGGCTGATGACTTAAATCAACTCTCTAGCCCTGACTGAAATTTCACAAACCCAAACAGTTCACATCTGATAAATCTCAAGTCGGGATAAGAATGAAAAAAAAAATCCCAATTTTTCAGGGTATTTCCTCACCTACCTTCCTATCTCGTAATATCTCCTGATTTTTTGCAGAGAACTCCCGATTATTTCAATATGTCTGTCAATTTTCATTTCTCAGAAGAAGAAAACCATACATAAATAGATCTCAAGTGTGCAATCCACAGATGCCATATTATATTTTATCACTTGTGAATACTGTAGTGACATAATAATTAATATCACACGACAGATTTGTCTTCAGTAAATATATTCAGATCAAACATTATTCACATAAATTTCAGATTTTTTTAAACCACTACAAAAGTACTGTAGTAAAAAAATATTGTCACCAATTAGTTTAAAATCCATGAATGATCACAGTCAATGCTGCCTAATTTTCTCTGCAAACTTTATCTCCATTTCCGCCAAAAGAAACTCTGCCAGTTAACACCTGCCATTCCTCTACCATATATGTAAAGTTTCATTACCATGATTAAATTAAAATAAGGAATACAATAAAATATACATCGCAGTATATGTGCTCCTAAAGAATTAATTCAGAATTAATATTTTATTCAGTAAAGTGTATTACATATCTTAAGACTTAAACGCAAGGAAGTAAGGCTGGATATAAAATGTGGGAAAACAGTTGCCATATAGACGTTTGTTTGATATGGATTTTTCACGTAGCTTTAACAATTTTTTAGTCATATCGCTACGATGTATGCAGTGAGGCAGTTTATAGTGATGTCTAGCACTGAGACATCATGCCGCAGACATGTAGCATGATGTCTCACCCAGTCACATTATCCTGACACCAGGCCGACCAGTCCTAACAATAACCTCTTAATGCTGAGCGTCAAGCGAGGCAGCTGTTAGTACCATTTTTGTAAGTCTTTGGCATGACTCGGCCGGGGATCGAACCGATGACCTCCCGCTTCCGGGGCGGACGCTCTAACCACTAGGCCACTGGACGTACGGTAACGTTTGAATGCAGATTTGAACTGTTAAAATAAAGTCTTTGGCATGGATGTTGCAACAAAATTTGGCATCGTTTATTTGCCAATAAATTTCTGGTGCTTACATGTAGCAAATGGTTTCTTTGAATTATATCAGAGGGCAAGTCCTTTTCACAAGATAAGTGCAATGATAAGGATGAATTGTTAAATTTGTTACAATGCCATTATATTTGTGTACTTAATTCTAACCTCTAGTTATTATGCAGACCAGATTATGATACGGGTCTTGCCTTAGGGGATAATAAGGCGTATCACAGGGAGAAATGGCATGCCCCATGAGTGCTTGCACATTGGGGCAAGTGGGGGGGGTCAATAGTAGTGTTGTTCCGATTATCGATTATAATCAATCATCAGGTGGTTGAGGAAACCAATAAGATAATAGATTGTGAACTCCATAATTGATTGTGTGTAAAGGGAGACCACTTTTTAGGTGTATGCAAAGCACAAAGGTCAGAAAAACTACCAGCCAATAAAGTTGACCTGAAATTTATTAATTCCTTTCACAACTACAAATAAAAAACCTTGCGATTCATAACTAGGAACATATAATCATTATTACATGGTCAGGTTGTCAAATTGTAGAGTTAATAAAGTTAAGCACATTTTGTTCATTTGTTTCAGTTAAATTGCAACATCTTTTGTAGTATTTATAAACAATGACAAACAAAAAAAACCCATGTCCTTCTATACTTTAAATTATAGACACATCACATGTGAACGAAAGAATATCGGGGGATTGTAGCAGTATTTCAGTTACATATCTTATGACTTTATCAGCCATAAAAAGTTGCATTCATTTAACAAAGTTGTAGAAAAAAATTAACACCCAATGTAATATTATTGCCAGGTTAAAGTATACATATTATTAAAAGAGGTTACTCCTGTACATTTATAAACATATTGAGCTCTAGACCAAAGACATAACTGTTTAACAAAAATTAAAATTTGCTTAGTAACCGATTAAAATAGATGATCATTTGGTTAAGGGGAACTGATTATTGATTATGAATTTCTGACCGATTCCCATCACTAGTCAATAGTTGCCTCCCCCAATTTCTATTGTCAGCCAGTTAATCTGAAACTTTGATTTTATGTCTGACCTCTTTTCTTATAATCGCTGCTATTTAAACTGCCCATTTCCAATCATTACAGATTACCGTTTATACATTCTAGTAGTCATGTAACGGGCATAGACTAAACAAATTTTGTTTAATTTTTTTTTTAAGATTACTAAAAATTGTGTTTCCTCAAAACACGACCGTCTCAGGGGTTAAGAACCTTATTTTTTTTAGCAAAGCTTCCATTTCATTAAAGTCAGATCTCAATTTCACATAGGACAGTGGTGACTTGATTTAGACTGTGATCTTGAAAATGCATTACTCAATTCATCAGCACAATCAGGTGTCAAGCTGTCATATTTTTATTAGCACTGATGGTGTAGATTAAAGATCTGTGAATGGATTGTTGCATTTTGTGGTCACTTACTTTGCCTTCTGCCTATTTTTGTTACCTCATACATTTGACACTTTTTCCCAGGATTTAAAATATCCAATGGTATGTCTGGAACAGTCTCAACTTTTAGTCAAGGCCTAGCATTTGTGTATCCTAGAGCTGCTATTTTTCAGGATCCCTCTCGTAACATTCCTTTAAGAAATGATATTAGTACCGAGTGCTGTATGGTGTTGCATTGAAATAGAGTCACTTGTAATAATGTATCCATACTTTCATTGTGCATTTATCGTTTGGAAAAGAGAAACAAATGTTGTCCACAGCCTTTTCTTAATGTGCTATTTACACCTGTAAGCAATGCGAAATGGCCAGTCGAGATGCTGGAGTCACTACTATGACATCACATCAATAGAGTAGTCGAATAGATGCGGAAATTTTGCATATGAGGTCACGCAAATTAAGCTCATAGAACATATGCCAATATTTAAATATTGGAATTGCGGTCACATATGATACTTCAGAATAAGGTTTTCTTGTATAGTGCTTTTATTATTATTCTATATTTCCATTAGCTTCTGGTCTCCTTTAACATTTCCTATGTAAAGTGATATACATCACTGTATATAGTTTTTATCTTTATTTAATATTATTTATTTTTTGCAGTTGATTGATTTATAATGCATAGTTGGATTGTGCTGGCAGTATTTTTCCATAACAATATGTATTTATTTTTTAAAAAGGATAAAAAAATTTATAAAATCATAGTCAAATTAAGATGTTTTATGCATGTGGTATGCATACCACAACAGTCCAAGCTGTTAAGTAGCCTTAAAAACTGAATTTAAAAAAAAAATAATGATTGTCCTTTTTCAAACAGGACTTAGTATACATTTGTATAATTAATCTTTTTTTCTACATTAATTTCACGTCCAAAGTTATCAAGTAGGTTTGATTATTTTATAGCAGCAATAATAAAAACAAACTGCAGGTTACTGGTAGCGGTAGCAACAATATCTATATTCATTGCGTATATAGTTGATACGAAAGGACAATTTTTCAGTATATTTTTTTTTACAATAAATGATTTAAATCACCTTATATGTACTATAAATATCTGTATTTTTACTGTACAGATAAGGCGATTTCGTGTTGTCACAGATTTATTTGTATTTTAATGTTGAAACGTCTGATTCTGGATTGCTGCTCAAGTGAGAGAACTGACACTATTTCCAGTTAAAGATGATACGGGTGGGATGGGGGGGATACGTTGTAATACAGATTAAATCAATTCCCACGAAACGATATTTAAATAGAAATATATTTTTGGCACATTCCATATTATAGATTCATAAATCAACATAAAATAAAATTTCTCCCGCAGTAAATCCTGCATAGTCAACAAATTTTTTGAGTCGTATCCAATTCTTACCAATGACGTAAAGAAAGGTCTCCTTTGTGCTGGTTATACCGTAAGATTTTTCGCTGTTCTCAAATGTTTCCAGTCAATGTTAAAATAATAGGAAACCTGTAAAGAAGGGTACCCTCTCAAAAAAAAAAAAATCAGGATGATGGCACTCCGCCCGACTGTAAAGCATCTAAGTTATGTTGTGATCGCTAGATGCAACCTGTTGCGGTAAATAGGCGTAGTCGGGTTCCCTGCGTAGGCTTATGGACAATTCGGACCAAAGGCAAAGACAATTCGGCCCAACTTGGACCGAAAATTAGACAATTCGGCCCAACTTTAAAGACAATTCGGCCCAACTCGAAAGACAATTCGGCCCAACCAAAGACAATTCGGCCCAATTTTAAAATACAACTGACAAGTATTTATTTGTAACATATATTTTGACAAATTATTATATAATATGTTTTATAATAAAATTTGGAACATTTTGTGAACAAGATAAATGTTTTCCGAAGTTATAATCGTTAGGAAAAACCGAAGAAAGGAAGGAGTATAGTAGAGCTGTACGCTTGGTCTCATAAGGTAGGAAGGAAATCTAACTCGGGAAATGATACCACCATATAGTGCAGACTACATTCATCATCTGTCCGCTTATCAATACTCCTTCACCCCAACAAGTGCAACAAAATTACACAATCTGATTTATATTTTATATGGTAGAGTACAATACATGGTCAACATCGTTGACCAGATTCTGTTACTGTGATAAAATGTTAACCGTCAAGGTCCTGATTATAAATTCGTAGAATTAGCAGGTCATATCTTTAAAGAAAAGCTGTCAGTTCTTTCGGTAGATGTTATATTCCAAAGACTCTATTCATAGTTACGAAAATGATATTTTACGTCGGCTTTGTCTTACCAAGAGAAAAACGGTGTTCTTTTGTGGGATTTGTTCTGGTATTTCTCCTTTTGCATGTTTGGGAATTTTAATGACAATCGACTTAGAAGGAAAAAAAAGAGAAGCATATTATCCGTATCCAGAATTCACTAAACTCTACCATCAACCTCTCATTTTGCTAGGCCTACCCCTACTCCTCCGCTAGAATGGGGGGGGGGGGGATAAACTCACTCAAGTACCTAAATGTTAATACTTGCGTTCATGTAGAAATGCTTTACGAATGACCATGTAAATACTCCCATATTTCCTGTATTTACACATAAAAGAAAAATACTTCTATATTTTTGTTACCTTTACATAAACATGTAAAACGTACATAGGAAAATGCAAGAAGGACGGCAATTTTTTTCTTCTCATTTCAATACAAAATGAATGTAGATTATTTTTTAAACTTTACTCCATCACCTTAGATTCTCCAAACTCTCAAGAATCTGCTTTTCGACCCTGACAAACTTGCCAAATCATTTCGTTTTTCTGCTTGCCTGTAGACTGGAATTTAACATGCGCCAAAATACTTCTGTATAAAATTTTGAATTAGCATATTATGTTGTTAAACTTTCATGGCGATAATTAGAGAATCTGCTTTTCTTGCTTCAGCAAAAATTGCGGGTCCAATGCTATCTTTTACAAAATGTCTTAGTTCTAAAAAAAAAACTTTCAAGCTTTGCGTGCTGTTTATTTTTAAAGTAGTTGGTTTGTTGGTTTGTCGGATAGATAGATGGACGGACGGACGGACATACAGACAACCATAGACAGACATACAGACAGACATACAGACAGACAGACAGACAGATAGATAGACAGATATATAGATAGACAGATAGATAGATAGGCAGATAGATAGACAGACAGACAGACAGACAGACAGACAGACAGATAGATAGATAGATAGATAGATAGATAGATAGATAGATAGATAGATAAGAGCTCACTTGATCATGTGTGCGGTAAGAAATCTTTAATTCTAATCATTAATAAATGCTGATACTACTATATCTTGCTATATCTTGCCAGTGTTTCGACCTTCAGTGAGAATAAATTAATGTAGATTATTTTTGAACATACAGTAGGTTTGTGAAATGAACTGATTGTCATTTAATACGCTATCATTGCTTAATTTATCATTCCAATACCCCATCCACGTCTAAAAGTAGTCCACATATGACTGTTTAAAAAAAAGACAGTTTTCGGTTTTTAAATTTCCGTTTTTATGTGTATGTGAATTTATTTAAAACCTGCTAATTACTGCATTATCCTGGTCGTTCTCATGATTAATGAGATTAAAGAAATGGCACACAATTTGAGTAGTCAATCATTTAAAAGAACAATTCAGGGTGGGCACATATAGTTGGTTCGTATGACATATATTTAGTTTGGAGTTTGCATTATAATGGCAAATATGAACGATGGAGTGTCAAGGAAATAAGTGTGGTTCGGTACGATTTATAATCTGCGGAATATATAAACGACGGAAAAGCTGAGCGGTTAAAGATAGAATTTGTTGCTTATTTGTTTATTTTAAACCTATAATAGACACTTGTATATTTATGTAGTTATTGTCGAGAGAGAAAATACGTATTTGGTAATTTAGGAACAATTTTTAATTATTTCAATTTTTCTTTTGCATATGATCGTTTGTGCAAACACCAACACTGTAAATCTTAGGCATATCTTAAAATGTGTAAATGTTCCCCACACAGCACACGTTACTCAAGTAACTAGAACAATAACGGTTGTTTTCACCTCGGCGGTCGTAACCATGCACTGAAAATGCCCGGATGTGATAAAGTGTCCGGATTTCCAACCCAACCCATACTAAGTGTAACGCATGGGAGTATACCAAGCAGGGAACCAGACTGTAAATAGGCGTTACTACCGAATACTCGTACCGAACACAGCGCAATAACTATAAAATAAAATATATTTTAAAAGCAATTATATATATATATATATATATATATATATATATATATATATATATATATACATAACTAGATTTTTAATTAAATTAAAAAATTTAAAAAAATATTCTTTTTTAAATTTAAAAAAATTATGTAATAAAATCTTTAAATCAGTCTAATACTATCATTTTCTTCACCCAATTAAAAAAATGAAATAAACAAAAATAAAAAAAGGGGGAGGGGAAACATTCATGATACTAACATCTTCTGTACTACGAAGGGGACCATGGACTAGCTCTAGATGAAACAACTTTTACCTCGGACCTCAAACTTTATACTCTATGAGGAGGTCTAAATCCATCACCATCAGGCCCCATCGTTTAATGTGGCAGCAAATATAAATAATTAAGACACGATAGTTTATGCAGCCTATCATATTGATCAAAGACCAAAAGGCAAATTAAATACATGTTGTGCATATATGCACATTAAAGTGCAAGGGACATGGCACCATACCACTCTCAGCGACAAATTAAATTAACAGACATGCATGCCCCCATGGGAGATTACGTCTCTAAGTTAATCTCGCTAAACTCAAGGCAAAAACAAAAACACTGAATCTGTGCAAAACTATTTTGAATTTGATAAACGATATCAACATGCTTTACAATAACTCAAAAAAGAAAAAAAATGGTATAAATAATAACATATTAAAAAGAGAATACATGAAAGTATTGAATGAATAAACTTGACACATTCATATACTAATAAAATACAACAAAAAAAAACTGTGCTTTGGACAGTTACGAAAAGGACATAGATTACAAATGACTGAAGAGAATACATTTGGGGTGGTCACATAAAGCACATCAAAGTCAAAGAAGAGATTTATTTTTTTTAACAGTATAGTTTAAGTGGTTATGTAATGTGACTGATGTAATTAATCAAGGAATATTATTGCAAACATTGAAATATGATGAGATATTAAAAACTAAGTATCTATTAATATAATGCTGACAGCAACTACACCTTATTGCTGCCTATTAACAAATCAATAAATGCGCAAAAATAGAATATTACCATTTTTCCATGCACTGATTTTGAGATATCCAAAACCTAATGATGTAACAATACTACATAGCTATCCCCCAAACCATGACATGAATATTACCCTATTTCCAGGCACTGATTTTTGTTATCTCCAAAACCTGATGCAGTAACAATACTACATAGATCTCCTGCTATCCCCCAAACCCATGTAGTAACATTACTCTGTTTCCATGATAACAGTCTGACATTATTTTGTCATCTGCTAAGATTATTACAGTTGTGCCTCACACTGCCTCCATAATATGAAACAAAATTCAGTGTTGTCTTTCTTATAGGACATTACTGTTGTATTTAATATCAAATATAGTTAGTACTTGCAAATCCCTTCAAAGCAGTACAGTACAACCCGTCTTGAAAGACCACCATTTCTGTCATAAAATTATAGTCTCTCAAGTCGGGTGGTCTCTCATAACAGGTCACATTGCTATATAATCATTAAATTCATGCCTTGAAAATAAGGTCTCTCAAGACAGGTGGTCTCACATAGCAGTGGTCTTTCAAGACAGGTTTCACTGTATTACCATTTCAGTGGATAGACTATCTGCCTCAGATGCAGGAGGTCACAGGTTCAAACCCTGGCTGAGTCATACCACATATTTATAAAAATGGTACTAACAGCTACCTTGTTAGGTGCTCAGTATTAAGAGGTTAGTGTTAAGCTTAATCAGCCTTGTGTCAGGATAATGTGACTGGCCGGTACATCACGCTACATGTCTGTAGCATGATGTCATAGTGCTTGATATCGCTATAAACTGTCATACAGACTGTAACGTTGTCGAGCCGACCCTTTGAGATTAGGTAGGGTTTTGAAGAAATAACAAACACGTTTGTTTAAATAAAACTTATATTATAAAAAAAGAAAAACATCATGATAGGTATCTATATATGAAGAGCACACAATACACACAAATGAATCTACTACCCTACTATATGACGGTATACATACACTACTGTACTATATATATATATCTGTAGTCGTACGCTACTGTACTATATATCTATAGTCATACACTGCTGTACTATATATATCTGTAGTCATACACTACTGTATTATATATCTAGTCATACACTGCTGTACTATATATCTATAGTCATACACTACTGTATTATATATCTATAGTCATACGCTACTGTATTATATCTATGGTCATACACTACTGTATTATATATATATGGTCATACACTACCAATATCCAAAACGTAGCATGATATTGACTATTGATACGATATTCGTACCCCACACAACATAGTCAGTAAATCAAATCATAAGGTTTAATTGACTATAATCATACTATTCGTGTCAACACACAAAATATAATCAATAAAAACCAAACAATACTATCCAATTGACTTAACACGCTATTCGTGTTTTACATAAATAGTCAATAAAGCAAATGTAGGGTTCTATCGACTACAAACACGCTATTCGTGTTTTACATAAAGTAGTCAACAAAACAAAACTACGAGTGTTAACATTTCACTTCCTTCCGGTGCGACAGTAGTTCATTGTCCGTCTCCATTCCACCGGTTAACATTGGTCTTGAATACTCATCTATTCACACGACCGGCAAACTGAATATAAAAATGGACAATTGTCCAAATAATAAAAATGAATTTACGCAATACATAAAAACGAACGTGCTATTCCGAAACTGAACATTCAACTGAAACATTAAACCAAAAAGAATGTATTTAACTCACCCAACTTTTTGGCTCTAATATCTGACAAATGTAACGTTTAGAGGTCTGCTCTAATGTCCACTGTGTCCTAAAAAGACCCTGCACTGTACCTATATAGTAGTCGGCCGTACTTGTAAAAAGTAATTCGCGTGAAACCTTCATTATACGCGCGGCATGTGCGACTCGCTGTATAGGACAACTCAGAGGAGTATGGTGTACCCTCTACGCCATAACGGGTATTGCGTATCAGTGTCATAACAGCGAGTTTAAAAATAATAATTCATTAAATACAGAATAACGACAAACAAATTATGTAACAAAATTAGCAGGACTGATAAGCTTAAAATATAGATTAGAGGAGTATGGTGTATCCTCTATGCCATATCGGGCATTTCGTAACACAGACATCATAGCGATATGACTTAAAAATTGTTAAGTCTACATTAAAAATTACAATAACACTTACATAGTAACATTACTCTACTGATTATCAACTGTGACTACCTTTGCAAGTCAACATTGATGATGTCCATGCTCAATGTAGTAATGATAGAACCTATCATACAGCTATATAACAGAATAGGAAATAGAATAGGAAATAGAATAGGAAAATTCCATTTGAAGCTTAGAATTTTAAGTCATACACAATGATGTATGAGTATTTAAAGCAAATATGCATTCCCAATGATGGAATTTTCAATTCTACACTAAAGAGCATGATGGAATTTTTTTGCTCACATTTGTTAGCACAAAAGGGTAGTCAATGTCAAAAATGCATACTGCAAATACTGTTGTAACTTTCAAGCTGCGAAACAACCATTGAAAATTTCCTTACCATAGCATAGCGCATAGTAAGTTAGATTTACACTAAAATATTGAGACTAACCTTCAGTGACATTTAAAATATTTCAGCTTTCAAAGCCAAGTGCCAGTAGTTAAAATGGCTATAACAATTGCAATACACTGTGTCTGAATTGTGTACTGAATATTGCTTGTGCAATGATACACATATCAATAGATCACAAGTCCACTTTTATTGGTCAGATTAATTAAGACAGCCTGGCAAATAATAACATAGTTCTCAATTCAGCAACATTTGATTACTTTAAAAGAATGCCGTGAACATACATTTTTCTAAACAACAATTAACTAAGTACAACCGCTTTTTCAACTCAGAATTTGATTATAAATGATGTTCATGTAGCCTAAGGTCAGTCAGTGTGAAACATGGTTGTGGGACTTACACTGCTGCTCAATTGAGTTGTAAATATGATTGCAAATACAATTTTTAATTTGATATTGAAGGAAATTTCAAGTGATGGTACAAACAAGTTTATGATATTTTTTGTGCACTTTGCTCCCAGTAAGTTGTCAATATACTCAGAGGTCATGATAAAGGTCAGGTGTGAAACACACGCACTCTAACTTTGTCTGGTTTTCTAAAGTGGAATATACCAATTAATGTGAGAATATTACTATATTTCCTTGCTGGAGTCCACTCAGGTAATTAGGATGCATGGAATTTAAAATCAGATTTACCTTCTTCATGCTGGGATCAGCCTGGCATAGGTATGATGAGACCAGCCCAGAATACACTATAATTCTTAGATCAGCCCAGAATATGCTCTAATGCTTGGATCAGCCTGGCATAGATACGCCGAGAGAAGCCCAGAATACACAATAATGCTGGGATCAGCTGAGATCAGCTCAGAATACTAATACAGGGATCAGCCTGGAATTGATAAATTGAGTGTAGCCTAGAATACACTATAATGCTGGGATCAGCCTGGCATATATATAAGCTGAGAAAAGCCCAAACTACAGACTATGCTGGGATCAGCCTAGCATAGATTGGAAATCATCGTAATCATGTACAATGTTTAATTCAGTTTCTAGCTCATGTGGAACCCCTATATAATTTTATTTAAGTAGTAGTTGTAGGATTTAACAACATTTTTCAGCACAAGATATGCTATACATATATCACCATGTATAAAAATACAAACTTCTACAATGATAACTTGTCATTCTGTAGTTATAACAATACAAACTTCTACAATGATAACTTGACATTCTGTAGTTATAACAATACAAACTTCTACAATGATAACTTGATACATGTATTCTGTAGTTATAACAATACAAACTTCTACAATGATAACTTGATACATGTATTCTGTAGTTATAACAATACAAACTTCAACAAAGATAACTTGACATTCTGTAGTTATAACAATACAAACTTCAACAATGATAACTTGACATTCTGTAGTTATAACAATACAAGCTTCTACAATGATAACTTGACATTCTATAGTTATAACAATACAAACTTCTACAATGATAACTTGACATTCTGTAGTTATAACAATACAAACTTCTACAATGATAACTTGACATTCTGTAGTTATAACAATATAAGCTTTTACAATGATAACTTGACATTCTGTAGTTATAACAATACAAACTTCTACAATGATAACTTGACATTCTGTAGTTATAACAATACAAACTTCTACAATGATAACTTGACATTCTGTAGTTATAACAATATAAGCTTTTACAATGATAACTTTACATTCTGTAGTTATAACAATACAAACTTCTACAATGATAACTTGACATTCTGTAGTTATAATAAAACAAACTTTCACAAAGATAACTTGATATTCTGTAGTTATAACAATACAAACTTCTACAATGATAACTTGACATTCTGTAGTTATAACAATATAAAATTCTACAATGATAACTTGACATTCTGTAGTTATAACAATACAAACTTCTACAATGATAACTTGACATTCTGTAGTTATAACAATACAAACTTCTACAATGATAACTTGACATTCTGTAGTTATAACAATATAAGCTTTTACAATGATAACTTTACATTCTGTAGTTATAACAATACAAACTTCTACAATGATAACTTGACATTCTGTAGTTATAATAAAACAAACTTTCACAAAGATAACTTGATATTCTGTAGTTATAACAATACAAACTTCTACAATGATAACTTGACATTCTGTAGTTATAACAATACAAACTTCTACAATGATAACTTGACATTCTGTAGTTATAAAAATACAAACTTTCACAAAGATAACTTGATATTCTGTAGTTATAACAATACAAACTTCTACAATGATAACTTGACATTCTGTAGTTATAACAATACAAACTTCTACAATGATAACTTGACATTCTGTAGTTATAACAATACAAACTTCTACAATGATAACTTGACATTCTGTAGTTATAACAATACAAACTTCTACAATGAGAACTTGACATTCTTTAGTTATAACAATACAAACTTTCAAAAGATAGCTTGACATTCTGTAGTTATAACAATACAAACTTCTACAATGATAACTTGACATTCTGTAGTTATAACAATACAAACTTCTACAATGAGAACTTGACATTCTGTAGTTATAACAATACAAACTTCTACAATGATAACTTGACATTCTGTAGTTATAACAATACAAACTTCTACAATGAGAACTTGACATTCCTTAGTTATAACAATACAAACTTTCAAAAGATAGCTTGACATTCTGTAGTTATAACAATACAAACTTCTACAATGATAACTTGACATTCTGTAGTTATAACAATACAAACTTCTACAATGAGAACTTGACATTCTGTAGTTATAACAATACAAACTTCTACAATGATAACTTGACATTCTGTAGTTATAACAATACAAACTTCTACAATGAGAACTTGACATTCTGTAGTTATAACAATACAAACTTCTACAATGATAACTTGCCATTCTGTAGTTATAACAATACAAACTTCTACAATGATAACTTGACATTCTGTAGTTATAACAATACAAACTTCTACAATGATAACTTGATATTCAGTAGTTATAACAATACAAACTTCCACAAAGATAACTTGACATTCTTTAGTTATAACAATACAAATTTCTACAATGATAACTTGACATTCTGTAGTTATAACAATACAAACTTCTACAATGATATCTTGACATTCTTTAGTTATAACAACACAAACTTCTACAATGATAACTTGATATTCAGTAGTTATAACAATACAAACTTCTACAATGATAACTTGATATTCAGTAGTTATAACAATACAAACTTCTACAATGATAACTTGATATTCAGTAGTTATAACAATACAAACTTCCACAAAGATAACTTGACATTCTTTAGTTATAACAATACAAATTTCTACAATGATAACTTGACATTCTGTAGTTATAACAATACAAACTTCTACAATGATATCTTGACATTCTTTAGTTATAACAACACAAACTTCTACAATGATAACTTGATATTCAGTAGTTATAACAATACAAACTTCCACAAAGATAACTTGACATTCTTTAGTTATAACAATACAAATTTCTACAATGATAACTTGACATTCTTTAGTTATAACAATACAAACTTCTACAATGATAACTTGACTTTCTGTAGTTATAACAATACAAATTTCTACAATGATAACTTGACATTCTTTAGTTATAACAATATAAGCTTTTACAATGATAACTTTACATTCTGTAGTTATAACAATACAAACTTCTACAATGATAACTTGACATTCTGTAGTTATAATAAAACAAACTTTCACAAAGATAACTTGATATTCTGTAGTTATAACAATACAAACTTCTACAATGATAACTTGACATTCTGTAGTTATAATAAAACAAACTTTCACAAAGATAACTTGATATTCTGTAGTTATAACAATACAAACTTCTACAATGATAACTTGACATTCTGTAGTTATAACAACACAAACTTCTACAATGATAACTTGACTTTCTGTAGTTATAACAATACAAACTTCTACAATGATAACTTGACATTCTGTAGTTATAACAATACAAACTTCTACAATGATAACTTGACATTCTTTAGTTATAACAATACAAACTTCTACAATGATAACTTGACATTCTGTAGTTATAACAATACAAACTTCTACAATGATATCTTGACATTCTTTAGTTATAACAATACAAACTTCTACAATGATAACTTGACATTCTTTAGTTATAACAATACAAACTTCTACAATGATAACTTGACATTCTGTAGTTATAACAATACAAACTTCTACAATGATAACTTGACATTCTTTAGTTATAATAAAACAAACTTCTACAATGATAACTTGACATTCTGTAGTTATAACAATACAAACTTCTACAATGATAACTTGACATTCTGTAGTTATAACAATACAAACTTCTACAATGATAACTTGACATTCTGTAGTTATAACAATACAAACTTCTACAATGATAACTTGACATTCTTTAGTTATAACAATACAAATTTCTACAATGATAACTTGACATTCTGTAGTTATAACAATACAAACTTCTACAATGATAACTTGACATTCTGTAGTTATAACAATACAAACTTCTACAATGATAACTTGACATTCTGTAGTTATAACAATACAAACTTCTACAATGATAACTTGACATTCTGTAGTTATAACAATACAAACTTCTACAATGATAACTTGACATTCTGTAGTTATAACAATACAAACTTCTACAATGATAACTTGACATTCTGTAGTTATAACAATACAAGCTTTTACAATGATAACTTTACATTCTGTAGTTATAACAATGCAAGCTTTTACAATGATATCTTGACATTCTGTAGTTATAACAATACAAATTTCTACAATGATAACTTGACATTCTGTAGTTATAACAATACAAATTTCTACAATGATAACTTGACATTCTGTAGTTATAACAATACAAATTTCTACAAAGATAACTTGATATTCTGTAGTTATAACAATACAAATTTCTACAATGATATCTTGACATTCTGTAGTTATAACAATACAAATTTCTACAATGATAACTTGACATTCTGTAGTTATAACAATACAAATTTCTACAAAGATAACTTGATATTCTGTAGTTATAACAATACAAACTTCTACAAAGATAACTTGATATTCTGTAGTTATAACAATACAAACTTCTACAATGATAACTTGACATTCTGTAGTTATAACAATACAAACTTCTATAATGATAACTTGACATTCTGTAGTCAATTACTATACATTATTGTATCCACTGAAATGATTGCATTCATGAGTGTCAAATGAACAACAGGTAAACAATTCCTTACTGCCATTCACCTTTTATCATGTATCCATAGGTGTCCACTGACTTTGTTACCACAATAATAAAACTTGACAAATCATATCAGTACTTTTTTATACATATATAAAAGCATTTAGCATGTATGAGAACTTCTTAAATATGCCACATACTTAATTATATTTAAGATAATGCCTGAATACATGTATATATAATTCAATATTTGCTGGTAGAACAGTTACACCTGTTAAATGCTTCTGGTTATTGACTTTTTTTTTGAAAAGATATGACTTTTAAAAAAAATCATATCTGGATATAAGAAAGATGTCATTTGTACTTCATGTTTTTCATCCGGAAGATGATGATGATGATGAGAGAGAGAGAGAGAGAGAGAGAGAGACAGAGACAGAGACATCAGCAGTCTGGCACATTACACTGAACAATGTACATTGCTATTGACAGTAATGGATACCATTGTGAGATCTGATGTTTGTAAAGAAGCAAAGAACAGTGGGCTGTTGTTGTTGTTGTAGAGTTTAGCAGCATCTGTCAGCACAAAATAGGTTATACATGGTGGCCAGTATAAATGGTAGAAGAAGAACCGTGAAATCTCTGGAAAGGTGCACCAACCCACGAGAAGCTACTGGCAAGCTTTCTCACATATCAACATTGGCAAAACTCCGAGACTTGAACCAGCGCAGACATAAGTGAGATAGCAATGATCTGTAATGGTGAGTGTTTTAGATCACTCTGCCACTCAAAGCCCCAACTACAGTAAGTGTCAAAATACTGTCTTGAAAATTATATAAAACATCATATATAGATTGTGTCCTGACTTTTAAATTTATACCTAAAAGATTGAAACTTTTTAAAAATTGCTCAAAACAGTAATGTCTTGGAAGAATCAAACTGTCCAACAAAAAATAAATATCACATCACACAAGTCTTACAAATCTAAATTGATTTGTGTTTTATGGTTATTTTTTTTTTTGGGTGGGTGGGTGGGTGGGGTTAACCAGATAGATGCCCCACCCCTCGATTTCAATAAACTAAAAAGAAAGTATTTATATATGAGTGTGTTCCCCCTGATGTGTTGTTTATGTAGTTTGTTTTATTTCTCATTTACATGAGCCTTGCATTTAGTTTGTCCCATCGGGATTATACAATTTTTTGAAGTGGGTATGTTTTGGTTCCTTAATGTTACTATAAGGAGTGTTTTTCACCTATCCAATCTCCCTTCTCTTAAATTTGTTTGGTTGACCCTGACTAGGGGTCCCCTATATCCGGTTTATGCTATTTTGTGTGTTTGCTATATATATATATGTATGTATGTCTATATGTATAAGTGTGTATGTGTATATATATATATATATATATATATATATATATATATATATATATATATATATATATATATATATACTAGTTTCGTTCATCTGCAGAAAAGTAGGTGGGCTCTTGCAAACAGCCTGGCAAGATATTTATCACTCAGGACAGTAAATGTAAAACTTAATACACGCAGACTCAAGAAACGGATAAAAACCTACAAAAGCAGTTACGTTACATTTTTAAACAGAAAAAACTGATGTCCTGAAAATCTTAGGAAGACCCAAGGTTCTACATTGGAATGTATGTCCTTAAAACATTAACATCCGTTTGTAAATATTTTTGAATTTCTTTTTCGTTTCCTAATCCTAAAGTTAGAGTTAGGTAGGTACCGAATATAATTCATAACATTATATTCGGCGAATATAATTCATAACATTATATTCGGCAACCATACTGACATGCATGATACGAATCATAGATGTGATTCGGGGTTCATACAAATAATCATATTTGTAATATTAACGCATTTGTGACAAATAAATTAATCTGTAACAGAAATTTCTATTTTGCAAAAATTGCAAATTTGTAGTAATTATATTAATTTGTGACACAACTATTTTGTAAAAAAATGAAGCAAATCATTTCCTGAAGGACTGGTACAGTGTAAAAGTACAGTGGAATGTTACAACGGCAAATAATACCATAGTAATTCGGTATAGCGGTCACACACACACACATGCACACACACACTATAAACACGCACATACATACATACATACATACATACATACATACATACATACATACATACATACATACATACATACATACATAAGAAACTTGTTCGCATTTCTCTCTCTCTCACACACACACACATACACACAGACATGCACACATCTAAGTGTTTGTGTTTTAATCATGACATGCGTTGCAATGCCACGGAAAGAAAGAAAGTGTTTGTGTTTTAATAGACTATTTGACTGGTTTCTGGGAAGCATCTCAGATTATTTAGTGGTATTTATGAAGACCACAATAAGTGGTTACTTTACCGAAGGTTTAGGTGGCATAATTGATTTGACAGCGAAAGTAATGCTTTGTAACGACTATTACAAATTCACACCGCGATTGTTTGACGTAACCAAGGCGTTAACCAAACATAACTAAGTAAACATGACGTATCTAAGGCGCCTACAGTTCACACCGAACACACGCGAAATTAGGTATCGCTACCGATTATAAATTTCATACAGCTGTTGATTTACGTCATCATAGTTTTAGCCAATCCAGACCGTGTTCGATCACTTGACGTATTTAAGGTGCCTACCGTTACTGTTCGATCACGTGACGTACAAATTCACACCGCGATTGTTTGACGTAACTAAGGCGCGAACCAAACGTAACTAAGTAAACATGACGTATCTAAGGCGCCTACAGTTCACACTGAACACACACGAAATTAGGTATCGCTACAGACCGGGTTTGATCACGTGACATATTTAAGGCGCCTACTGTTCGATCACGTGACATATCAAAGGCGCCTACAGTTCACAGCGAACACACGGTAAATGTCGCAAAACTATATGAAATACACACATTTGTTAATTGTACAATTTAAATGGTTGTACTAATTCAGAAACCTTCGCGGGCGTGCACAGAACAACTCACCAAAGTTTGATCGCAATCGGATGAATGGTATTGGAACGCATACAACACAAACAAACAAACAAACATTCATTTATATATATATATATGTATATATATATATATATATATATATATATATATATATATATATATATATATATATATATATATATATATATATATATTTATATATTTATATATAGATATATATATATAGATATATATATATATATATATATATATATATATATATATATATATATATATATATATATATATATACTTCTTTGTGTTTCTGTTAGGATAGCTTTTTCTTGTCAAATTTCCCAGTTGTCTATCAGTGACCTCGACCTATAAACAGATCGTCACTTGTTTATTGCATTCCATCCATTTCATCATTATCATCCTTGTCTTGATCATGTGCCAATGCCTGTGTCTCCGCAAAACATTTCCTGGTCCATTCTGTGATGTTGTCAGTCCACTTTTTTCTCTGTCTACCTCTCCTTGTACCAACTTGGACACTGCCCTGCAGTACTGTTGTGCATAGACTGTTGGCTCTAGTGACATGGCAATACCATTTCAGCTTTCTCTTTTCGACAGCAGTGAGGAGGTCTTCATAATGGCCTACTTTGTGCCTGGTGGTAACACACTTCTTCATCTGTGATGTGGTCCATGTAAGAGATGCCAAGGATGGTTCTGTAGCATCTCATTTCAAGTGCCTGGATTCATCATTTTAATTGTGCTGTCAGGGTCCAGGCCTCACATGAATACAGAAAGATTGAGATGACTAGTGCTCTCAAAAGTCTGATTTTAGTTTTCAGACAGATTCTTGTCTCTCCAGATGGGTCTTAGCTTTGACATGGCTGCTGTTGTTTGTGCTGCTCATGACAAACTGTCTGCTATTGATCCCTCTTTGGTGATTATGGAGCCAAGATATTTGAACTCGCTCACTGTTTCACGTTCCTGTCTTCTGACTTTAATCTTGGTTGAGATTTGTTTGCACTATTTGTCATCAGCTTTGTCTTCTCTGTGGTTATCTCCATATCAAATCTGAAAGATGTTTCATCCAAGTTCTTCACTAAGGTGGCAAGCTCATCTTAACTACCTGCCAGCCCATCAATGTTGTCTGCAAAGCGTAGGTTGGTGATGTTATGCCTTCCAATGCTAACTGTCCCACAGTGGTTTTCCAAAGATTCGTTCATGATGCCCTCTAAGTAGATGTTGAAAAGCATGGGTTGCAGGAGACAGCCTTGCCGTACTGTAACTATTGTCTTGAACCAGGCCCCCACTGCACCTTGAGCAATTACTGCACTAGTAGCCTTGGGCTATAGCTGCTTGATGGTATTGGTAATCTATTGTACCATGTACTTCTCTAGAATGCCTCAAGCCACACTCTGTCAAAAGCCTTTTTGAAATCTGTGAACACATGATAGATGACTTGTTGATGTTGTAAGTACTTTTCACACATAACCCTAAGATTGAATATTTGTTATGTTGTGCTTCTTCCACTCCGGAACCCTGCCTGTTCTTCAGCGATTATTTCTTCTGCTTGTTGGTTCCGTCTGTTCAAGATGATCTTCAGCCTCACCTTACTAGCATGGCTGATCAAACTGATACATGTAGTAGTTTTGGCACAGCTGGAGATTGCCATTTTTTGGGGAGTGTTATAATCAGTGACTGGGTCCACTGTGTTGTCCATTCGCCTGTCTGCCAGATCTTGATGCAGATTTTTGTTAGTAGCTCTATCACTGATTCCCCACCATTCTTGATAAGTTCAGTTGGGATGTTGTCTACTCCAGCTGCTTTCCCATTCTTCAGTGCTCTTATTGCTGACTCCACCTCTTCTCTGAGAATGGGAAAATCATCATCATTTGTGGAGTTTGGAACTTCGAGCACCTCTGTGTCTCTTGTGGACGGATGGTTGTAGAGTTCTTTATAAAACTCAGTGGATCTTTCTGCAATGTCACTTGCTTTGTGAGGTATTTTCCCTTTTTGTCTTGAATAGTACTGACACCTGGTTGCTTCTGTCTGGTGAGGTCTTTCACAATTTGGAATGCCTTTTTGCTGTTATTCTTTATCAGACTGTTCTCTATTTCTGTGCACTTTTGTCCAATCCAATCTTGTTTTACTTTCGTCAAGCTTTTTTCTGATATTCTTGTTTATTTCTCGGTACACCACTGCCTCTTTTGTGTGTCTGGTGTTTTTTTTTCTTAGGTCTCTTCGGGCATCACACCGATTCAGAATCTCTTTTGTAACCCAGGGGTTTTCTTTGGGCGATGGAGGCCGATGATGTCTTTGGCAGCTGTTGTCATGACTGTGTTGAAAGTGTCTGTTGTCACAGAATTAGGCGAAAATTTAATTTATTTTCTAATTGATTTACAAACTAATCTCACCATTTTTTTTTGTTTCGTCGTACATACGTTGCCTGGGGTGAATAAGTGGTTTTTCCCAAGGTAAGCGGCGTGTAACGATTTGCATGTGCCTGATTTTGAATTACATGAAATCCGGAACATTTAGATTCACAGGGTGCACGGTAATCTTGCCGTGATTTCTGCTCACCTATTTGAGGGTATATAAAGCAGAATATTTATGATCAATATTACGGGACCTAAAGTATCTAATCACAGGATAGATAGCTCGTCTTTCAATCTCCAGCCAAAGGGGTGAGTGTTAAATTTATATTTCGTTTTATTGTGAATTTTATTCAGTTTATCATTTTCATATAATGATGCCTTTATTGCAATGCAGATTTTAAACGTGAATATTTGGAATTACTAGTCACTATTAGACTTTAAATGCAATAGCGTGATCTAAGGTTTAGATTATTTTTTGAGACAACTATTATTAGTCTGGTTTCTTTATTGTAGCTGATAACGCATCTGATAGCATCTCTGATAGTATCTCTGATAACGCATCTGAAAACATCTCTGATAACGTCGGCTGATAACATCTCTGATATCGTAGCTGAAATTGTTGCTGATTTATTGTGCAATCGAATTGAAGTATCTGACTGTCTGTCTGTCAGATTGTCTGTCCGTCTACATCTGTCGTGACGTGTAAATATCCGGAAAGCTAGAAGTCCGAGTGTCGGAGCTGTCTAGAGTTGTAAACATCCGGGGCGACATCTAGGGTATTGAGGAACGTTGGTTCTAGTAGATGTTGTATGCTGTCTGTACGTATAACTCTGGTGGATCCGTGAAGGGCAAACGGCCGATAAAAGTATTGGTCAACCCTAGGTCTTCGGGGAAACTGGGCGGCGATTCAACAGGTGGTGAATCGTACGGTTATACAGGGTCGAGACACATGTGTGTGTTGCAATTGTAGTACAATTGAATACATTGTTGTATTTACATGGTTACTTCAAATCACAATAGTATTTCAAGGCATTGCATGAATCTCAATAAAAGCTACCAACTTGATTGAATACATGTATATGTTCGTGCTAGTTGTCGCAATCCATACGTGCGATAGTATAGTTTGATGTTTGTGTTTATTATCGTAATTTATACTTACGTTAATATAACTTTTGTAAAGGTTCTTTGGATCTGTGTATAGTACAAGAGGTTCCTTTGTATCTGTGTTTTATTTTGTATTAATATTTCATTTATTCATGTATTGTGAATGGTTGTGAGTGTAATTGTGGGTTGAACGCATGAGTTATTGTGTTGATACATCATTATTTTTCATTAATAATTTATTTCATAAATTTATATTTTCTTTCACATATTGTGTTTGTGTTGTTCATTTAATCCACCATCCTCTCGGTAACAATTCTGTTACATCTGTCATCATTTTATCATCAACATCCATCACAAGAAGTGGAGCAAATTTTCCTCCATTGTAGCTTGGTATGACTTGCAGATGTTAGGGTTCTTCAGTTGTTCAAGTTTTTCATCCGTTTACTTTTATTAATTTTGTTTTCTCTTCAAACTTTGGTATACTTCATTGTTATTTATTTATCATGTTTTATAATTTCGACATTAGTTGTTCCTTTTTGTTTTAATGATTGGATTTATTCGTGTCGTTCATTGCCTATATTCTATTTATTTGTATCCAGTCCGACTGTGTTCTAGTTGGGATCTGTATATTTTTTAAATTATTTGTTGTACTTCACCCGACTCGAACTGGTTCATCTTTTTGTTTGGATCTATCCTTTCTAAGATAAGTCTAAATTGTTTAATTGCCCTAGGAAACAGGGCTCTCTATGTAGTACGGGAGCAGCAGAGAGGGCGAATCGGACGACATATTTTTAAGTAATCCCTCGTAAATAACGGCTTAAACCAATGAAATCAGGCCAAATGTGTGTGTGAATCTGATATCGTTTCATGGATTAGGTCCAAAAAAAAAATCAATGAAATCAATGAAATCAAAAACTTTTCAACTATTACAACATCGATGTCACTCGCCCTCTCTGCTGCTGGATTCAACCGAATATTTGATCCAGTCCGATACGATATCGTGTTCGAGGGTCATGTAAATTTATTGTTATAAATCCGTGTGGGGTAGACTGAGCATGACTAAAGAAATTTCTAAATTGATTGAAATCCATATCGGAACACCATGTCTGCCAAATATTTCGTAGCGTATGTGTATCAACTCCATTAAACACACACAACACATTACAATTATCGCGAATCACTTTTGGTATTTGTGTGTAGCGTTGAGTGACATAGATCACGTCCGTGTTTTTATGCCTGCCTCGGGAAAATATTCTAGCAGGATTTTTTTGTTTATCTAACATGACATCGTCGTATACTACCATGTTGTTAATATTTCCATCGAGGTCTTCTACTGATGGTGCCTCGTCAATATCGGTTATAAATTCAATAATATTCTCACCAGCAATCTCTGAAGCGTTTTCATTAAAATCTTTTAGCACTTCATAGCATCGTTGGTCGTCTACGCTAGGGGCAATTAAATACAACTTATCCCACTTCATCCATCTCATTATTAAATTGAGCAACAATTGCGTTTTACCGGATCCAGATGGTCCGATTATAATTGCGCGGATAGAGTCTGGTAGCGCTGCATGATGATTAACTGGTTCTCTTGTTTTAGTCGCTGAAAAATCAATTATATTCATATCTCTATACATAAATTATGGATCTATATTGTGTGAAGTGTAAGGCGCGTACTGGCACAGATGACTTGACGACGATTACAACTAAAAATAACCGATCAGCGCTTTCTGGTAAATGCGTACAGTGTAGTACAAAGAAATTTAGATTTGTTTCTAAACCCAAGGAACCTTTAAAAAAAAACGAGGAGGTGATATCGCTGCCAAATTAGCAAAACTCCCTGGAACCCCATGGGCAAAATACCCCGGAGAAAAACACCTTCCAGGATATAGCTACTGTGGCCCCGGAACACGATTAGATATCAGACTCAATGATCAAAATCAGCCCCGACCCGGTGAGGAACCAATAAACGCTATTGATAAGGCCTGTCACCTTCATGATGTTGCTTATAAAAGCAGTAATCTGCAACACAGGCATCTAGCAGATGTGAAATTAATTCATGCGTTGAATGCCATTCCTGATAAATCCTTCAAAGAAAAATTGGCTTCATTTTTGATAAAATCGGCTATGAAAAGTAAATTGATGTTAGGTGCTGGTAATTAATAACAACATGGAATCTATTTATTATTCCCCAAGAGGATACTGGAAGGGTAGCGCTGCAATCAATAAACTCGCTAGCGCTGCAAAGGTGAAAAAAACCACTGCGGCTCATTGGTTATCCAAACAGGCACTATGGCAAATTTACTTACCACCGCCTAAACAAATTAATTTCTCGCATTTTGATGTAACCGGACCCAATGAAGTTCATCAGGCTGATCTATTATTTTTGCCACATGACCACGGTTACAAATATACGTTAACTGTAGTTGATATTGCAAGTCGATACAAAGAAGCAGAACCGTTAAAAACAAAATCGGCCACTGAAGTAGCTTCTGCATTTGAAAGGATTTATCGACGAGGCCCTCTGCACTGGCCAAATCTGTTACAAGTTGATCCGGGCAAGGAATTTCAGGGTGCAGTGTTATCTACAATGAAATATCATAATGTCACTATCAGACGGGGGCACACTGCGCTACATCGTGATCAGGCAATTGTAGAACGATTTAATCGGACTCTTGCTGAACGGTTATTTGGATATCAATACGCAAAAGAATTCATCCAAGAAAAAAGATCCCGTGAATGGGTTAAGAGATTACCAGGTGTAGTTACCGCACTGAATAACGAGATTACTAGAACCATCAACATGAAACCTATCAACGCGATTAAAAAGAAGTCGATACCTAAAATGGAAATTCAAAAAGATTTTAGCGTTTCCGAACCAATTCTTGGTAGTAATATCATTGTGAGGTACTTATATGAACCAGGAGAGCTTGAAGGGGGCAGAAAAAGAGCTACTGATCCTATTTGGAGTATTACTGCACACAAGATATCTAGTATAACACGATCTACGGGTAGACCTCCAATCTATAAACTGGATTCAACTGCCCCTCAACGGGGTTTTACTAGACAACAATTACAAGTGATACCTGAGGATACTCAATTACCACCGCATGGGCTTAACTAGCACCCTTGTGTCTATTGCACTCAAGACAAGTCAACATCACATTGTTTCTGACATGACCGAGACTATTATTTTTTCTGTCTACGGTGAATTGGCGAGGATCCTTATCCGAATACTGCCAACGCATTATACAATTGCAACTTGCGCAGTGATTATTCTGTTGTTTCTTCAAAGTGATTATTAATTCAGCATCAATATCAAATTCTCGTTGTTTTTTTTTGTCCTGTTGTTTGTAACCGGAGAGTTTTTTATCAATAATATCATTATCGTCACCAATGATTTCATCATCGCCTGACTCTGTCAGGACAATTCTTCGAAGTTGATTTATTTTTCGTACTCTGGATACTGAAAGATAGACTAAATTCGACCATTCTATGCGATTATCTACCATCCAAACAATTGTATCCGATATAGTCAATCCCTGTGAAGAGTGTATTGTTGCTGCGTATCCTAGCGTCCATGGGGATTTATTAGCACGCAATGCATCTTCAACGACATTGATATCAACCAGCACAATATCATTTAATACGAGAATCTGCTTTTCACTCTGTCCTGGAATATCAACTTCAATGTTCTGTTTTCGTGTATCCGATGGTCTATAACAAAGGGGCACTGGAAGTGTTGCAAATTTTTGTTTATGCAATTCAAATAATTTCATCTGAAGTGTGTCCCTGACTATTTTTCTACTTGCAATGATCAAATCATTTGGTCTCCACGCTTCCCAAAACTCATTCATGGGAGTTTCCGAAATTATTTCACGGGCTATTTCACACTGGATTCTATCCGGTTGTAATCTAATTAATTTCTTAAACTCTTTTAATTTTTCATCAAGTGATCTATGATCAGTATCAATTTCTTCATAATAGTCTACAAAACCCTTTAGCCATTCATGGGGGGATGCACCGACAAATGGTGGTGGTTGGCCGTGATCACCGCACATGACGATTTTTGTATTTTTTAATAACAACCACTCAAGAAATATTTTTAAGACATCTTCTGACACTGTGTCTATTTCATCCCAAATCATGATTTCAGGAATAAATTTCTCTCCCATGCGCTCAGGAGTCCACTTATCTCCCTTCCATCGGAAAAAACTATGATAGGTACAGGCATTTACCCCTCTCTGTATCATTTCTCTTGCAAGTCTATGAGTTGGTGTTAGTACAATCATGTTTGATTTCCCACGAAATAACTCAATTGCCCGGGTTGTTTTTCCTGACCCACCACAACCGTTTAAATAAACTGTTTTATATCTACAGATTGGATCAGAAATCGGTGGTGCACTAGAAAATTCTGAACACTGATTGCTTTCTAAGTAATTATTTTCAATGGTAACATCTGCTGATTGAATATAATCATGAAGCATTTCCTTCTTAATTCTCCATGTCCCCCATTTCTCGTTGCCAGTAGCCTTAAAATCAGCCATTTTGCTATTTATGTAAAATGAGTCAGTAGCAACTCTAATTTGGTGGTAGGAAATCTATTGATCATTGAAAACAGATTGATAGAAGCATAACCAAGCATAGAAGCTCTCAAATGTGTGTACTGCGGATGGTATCCATCAGTGTAAGTAACAACTGTACCCAATTTGGTTCCATCGGACATAAATGCGTCCTTACGATTGACATATAGGCCCCTATTCGTTAAATCCGTGATTACAAATTCGTATTCAGCATTGTCTATAATCAATCGTGAAGAATATTTCGTATTATCATCTTTGCCACCTTGGGTAAATTTACCGATTATTCTTCGTCCAAGATTTTTTGCTTCATTGTTTCTGATTTCAAATAACTGTTTGGACCAATCCATGATTTGTTGTTCATTAAAATCAGGAAACAGTTTTCGCTCTTCGCTAATTATTTTTTCTAGATCAGGTTGTGGTAACCAGACTGATTTCTGTGCTCGATAGGATATAATTGCTTCACTGACAATTAATGATTTTAACATCTTACAATCAAGCATATACCGTAATAACACTATTGGCATCCAGTGTTTTTCAGACATGTGTTTACCAATCCAAAGATAACTACACGGATGAAGTCCTTCAGCCATTTCAAATGATACTACACAAGCGAATCCGGTTAAATCAAAATCAGGCAGTGGTCCATTAATAGCAACACGGGTCATTTCGTGTGTAGGGTGTCCAAATCGTTTGAAATATTTCTCGCATTCTCCATACCCGAGAAAACTTCCTGGATAACACGCAATCATATCAACTGAAATAACGGTATCAGTGTCGTATTTTGTATTCCATAATCCTCCATGGCTGTATTCAAGACAGGACAATTTGACATCTGATAAAAACTCACTTCGTGTTGGTTTCCACGCGTTTTTCTTTCTAGCAAAATGTGCTGCAATTGATGGTACTGTGAAACAGTTTGCTAATAATTGATCGTTGTCTTCTCCGTCCCCAGAAAACTCACTAGCTAGTTGTTTCATTTGATTATGCAGTTCTTCGGTACGATATAATTCTCCGTTGGGTCTTACAAACTGATCAAATCTACATTCTTCGTCTGAAGTACTATGAAATAGCCACATTGACACAGGATCGATTTTACTCAAATGGTAAATAGCATCAAATAATTTCTGCTCTGAAAAAAACTCTTCGGTTTGGGATAGATATTTTACGGTTCTATCCCGTGGGAATATTGTTACTGCAGATGACCACGCGTGTGCGTTATGATCAATAATTTCAATTGGGGTTCCTTTTGATTGATATTTCGATTCGTATAATACTTCACCGGTGATTGTTCTTACTGATATTGGAAATCTCAATGATGTTTCTAATTTAGTTATATCCTGAATTGTTGCCCCATGCTCTTTTACCGTGAACTCCCATTCGGTTATTTTTTTTCGTTTTAGATCAGTCAGTTTATTTCCCCGGGACGCATTTGTGAAGTGTTCTATTATTCGTTCTGCTACACAATTGAGCCTTGTCGAATATTTCATGGGTGCTAGTTTTGAAATATCAGATTTTTCATTGATCGGATATATCCCGTAAACAACTACTGTTACAGGATAAGATCTTTCGTAGTAGGGTTTATCAAGTCCAGTCAACATTCCTGGTTGGGAATCTTGATTCACAGTGACAGTTCTGTTGTTCCTGAGAATGGGTTCAAATTTATCCCTAATAATCCATTTTCCTTTATCATCGTTAATGAATTTCATTCGAAAAATATTTCTTTCTTTCCCAAGACGTGAAATGATCGCTGCTGCTTTTTTATCATTCATGGTAGCGTCAAAACCACCACGAATTCGAAATGTTGTCCAGCAGTGAGATGCTCCATCACGCTTGAATTCCTTAAAACAGTCTCTGATTTTACTAATTATGACTTTATCAAGAATTTTATTCTTGGGTGTATTAGAAACTATATCAAGATTGAATTGAGCATCTTTCCAGGGTGATCTCATGTTTCCGTCTACTACACGTTTTTTGGGTTTATCGATATTAAATTTAGGATTGATTTTCAATAATCTCTTAAACTCTTTCATGTTTCCGTCTATTGGACGTTTGTTACGTTTTTTAGGTCTATCGCGATTAAATTTAGGATTGATTTTCAATAATCTCTTAAACTCTTTCATGTTTCCGTCTACTACACGTTTTTTGGGTTTATCGATATTAAATTTAGGATTGATTTTCAATAATCTCTTAAACTCTTTCATGTTTCCCTCTCTTGGACGTTTTGGACGTTTGTTTCTGTTTACTACACGTTTTTTGGGTCTATCGCGATTAAATCTAGGATTGATTTTCAATAATCTCTTAAACTCTTTCATGTTTCCGTCTACTACACGTTTTTTGGGTTTATCGATATTAAATTTAGGATTGATTTTCAATAATCTCTTAAACTCTCTATCAGCATTTTTCGAAGTCAATCTCTTGAACTCCTTCATGCTATATTAAAAACAAGCATTTAAATGAAAGATTTATGTATAATGAATCACTGCAAATGGCTCATGATGGGAAATGTAACCCCGTGTAACAAATCATGCAGAAAAAATGAATGCTGTAGGTATCATATGCAAAGTTTTCGACATGGAAGCCTTGGTCCGTTACCCTGTATTCGATGTGGGGTTGGGGTCAAGGGAAAATCACAATTGTGTATTGATTGTGGTGGTAAGCGATATAGGAAATTGAAGCGTTATTATGATAAAAGAATAAAAAATGGACAATCCATCAGAAATTATGACCCTGAAAAAGTCTTTGACCCTGATAACGTCACTGACAAAATCATAAGAACTCCGCAAGACTACATCGAAAGATTCTCCAGTGATGTAATTATTGAACCAAACACTGAATTAGACAAACAATAGAATAGTATATATGAACCAAGAATTCAGACAGCACCCCTTGATTACAAATTATGAGGCATCTAGTGATGGTGTTGTAAGACACTGTAGACTGAAGAAACCGGTCGGTGTTGTGACTAATCAAGGGTATTTGTTGTTTGGCGCTGGAAAGATGAAATATCACAATCATCGTTTCGTATTTGAATGTTTTAATGGATTGATCAAAGATGGTTTTGTTATTGATCACAAGGATTCTAATCCAAAGAATAATTCTTTATCAAATCTGCAAGCTATCACACAAAGTGAGAATACCAAACGAGGAAAGACTGGCACTTGTTCAAAAAAAGCGAGACCTGTGAAATCTTTGAATACAATAACTAATGAAGAAAAAATATTTCAATCATTATATGAAGCCGGTAGGCATTTTGATATTTGTAGAGCCTCAGTACGATTCGTTGCAGAGGGGATTTATCGATCGGCTATTTCAAAAAAGAGTGGACAAAAAGTTCAATTTAGTTATGTCTAATGCGTCATATTTTTCAATTAGAGATATGTCATTCTTATAGAATAATGAATTCTGAAAACATGAATAGCATCATAGTTGAAATAGCAAAATTGAAAAATCAGGATATCAAACTATCAGATGGGTTAAATCCTGATCAAATTGTGTCTGATTTTCAGGATATAGAATACGGAGTAAACAACAATAAATATATGCTACCAAAGAAATATGCACTCATCAAAAGAATTCAGAATTCTATTAGAGACTCTCTTTCATTTTCCAGTGACATCAGTGTATTCGTTCCGTTGTATACTATCGTAGAAGGGATACGAAAAGAATTGGGTAGCGAATACGAATTGAAAAAAGAAGTCAACTCTAAAATTAGAAACCTACGAGCGTTAATTTAAGAAAATGAACAATTTTGATTGCCCGACCATTGATTGCCTGACCCTTTATCATTTTTGATTGCCCGATCATTTTATCATCGACCCTCATTTTTTTTAGCATTATTTGATTGAAATCAGTGAAAAAATCGATGGACCGTTAATGGATGGTCAATGGAAAAGTGAGGAAAGTCACAGTATTATTAATTTTATATACAATTATGTGACTTTCCTCATCATTGATAGAAGGTGTCTCACGATGAAATAACACTTCCATGACTGTGTTAAAAATCATCCGACATGTCAAAATAGAATGGAGAAAGTCACAGTATTAATTATTTTATATACAATTATGTGACTTTCTCCATCATTGATAGAGCCGTTAAAACAATCAAATAACACTTCCATGATCGTGTTAAAAATCATCTGACATGTCAAGTGTTTTGCAATTGAAAAATGGTTTCTGATTTCAAATAATGGTCAATGAAGCATTAACAACCCGATTGGCTCGTGAAAGATTAGATGCAATTAAGAGATTTGTACCAATTCGTGACTCTGTAAGAAATAAACTGCAACAACGACAGAGTTTACAAACGGATTTTGCTTTAGGGTCTGAAGAGTTGTTTAAACCAGTAACCACAGCAACGAAAGGGGTAGAGTGTGCTTTACTGGGAGATGTTCCCGAGACGGGAAAATCTGTTATTGGTGAACTTGAAAAAATAGCAGCGAAAACTGAACAAACAAAACAAATGGAATCAAAAAGAACAGTAGAGGACTTACGCATGAGATTTAACGAAGAAGGGTTAGCAGCAATTGATGGGACTGATCCAACAGAAATTCCTACGCTTGTTGTTACGTCTTATGAAAACAGAAAAAAAATGTTGAAACCAGAACATCATAAGTTTGTTAAGAATTTAACCCATTGGGCTGATATATTCTACAAAATCAAAACTGGAAAAAGTAAAAAAAAGACAGATAGTGCATCATACAATGAATATATCAAGATGGTGGATCACGTGTATAATCAATACGAAGAGTTTAAACAACAACAAAAAACGCCAAAATTGCAAAGAAAGCGACAGCAACCTGCAAAGAAAGTACTCTACTCTCCTAAAAAACAACAAATACCACATGATGATGATGATTATTTACAAACTACGGATTTAGAAAAACTAGATGAAGCAACTGATTATAGCGGAAGTGGATTGCAAAATCCAAGGATTGGAAACACTTGTCCTGATAGTGTTATCAATGATATATCACGATTAGAAGTTCTTGTAGGAGGATTCCGAGCTGGAAATAACTCTCCAGAAATAATTAATGAAGCAGCTGATATCTGTAGACGGTTATTTGCCGGCGGTATCATGGATATCAAAACATATCGAGATTTCATTGACGAGTTAGCAAATGGGTATCATAGTGATTAAATAACAATTGAAAACACTATTGTTTTTATAATAATGATCGTACACTACAATCATGATAAACCAACCCTCGTCTATGTAGTTAATTCACGGTTTCCAGTTTATAAAGCATACTATGGAGATGGTTTAGGCAATACCATTTTAGGATTATTTTCAAGAATGGCCCCAAAAGTGATGCCGTTAGCTAAACAATTATCAATGAAAGCCATTGATGTTATTCGTGATAAGGGTATTGGTGCTGTTGGAGATCTTGCCGGAAAGGCATTTTCAACTGCGAAGAATAAAATAACATCATTAGTGAGGCGAAAAAAGAAACCGTTACCGTCTACAGCGGAAATGCCTGCAAGTGTTAGTAAAATACTAAATAACGCAGTAGATGAAAAATTAGCATCATTGGTGACTCCCTTGATAAATCAAGGGGACCAAGATAACATGATAGCAAACATGATAGCGGGAAGTGGCTTTAAAAAAACACGACGATGAAAATCTTTTCATGATTTCACGATTTAGACTCTGATAAATAGAATAAAATGTTCAAAAGGTCACCTGATCCAGCATTTGATATGGATGCCCCAGTTGGCAAGAATGATTCTGTACGCGATTTTCAATTTTATTCTTATCACGCAGTACAACCAGATCTCCGATCGCGAATTGAACTTCAAGTTCATGATACCAGTAAATATTTTCTACCGTGTGAGGCATTTATTGAAGTAGAAGGAGAACTTGTAACAAATGTTGCAGCTGATACCCCATATGCAGATAACGCAAATGTCCGAGTTGGTTTTGTTAATAACGGCATAATGGCGTTATTTGAAAGCGCTAGATATCTCATTGATGGAAAAGAAATTGAATCCATTGACCGTGAAGTTGATGTGGCCACAACAATCATAGGGTTAGCGAGATATTCTGATGATTATACAAGATCGGCTGGTCCGTCTATGATGTTTGCAAAGGATACTACTGATAACGCTGATCACCTTCAATTCATTAAAGTGTTAACAGCAAGAGATAATGCAGAAGCCGATCAACAAGAAGCAGCTAATCCAGAACGTCGAACTAGACCCGGAGCTGCGTTTGATATTCTCGGAGGCGTTAATGGTAATCTCAATTTAGGATTTGCAACACGCGTAGCAACGTTGCATGGACAGCGTCGACGATTTTCATGTGCGATTCCACTGCATCATATTTTCGGATTCTGTAGAAATGTTAGAAAAGTTATTTATGGAGCGAAGCATACAGTAGCACTTGTACGAAGGGGTACTGATGATGATGCAATCTGGCGTAATGCTGGGGTTGCTGACGGTAAAGTTATTTTAACAAAACTATCATTATGGATGCCAGTGTTAACTCCATCAATCACAGACGAACAGCGACTACTATCATTTATGGATCAGGGGGGAAAATCATTGTTGAGTTGGTTATCAGTGACTACGGATATTAAACTGGGTAATGTTGATGGTACATTCACATGGCACCTGGCATCAAAACAAGGGGTTTCAGCTCCACGTCATATATTTATTGCGTTACAGAATGCTGCGCGAGTTGGTAATCAAGAACGAAGTCATATGATATTTGATCAGTTAGGTGTTAATGAAGTCTCGCTGAGAATAAACGGACAGCAGGAACCATCCGAGGATATACAACTTGATTACGGTCAGAATCATATTGCACGTGTCTATCATAACCTGTTGTCATTTATGGCACGTGATCAAAATGTGGATACCGGTTTGCAAATATCACAATTGGATTTTAAAAGCCTCTATCCGATTTATTACTTTTCATTGGAACATCTTGATTTGATGAGACAATCTGTCGTTGATATACACTTTAGAGCCCGTGTAACCCGTCCGACTGGTACACCAGTTGGTGGGGTACCTCCTATCCTTATCCCGAATTATAGAGCGGTTGCTGTCATTCTCAGTGATAAATCAATGCTACTTGAAGGTGTTGGAGGAAGAATGAGAGTTGTAGATGCCCCAGTAGAAAATCTTTGATTGATTTTCTCGATTTTTCATTGAATTAGAATCAATCTATTATGTATAATGTCATATAGTGTTATTAGTGTTGCGTTAACTCCTGGTCAAATCAAAAAATTGCAATCAGAATCGGCTAAAAAATGTGAAACCACAATCACTTTGAAACCGAATCAAATGACTGGTGGTGCAAATAAATTATCACTGACAACTCGTCAAATAAAACATTTCAATGATGCACTTGCAGCCAAAAAAGGTGTTCAGATTACTCTTTCTGCGGCTGCTATCAAAAATATGATGAAAATAGGCGGTATATTTCCATTGTTAGCTGCAATACCAGCATTGATTGCAGCAGCAGCCCCAGCAGTGGCGAAAGCAGCAGCGTTAGGAGCCGTTGGTACTGCAGCAGGAATGGCGTTGAAAAAAGCAACTGGACAGGGTTATAAAAAAAGGGGAAAGGGTCTAAGACTACCAGGAACCCCGTATTCATGGTACAGCGGGAGATCCGTTCACGGATCAGGCCTGAGACTACCAGGAACGGTTTATTAATTGAGGAATCTTCGATGGTTCCCATGTCCAATTTTGATTTAATGGATGCTGCTAAAAACCTAGCGATTAAAAATTTCAGAGGTGTTTTTATGAAAGATCAATTACCACATCAACCAAACAAAACTGAAACAGGTATTATTAATCTCGATAACAGCACCGGACCTGGAACTCACTGGGTTGCATACGCTATTGATCCACGTGGGATTGTCTATTTTGATTCATATGGATTAGCCCCGCCAAAAGAGTTTATGCGTTATATAAAAACTTTTCCAATGAAGACTTGGTATTCTACGCTACCAACACAACAAATCAATGACCCACCAATATGTGGCAGCGAAGTATTAAATGTCCTTAACGCTATTTCAGCATCTAGAAAACCACCACACATTGTCGTAAATGACTACACCAGCAATCGCTTTTTAGAGAGAGAAAGAGTTTTACAATAACATGATTGATATTTGGGGAAGACCTCTGAAACCCAAACCCGATGACACTGCAACCCCTGATTCTATCAAGGATATAACAAAAAAAATTAAAGATGAAATCGCTGAGACGTTGAATTTAGTAAATGTTGATCCTAATGAGATAGTTGTATTTCAAGACAAACAGGGTAAATTGAAATCTAGTAATATTTCTCTGGATGATATTTTAGTTAAACAACAAAACGCAATCGAGAATACTATCGCGTTATTTTCCGATCAGGGTAAACTCAAACCAGGTGTACTTTTTTCGACGATTACAGATCGATTAAAAATTCTCAACGATGAGTTAAACAATTCTGTGTTTGTACTAACAACACTTGAATCTAAAATTGAAGAAAACGGAAAACAGTTTACATCATTTCGTAGAAATATCATTGATAAATTTATTGGAACCCCGTTAGATAAAATTGAAATAAAACTCCCTGATATTAAAAAATCCATCGATGAGACGAAAACCTTCATCGAAGCCATCAAAGGTGATCTTTCGAGGATGATAACAGTCATTGAAAAAACAAAAATTCCTCATGAGAAAACCAACAACGTAGTATACACAATCCAACACGGATCATTTGCGTGGACACCTACAAACAACAAATTAGATATCACTGCAACCGTTAAGGGTATTTATCGATTAACACTAGTGACACCATTGACTCAATTTAATATTTCATCGTCCAGTTCATCCGGGGTCAATAATACGATTTCAACGATCATCGACAAGAATACAACTGAAAAGTTCACAATCACATCTACTGATAAAAATTTGGTTAGGGTCTCAACAACGTGGTATGTGGAATTCGTAGCGGATTTAAGTAAATCGTAATTGAAAACGCTAGCGTTGTTAAAATAAAAAATGATTTCATCATCGCAATATCGTTATGATCAGGTCAGAGAATTTCAAACTAGACTCAAAACCCTGTCTGAGGAGTATGCAATGAAAATTAAAAAATATCGCAGGAGAATTACCGCAATTGATGTTACCGTGTATTCAGTGAGTGGTGTAATCACCGGAGCTGGTATTATACTGTCTTCAGTGACAATGATGGCTCCGATAGCTGTTCCAATTTGCATTTCTGCGGCAACAACAATCGCTGGAATTATTTCAATAATCACAAAAAAAATATCATCATGCAGCCAACGGAAACTACAAGACTACATAATTCAATTTCATGTTGTGTCCACTGCATGCTCGCAATTATCCTCATTGATATCGTCATCTCTCGATGATACAATTATATCAGAGAGTGAGTTTTCAGCGATGGTAGATATATATGATTCTGCGATGTCAAAATTAGAAATACAAAAACATGAGTATAATAACAATGACAACACCGATGGAATCAGAAAAAACCAAAATGATCTCAATAACCTCAACGATATCAGATAGTGAGTTCTCAGTGATGGTACGTGTCTATGATTCCGCAATATCAAAATTAGAAATACATCATGAGTATAATAACAATGACAACACAGATGGAATTACTTCAACAAATAGTGGAGAACACAAACCCAGTACAAACCAGCATGATCTCAATAACATCAACGAATCCAGAATTCAGTGTGAATTTCCCCTCTCCGGTCCCAGTGAAGGAGATAGCGCTAGCAAAATTACGAGTATACCATAGTTGGCCTAATATCAGATCAAAATCATTTGGTGGTCAACAACCCAATAATTCCCTGGTATTTGCAAATAAGAATAAAGACGACGGTACCCCAGACTGGAACGTTGTTTCCATACCAACCGGATCATACCAAATCGAACAAATCAATAATGAATTCGCGCGTAGAATAAAATCGATTACTGGAAAAGAGTCAAAAATAGCTATAACGGTTCATGAGCCAACACTATCATCTGCCATTGAAATAAGCACAGAAGGATATGTCGTAGATATTTATCAAAGCTCAATAAGGACCGTACTGGGATGGCCTGAAATCCCACCCCGGGAAAAAACCGTTGATTTACCAGAACCTCAAAAAACTGATTATGTCACAGACAGGATAAAATCTGATAATCCAATAAGGAGTTATAGAGATTATGACAAATTGAATTTTTTTCTTGAAACGATAGATACCGTCACTAATAAAAGATACCACACACTTCTACAGAGTAAAACCACTGAAAATTTCAGAGCGTTCAATAACGATATTTCGTTGTTGTTAATATCCCTTAAATCCGGTACTCTCACCCGAGACGAATTTATCAGCGTTGTAGAAACATGTAACAAAATCATCAATGATATGGAAACATTTCATTCACAAATTATTCAGGGTATATTAGATGACAATAACCCCCTATCGAGAACAACATTTGCAACGAAGTATAATATACGCGTAGAAGATATTCCAACAGTCAAACTACTAGGATATAATATCTTAGAACTACAAAAATCTCTCAGTGATGCCATCGATGTCGGTTTTAAAATAATTCATGATACGTGGAAAAAAACAACATCACAGGAAACAACTATCCTGACACACAATAATGACCCAGACGGTGGCGGCAGACATATTGCTCCGTTCAATGTGAATATTTCAACGGTGATTGCGCTCAATTTAGTATGCGATGTTATCGAAGGAAGCTATCAAATAAATCTCGAACGAATCAAGCTCAGCAAGGATATATTTTGTATTCATTTGCACCAACAGCCCCTCCAGGATTTTTAATAATTGAGTCCCCGGTGAATCCAGTCTATATGCGATGTCATAATAATTCATTAACCAGAATTAATTTCAAACTCACTGACCAGTCTAATAATCTGATTGATCTACAAGGTGAGGTTTTACAAATTAGTTTGTTTGTGAAATCCTGAAGGGGGACACGATATCGTATCGGACTGGATCAAATATTCGGTTGAATCCAGCAGCAGAGAGGGCGAGTGACATCGATGTTGTAATAGTTGAAATGTTTTTGATTTCATTGATTTCATTGATTTTTTTTTTGGACCTAATCCATGAAACGATATCAGATTCACACACACATTTGGCCTGATTTCATTGGTTTAAGCCGTTATTTACGAGGGATTACTTAAAAATATGTCGTCCGATTCGCCCTCTCTGCTGCTACGGGAGCTACACAGAGACAATGTATACAAGGCTGTATGGTTTGAGAAAAACTCGCCAGTGACTTTATTTGGGAGAGCATGCTTATTGCGAAACACTCAATATTTTACCTATCAGGCCCGCACCTTGGAAATTCTGGGCCCCAGGCAGCTGACAGAGTTCGAGCCCCTTTCGTGTTTCAAATATGTGCGTATATGTGCCTATCTAGCTCGGGCCCCTGACAAGTGCCATGGTTGGCCCCCCCCCCCCAAGGTGCGGGCCTGCACCTATTCTAATCCCTATGTGATTTGTTTTGTTGTTCTCGTGTCCTCTAGGTGGGTTCTTTATCTCGACTCTTTCGCAGTCCCGCCCACTTCGCGTAGCGTCTTGTGATTTAGCCCTGTGATGTTTTTTCCCGTACTTTTCCACTTGAGGTTTCCTGTCCCCCGTCCCCCTTTGTGATTCTATTATATTAGTATTTCCTAATTACTATTATTTGTCTGCATGACCTCATATTCCCTATTATAGAATCTGTTACTTGATATAATAATGTTCTATTGTAATTTCCGTCTAAATATGGGATATTGTTTTGTAAGGTTGAGTTGCCCTTCTTTTTGTGTCAAGGCAACTATTTCTGGTCTGTTTGTTTCACATTGTGTCGTTGTGTGTTTTGTGATGATATCATATTTTTGGCACGGTGGACATTTAGGCGATAATCTGATCATATTACGTCTCACTGCAACCTCTCCTGTCAACCACGCATCATTCATGTTTTTGAAGGAGAGGCTTTGTATTTTCAATGACCCTAATTTGACCCAGTGTCCTAGGCCTATCCCATCAATGTTTATATTTTCTTGTTCTACTTTACCGTTTAGCCTATTTATAGCATTATTTGTGATCCATTTGTATGTTGTCTTGGTGTCTATTTCCCATAACTCTCTGTTGCCCTTATATTTATTTAATAATTCATTTTTGACCTTAATTTCCCTCGCCCTTCTATTAATTTTGTTAGTTTGTTATTTTTATATATGTCATTTCTCTGCTTCATAGAGAATCTTTAATATATATATATATATATATATATATATATATATATATATATATATATATATATATATATATATATATATATATATATATATATATATAGAGAGAGAGAGAGAGAGAGAGAGAGAGAGAGAGAGAGAGAGACCATGACAAGGGGTTTTTGGCTCCGCGTTTATGTCCTTAAATCTATTTAATATGTTGGTGTTTTGAATGAGAACGGTATTTGGGAGGCCGTGGCCCCTCCTTCCAGACCTCTTTCCGTCCTCATATAAAAGTTTCCTTGTTTATGTAGTGCATTTTGAAGCCATATAAGTATTTAATAATTTCGTTATTTATTATTTTTAGGTTTCCGTTTGTTATATCTATAGATATTGTAATGTAGTTTAAGTGCAAATACGTATAATATTGTGCTACTTGTGCCTGTTCCATTAGGCATAGTTGCGTGAGTACCCTCAGTTTCATTTGGTTTTTCCCTGACTTTTTTGAGGTTATGATTTTCCTCATCTTTGCCATAGTGTGCACCTAGGGCTTTTGCATTGTCTTTTTTTAAAGGGAGTGGTAAACCATGTTGCTTACATCTCCAGTCTCCTCATAATAATATGTCTGTTTTTCCGGGATTTATTTTTGATCCCGTGACTTTTCCAAATCTTTCAAATTCCTGTGCGAGTTTCTTATAGGTATTTTTATCTTGTACAAAGTTTGTGCAATCGTCTGCATGCTGTAGCATTTTTACCTCTTCTGTAATGTTTGGAACTTTGATCCCTCTCATTTCTTTGTGAGTCTTATTTTGTATGGAGTAGAGAGGTGCGTTTCTGATGTGAAATCATGGATGACATGTAAGCTGCAGATGAATGATGATAACACTGAGGCCATTCTGATCACAGCAAAAAGACTTTCTCATTCACATCCTTTACCTCAGACAATAAATATCAGCAACACCAATATTAAATTCTCACAGTCAGTACGAAACCTAGGCGTTACTGTAGACAGTACTCTCACATTGCACCAACATGTCATGAACATATGCAAAGCTGCATATCTTGAATGGAGACGCATCAGTTCCATTCGTAAATATCTTTCAGTTAATGCCACTAAAACACTTGTGGGTTCATTAGTAATTTCAAGACTGAACTATTGTAACTCAATTCTGTCTGTTTCGTCACAATATTTACTCCAGAAACTTCAAAAAGTTCAAAACACAGCTGCACGGATCATCTTTAGAGTACCTCGATCAGAGCACACATGACCACTGCTCTGTACCATACACTGGCTATCGATTCGATACAGAATCAAACACAAAGTTTGTTCTCTGTGCTATGTTTCAATGACAGACTCCAGTCCAACATACCTGTCCAGCCTCACCCATGTGTATACACCAGCTAGATACTTACGCTCTTCTTCTGATAATCGTATACTCATTGTTCCCATGATCAAAACACAGTCATATGGACGACGCTCGTATGCATACCAGGGCCCAGCGATGTGGAATGAATTGCCCATTGAAATTAGACACACAGATACAGTGGTCCATTTTAAGAGTGCTCTTAAGACTCACCTGTTTCGACTGCAGGGACAAACTTAGCGACCTAATCGTGTTTTGTATTTGATATGTTTTCAGCATGTTTTTATGTTTTCCAATTTCGTTGTTTTTGTCATTTGTTTTTCTGTAGTGTAGTCATATCATTATTGATGGTGTAAAGCGGTTAAAACTTCGAAAGATTAGGCACTATACAAAGTCCTCATTATTATTATTATTATTATTATTATTATTATTATTATTATTATTATTATTATTATTATTATTATACTTAGCATTTATATTGCTATTACGTATAATAACATGGACAGTGGACATCCCTGTCCCACTGCTCTTTTTATCTCGATTTTTCCAGTCTTAGCCCCATTCACCAGTACGCATGAGTTAATTTCCCTGTACGGGATTTTAGTCCAGTTTTGGATATTTTCTCAAAATCCAAATTTTTCTCATGTTTTGTATAGATAGTTTTATTCCAATCTGTCGAAAGCCTTGTCCTGGTCAAATAGTACCATAACACTTCTTTGTCCAGTGATATTTACATGTTTCATTATTGTTCTAATATTTAGAATGTTGTTATGTATTTGGCCCACATGTTTGTTTCATGATTATTATTTTCTCTAATCCTTTTTTTCGGTATGGTTAATAACCATTTCTGCACAGTTTTGTGTCACGTGTTAATGACCATTTATGGGAATGTCACAAAACTGTAAGCCTTATTTTAAATAATTTCTTACTTTAGTTTCCACTTTCTCTTTTCAAATTATTTTCGTAAAAAATGTATCAATTGTAACACGTCCAGAAAATATATGAAACAGATAACCTATATGTATATCTTGTTTTCATTGTATCAAGTTATATTGTCATTTTGCTGGTGTTGTAAATTAAGTCATTTTTTGGCACTTTTCCTGTTGGTCTTTTTCACAAAATACAAAGATGGTTTCTTTAAAAAAAACAGTGCACAGATAGAATTGTTTGTTATATTTGATCAGAGCTTACACTTGACCCCTCTCCTTTCTGCAATTTAATAGAAAATAAAAATTTAATGGTTACTACTAATATGAAAGCAGCTGCATCCGAGCTGAATATAACATGAAGCATGTGATTTCTGAGCAACATACACATTATGGCATACAGGATAAATGGTCCCTTAAAACACATTTTAATAATACAAATATGGACGCTGTCATACAAAAATGTACAATTGAACAACTTCATTTATAGTATTTACCCACTTATTTGTAACAATATTTTTCACGAGATTGAATAATAGTATGTATAGTCAACAAGATTTGAAAAGTTGGAAACATGGATTTCAGCTTTTTATAGTAACCTGATGGAAAATTTAATTGCAACATTTCTAACACTAATCCACTAGATTATACGACGTTCCTGACATTTGTATTATCATTGCCCCCTACCCCCCCCCCAAAAAAAAAGGTAGTGATATGGACAACATACTTTTGTGTACCAGGGCCCTGCTACGTGAAATGAATTGTTCATATATCTAAGATACAAGGACACTGTTCTCTTTCATATCAGTTCTCTTAACACTCACCTTTTTTGACTACAAGAACAGACTTGAAGACTTAACAGCGATGTAGCTAAGGTAGGGGGCAGGGGAAAGATGTCCCCGGGCACCAGACTAGTGGGGGCGCCAAAATAGGCCATTGAAACTGATTTTAAAAACTTTGATTTGTTTTAATGTGGGTATGTTAATAGGTGAAAAACATACTGACTGTAGAAGAAACGTAAAAGATCTACGCATACTCAGATCTGCAAAACGCATTTTTTTCTTCACATGACCTTTCATCCTGGTCAAATACCAAATAATAAGAAATTTGAATCAGAAGTAGGATATTGTAGAGTCATGTAATATAATATGCTTGGTACAGCTAATATCAAGCATGAGTAATATTACAATAAATTACAAGCATACATGACAGGATCCTCAAAATATATCCCATACAAGTTTTTACATTTTTTTATACATGACACTTTAAAATAAAATATTAAAATAAAATACTATGTACCGTATATTTTCACTTATGAGTCCAAATATTAACTGCTCAGACCCATATCAATTGTTACATTACGCACCAACAGATCTTTGTACAGTTGATGGGAGTAATAAGTAGACACATATCTGTTACGTATATCTGATTTGTTATATTTGTTTTAATTTAATAGTGTTTGTCAGTATTAAATTCTTTTTAGTTTTCATTAATGCTATTGTAATGTAAATTTATTCACTAGAGATGATGCTTTTTCAGAAAATCTTTTAACCGATTTTATTTTGGTAAACATGTAATGTTGACTTAGATCCTGACCTTGATTCAAGGTTAGCGAGAACCACACGATGTTTTATTCTTGCTTTAAATGATTGGTTCTCGTCAGGGTCATATTAAGATTACGTGATATAAATAATCACGTGATCCTTTTTCTCCCCCTGCCTTTTGTGATTGCGCAGTTTGGGAAATTTTTGGAACTGCGTATTTTTAATACGATTAAAACTTTGTTTTACAGAAATAATCCAAGTTCTGGGGTTTTCAAGTGATGTTAAGTCATTTTCTTTTGACGTAGCCACGTTTTTGGAATCCATGTTAACAATTCTTCAGTTCACTTAGATTTTAAAGGACTAATTCGTATCTCTGTAAATATTTGATGGGCTCATACGTATTTTTTGAACATAGTTTATCAAACTATGATTCGGATTTCCATCAATGGAGTGTTAATTATTGTGTTTCTACAATAAACTCTAGATGAGCACAAAACAGACTTTAGCATACGTCATCGTCTTCCAACTGAACTTTAATCTATTAGAACACTTTATTACTTAGACTTTTATAATTTAATTCGTGGATTATTCTTGGATTATTTTTTAATTCGAATCTTAAAACTAATAATTTTCCAGGTGAATAATGTATTTTTTTAAATTGACAAATCTTGCTGTTATCACTCTTTCGTTGTTACAGTTTATTAGAGCCTAAACGCGCAACACAGCATATACCCTGATGCGCAGGTGCATTATGCTGTGGCACACCAAGATCCTTGTTGTTTGCAGACGGACTTGTCCGTTACGGATCAGTCCGTCATGGATCACTGCCATCTCACCTCTGTCTCCGTGGGTTCAAGCCTTAGATTCAGCCATTGTGGGTATGTGAGAAAGCTTGCTTGTGTGTCGGTGGTTCTTTCCGGAGGTTTTCCCGGGTTCTTCCTCCACCAATAATACTGGCCACCATGTATAGCCTACACCACCAACAACAACAACAAATATCCATATAACTGTTCTTGGGTGCTGTAAAATGATAATACATACAAATAAAATACTTTATTGGAACTGTTTTTAATAGAGGTCTGATGTTTAGAATAACAACTCTGTGTACACTCTTTATATTTTATCTTTGGATAACTAAAATACTTACTGCATTTCATGGATTTACAATTCCTAGTACAATTTGTAGGAATGAAACATACATTTTGAGCTATATAATGGTTTAGACCAGTATTGCAACAAAAGTTTATAATATGATATAACAAATAACATACAAAGAGAGATTACAAATGGTTATGAACTTGCTGCTAGTTAATTTTTTCTTATAAATTAATGAAATCTATAATAATAATAATAATAATAATAATAATAATAATAATAATAATAATAATAATAATAATTATAATAATAATAATAAAATAATAATAATAATAATAATAATAATAATAATAATTTTAGCTATTTTATCATAGTTAATGCCATCAAGGAGATGATATATTTAAGAATAAGTAACTTATGTGATAATATTTAACACTAATCAAGATCTTGTTCTAACAAGGATCAAGGATTTTGTCCAAAAGTTAAACATAATTAGTGCTGTTATGTATAATCATGATATCATGTCCAAAGTTATATGATTGTAGCAGTTTCTACATTCTTTGCTTATGCTAAAACCAGGATGGATATGTAAACAAACACACATAATGACAAAGCCACATACTGATGCCATTTATGCACTGTATAGAGGGTGAATTGAATAAAAACAAACATGAAATTGGAATAATCACATAATCCTGACCCTTTTTCTAAAAAATATGGATAACTAGTTAGTTTACTATATGAACTCGTGGAAGGCAGTAACATATTGGTCTAGTAGTTTTGTTTTCAAATCAGAAAGCATTACTTTATTCATCTCTCTCTCTCTCTCTCTCTCTCTCTCTCTCTCTCTCTCTCTCTCTCTCTCTCTCTCCTTAAATAGATTGATCAGATATAAACAAATTTATCAAAGCCCCATTGGTTCCTAAACACCTGTTGTGAACCTGACATGTACCACTATCACAAACTTACTAAACACCTGTTGTGCACCTGTCATGTACCATCAGCACAAATATATTAAGCTAGTAATAATGATCAGGACACACACATACTTATTTTTGCTGGGGGGGGGGGGCATAATGTATTGTTCAGCTTTTACAGGTAGAGGCCAAGTTATGTTTAGAGATGAAATTGGTTGAGGAGGAGTGACATATCATAGAAAATATACCATCACATGTTGTCTAACTGCTGCTGCAGATATCCGTGTTGTCTCCTTTTCTGTCTCAAAGCAAACGTGTCGTTGGAAACAAACAAAAAAAATGTCTTTTATTTACCACTTACGTTTGGGATTCATTTTAATGTGCAGTCTCACTTCTCTGAGGACGAAGTTTCAGAAATGACAGACATTTTGCCTTTATGAGAGACCCATATATACATCATATTTCAGCATCATCAGTATCAGCTTGCTGAAATACAGTTGACTTTAATTAATGAAGATCGACCCAATACAATATAAAGCCCTTACCATATGTACCGGCGCAATTATCTCCATCTCCATCTCCCTCACAGGGTAACTAGTGCTACACCTCAGAAGAAAGATACACATCCTTAGATGCGCCGCGCGGGTATCAGTTTATATCACCTGCCACTCCACCAGGGACACAATCCAATAATGCAATATCAACTTCCATACAAAAATTGTACCCCGAGCACCCTATGCACACCAAATATACCGGCTAACCAACGAACTCAACCACCCACAAATACAAGCCGAACAACATACAACAAAACCCTGGACGGAAAACGCACCGGTATACAACACAATAACCATCACCTACGGCCCCAAACAAGAACATGACCATTGCATCGTAGCCAAAATACAAGCCCATCATTGTCCTCTCTTCCAACCATTGTCGATTCATCTCCCGGCTGTTCCGATCTGCACTCTCTGACGTCTGTCTGGTGATGATGATAAAAGATGAATGAACAATATTTTTGACATTTAAACCCATACACAAAGAATGATCCATGTTTTTCATTACGTCTGTCACAGAATGAGGCAAAAAAATATTTTGCTAACTTGGTTATACCTTATTTTTCTGGGGTAATGGGCACCAGATAGATGCCCCCCCCCCCCGCCCTTAAAAAAATAAAAAAAAAAGTATTTATGTATGAGTGTGATCCTCCTGATGTGTAGTTTTTGTGTTTTTTTTCATTTATTTAACTTTTACTCTTAATTTTGTCCCATTGGGATTATATAATATAAATTAATTTCCCTAATGTTTCTGTAAGGATGGTTAACCGAGATAGGTTTCTTTCATCTTTCTCGTCTCCCTTCTCTTAATTCCATTTAGTTTACCCTGGCTAGGGGTCTCCTGTATCCAACGTTCCCTCTAAGCGAATGGTAGATGTGCTCACTGCACTTTGAAAGCATTACGGAGACAAGCAAAATTTAGCGTTGGATTGAGCAAAAATTGATTGACAATTCAGCTGCGCGGGGATGCCTGAGCAGCTGCGCGCGCGCAGCTTAAAGGGAACGTTGTCTGTATTCTGTGTATGTTGTTTGTGATTATATATATATATATATATATATATATATATATATATATATATATATATATATATATATATATATATATATATATATATATATATATATACTCAAATAGTCCCAGTTGCCTATTGAGTGACTGGGATCTATAAGCAAATCGTCACTTTTTATCATTCCATCCGTTTCATTTTTTTTAATTGAATTTTGAATATTCCAGCAAAATTCAGTGTACTGTTTTTTATTTATCAGGTTTATTATTATGTATTAAAATGCCGTCTCACTGCTACCTTAAAACTATTTCACTATTTATCGTTGTACATGTGTACAACGTTATTTCGGTTTACCAAGTATTTCTCCAGGTCAGCGACCGTACTAACATGTATCTCGCCGGAAATTGCTTGCGACGAGGGACATTATAATCATGATATGCACGGGTATTTTAACCTGACTATCACTCACTCTTGTATGGATTTAAGGCACTGATCGTTTTGGAGCTTCTCAAGGCGTGTATACTCTCCATTGTGCTATAAAGCCATATGGGTAAGTGTTAAATTTATATTTCATTTGATATACAAAGCTTTTTCATATTGCAATGTCATATCGTGTAATGAAGCATTTACTACAACGTAGATTTGAAACGTTGTGAAGTTTGAATTACAAGTTGCTATTAGAGTTTAATGTATTTGCATATATCGAGATTTTTCAGAACCCATTATCATGAATGATCAGTTTGGTTTTATTGTAGCTGATTAGAGCTGTCTGGAGTTTCCAGAGTATATAGTGCTGCGTGCTATCTATATGTATGTAGGTAATTTTTCCATTTACTCAAATCGGGCCCCCTCCGGATTCGGGTTTGTAAAAAAATTGGCCCGACGTGCCTCGCCCCGTGTCGTAAAAGGCGACTAAGTAGAGGCAACCTGTTTGCCGTGGGTTGCGACCCGTTTCTTAGGAGGAAAGGATCCTGGTAGTCGAGCGGAGGCTTTTCCGATGCAATACACTGCTTTGGCCTCTACTTCTCCTAGACGGGTGGTCGAGATGGGTCACGCCGAGCCCCAGAAGGTCTTTTGTATTACTTATTCATCTTCTCTTTCTTTCTTGTATCTCTCGAGATACCACCGTTGCCCCTACATTCTTTTCGTTTAGCTTTCACTTTCCCAAGTTTTAGAAGGCTTCCTAGAAGACGGTGGCTCAACGGGTCAATCGGGAGCTAATTTTACCGACCCTAGAAAGAAGCTTTATGGGTCAATCCCAGGTAATTTTATCTAACGAGAATGGCATCTGTGTATCCCTGGCACTTGAAAAGTGTCCCCTTGTTGGGCTCCTTGGTGGGTGGGGAGCATGGGTGCTGAAATTTTAACTCTTAATCATGGCAAATGCAACCAAAAAAAAAATCAACAATAAACGTACCAAAACACTGTCTGATTCAGATGAAGTAACAAGTGTCGTAGAATTATTTCCACGCTTCATGGTTATTCAGTCTAAGGATGATGCTAAACCACTTTCAGCTTTATCTCAGTTTGCTATTGAGAAAACCATTTCGGGATCGTTTGGCACACCAAACAGTGTAAACAAACTCAAATCGGAATGGCTTCTGATTGAGTGTGAGCGAAAGGGTCAATCAGATAATATCCTGAAAATGAAAAACTTTTTCATTTTCCAGTAACCTCATTGGCCCACACTACATTGAATTCGTCCAAAGGCGTAATGCGCTGTCGTGACTTGGCTGGAGTCACAGACACAGATATCATTGAAGGGATGAAACATTAAGGTGTCACTGCAGTGCGAAGAATACGTATTAAACGTAATAACATTCTGCAGGACACCAATACATTTGTATTCACCTTTAATAAACCGACAGTGCCCAAAGTGGTCAAGGTTGGGTTTTTACCAAACCCCCTTCGATGCTATAAGTGTCAAAAATACAGCCATCACGAGGACCGACGTTCCAGAGTCAAGGTATGTGGCCGATGTGGAGACCACTCTCATCAGGATTCTGATGGTAGAGCAACTCCGCATTGTGTCAACTGTAGCAAGGACCATCACGCCAATTCTAAGGATTGTGATACATGGAAACAGGAGAAGGAAATTCAGAGGGTAAAGTTTACCTCGAACATTCCCTACCCAGAGGCCAGAAAACTTGTCAAGGCAAAATACCCTTTCCTGGCCCTTCTCCACAGTCGTGAAACACAACCCAAAAATCACGAAGGACGCGCAAACACAGACGGATCAACCCGATTCAACAACAAGTGCTAATATCCCTCATTACCAACCATAGAAAAGCACAACATCAACTCAGACAACATTTAATAACAACCCACCACCAAAAGCTCCAAGAAAAAAAACATAAAAGCACAAACTAATAAGCCGCAAAAGGGGTCAGATGATCCCATTAAACTTTACAATATGTTTGGAGACCTTGGCAGCATGGATGCAGAAGAAACTGCTTATGTACTCAAGGTTACTCCAAACCTAGTAAAGCAAAATATACTCCCGTACTTCCTGCAGACAAATAACAACACAAATTTTCTCCTCGAATAGTCTAATCTAGCTCCAGAATCTCCAGCATAATTTTATAATGAAGAACACCATCATACAATGGAACTGTCGAGGACTTGAAGCTAACTACAATGATATTCTTCTGCTTTTAAATGAACACGATCCTGCTGTACTATGTTTACAGGAAAGATTCCTGAAAGAGAAAGATAAAATTACATTTAAAAACTGTTCTCTATTCAACACGTACTTTCCAAACGCTGACAGGTCCTCAGGAGGAGTCTCTGTTGTTGTGAACAATAGAGCCCCTCACAGAATCATTCATTTAAATATAATTTTACAAGCGATTGCTGTAAGCGTCACTTTACATCGAGTGGTCACTTTTTGCTCCATTTACTTGCCACCAAACACTAACCTAGTACAAAAGGAAGATTTACTCGGGGATTTTAATGCCCATAACATTTTATGGGGATCGAATCACATAAACGGCAGAGGCCATAAAGTAGAAGATTTCATTTCTAGACAAGATCTGTGTCTATATAACACTAACTGACCGACATATTTACACCCAGGTACGGACGGGCACGTACACGTGCATAGATTTGACAATTTGCTCCCCTTCGCTGCGTTTGGACTATGAATGGAAGTTTGCTGACGTCCTTCACAGCATTGATCACGTTCCGATCACTCTTGAAAATAACTCTAAAACTGATGACGCAATTCCACAATGGAATATAAAGAAGGCCGACTGGGCTATGTTAGAAACACTATGTAAAACTAGACTACATAATGATACAGCATTCAGCGCTGTTTCAATTCTAATTACAATTGCAGATGAATATATCCCAAAAGTCCTAACCGAACATTAAGAAATTGCAAAAACTTTGGGTAACCAAGGAATGCAGAGAAGCCATTAAACAACGCAGAGAAGCATTAAAACAATTCAACAATCGTCCAACCCCCGAAAATTTAAACAAATATCGTATTGCCCGAGCTAAACCTCTACGCACAATCAAAGAATGTAAACGTGCATCCTGGAAGAAATATATTTCTTCTTTAAACTCTCGTTCCTCAATGAAGCAAGTTTGGGATGCTATTCGAAAAATAAATGGAAAGAGGAAACACAATTCTTTTAGACACATGAAAACAAACAATATCAATTTTAGTTCGAAACGTGACATAGCAAATATTCTTGCCGATAGTTTCTTTAAAAAAACTCTTCATCATCTAATTATTCAGAAACTTTCGAAGATTAAAATCTCAAAAAGAAACTCGGAAAGCTATAACCAGCTGTTTTCTTTATTGGAGCTTAGGGAGGCTTTAGACAAGGACCATGATACATCTGCTGGGCCTGACGAAGTACATTACCAGTTCTTGAAACACCCCCCAGAATCGTCTCTCACATTACTTCTGAAAATCTGTAATGATTTCTGGATTGTTGGTAACGTACCTAAGAGCTGGAAAGAAGCAATAGTAATACCGTTTCCCACACCAGGCAAAGACATCGAATATCATAACAGCTATCGGCCCAAAGCACTGACAAGCTGCGTGTGCAAAACAATGGAACGAATGATTAATTCTCGGCTTGTATGGTACTTGGAAAGTAACAATTTAATATCTCCTTTCCAAAGTGGCTTCCGTTCTGGTCGTAGTACAAAGGATCATCTGGTGAGACTGGAAACATTTATTCGCGATGCATTTATCAAGAAGGAACAGTTAGTAGCAGTCTTCTTTGATTTAGAAAAGGCCTATGACACAGCATGGAAGTACGGGATACTAAATGACCTGCACGATCTGGGTCTTAAAGGCCGTCTGACCTCTTTAATCTCCAAATTTCTCTCCAAAGAGTTCAAAGTACGAGTGGGCACTACCTTCTCCGACATGCACCAGCAAGAGATGGATGTGCCACAGGGCAGTATTTTATCTGTGACGTTATTTAATATCAAAATCAATAGCATCATCAAGTGCTTAGCTCCCGGTGTGGATTGCTCAATATATGTAGACGATTTTTTAATTTGTTATCGATCAAAGCACACGCATACAATTGAAAGGCAACTCCAGCAAAATATCAATAGGATCCAAAGTTGGGCCAGTAATAACGGTTTCAAAGTTTCTAAATCTAAAACAGTATGCATGCATTTCTGTCAGTTGTGAAGACACCATGGTCACCCTAAACTCACGCTGGACGAAACACTTATTCCAGTTGTTGAGGAAACAAAGTTTTGGGTATTATCGTCGACAGAAAACTGACTTATAATCCACACATCAAGAGCTTAAAAGCTTTAAATTTACTTAAAGGTAATTGCGCACACTTACTGGGGTACTGATAAAAAAGTCCTCCTTAATTTGTACAGAACATTTATCCTCTCCATACTTGAATATGGATGCATTGTTTATGGTTCAGCTAGGATGTCCTTTTGAAAATACTTGACCCACTTCATCATCAGGAAATAAAACTCTCTCTAGGAACATGTAAGACATCTCCATGTGAAAGCCTCCTCGCGGAAGCGAATGAACCACCTTTATCGCATCGCAGAGAAATGCTTTTTGCACAATACGCTCTTAAGTTAAGATCAATCCCTCTGAACCCTGCTTTTTTGGCTGTTTCTCAACCAAAATACAAAGCGTTATATGGAAATAAACCAAATGCCATACCTTCATTTGGCATTAGAACATCATCCAGCCTTGACAATATCAAAAGTAATCTCTCTACAGTTCAGAAAACGTTTGTCTCGAAAACTCCACCTTGGCTCCTTAAGCAACCTAAAGTGTTTCTTACGTTACACGACTGGAATAAATCTGAGACAAAACCTGTCATATTCCTGAACTAATATCATGAACTTCTCAACGATTATACAAATTACACTAAATTTTATACTAATGGATCAAATGTTTATGAAAAGACTGCAGCAGCCTTCGTTAGTGGCAAACACATAACCAAAGTGCGCTTGCCAAACGATGCGTCCATATTTTCAGCGGAAATCAGAGCAATAGACCTTGCTCTCAAATTTATCAAAGAGAAACGCGTCTTAAATAGCATTATCTTCTGTGACTCATTATCAGTGCTTCAGTCGCTACACAATAGAAAACTGGATAATCCATTATTAGTCAATATTCTCGTCAAAAACTCGGAGCTTAGTACCTCATACAATATAGTATACTGTTGGCTACGTAGCCATACTGGTATTAGAGGTAATGAAGAAGCAGACCGTGCTGCTAAGATGGTTCTATCCCAAGAACCATTACCGTTTACTGATTTTTAACCTTGTATCAAAAAGTATCGACGTCAGAAGTGACAGTTGTCATGGGATGATGCAGTCAATAACAAACTTCATGCTATCAAACCAACCCTGGGAGAATAGACTCCTTCCTACAGAACTATCCGTAGGGAGGAGGTTGTCATTGCAAGAATCAGAATCGATCATACATACATTACCCACTCCCACATACTAAAAGGTGAAGATCCACCAGAGTGCGTTTATTGCAATGAACGATTCACTGTTAAGCACTTAATGACCGAGTGGTCCGACCTGCAACCTACGGGTGGTAAATACTATAATGTACATGACATGAAGGAACTTTTTGATACTATACAAATCACTTGTATTTTAGATTTCCTGAAGGAAGTAAATCTTTTTTTTTAAACTATAACTTGTATGACATAACCTAAGAGCATTTTTATCTAATGCAAATACCACCTCTTATTTACAACATCTTATCATCAACATACACCGTTTACATCTCCCATTGATTGGGAAGCTTCATATTTTCCTGTTACCAACATCCTACCATTTTATATTTAATTAATATGGTTTTTTATATCGCTGGTCGATATTAAACCTTTCTTTTTTTTAAACATATAACTTATTGTATGGCACTAAAAAGCCTAAAAGTGCTGGTGCGCCTTTAAAATTCAAACAATCAAACAAGCAAATTCAAATCGGGCCTCTTTTGTGAGCTAAAATCTCTTGCCCCCAAAGTAGCAAAAGCACATAATCAGAATCTTGGATGAGTTTTTGATCAATATATGGTCCATAACTATTCAATAGGTGAGTTTGCTGGAGGAGCTAGGCAGGTTTTAACCAAAACTAAGCTAATTCCTACAAAATTGTTCCTCACTCTTAGGTAGGAACCAAATGTTCAATAAGTGTATGATTAGTCGATATTTGGCTAGTGTCTTTTACTGTAATCCGCATGTCTATCTATCTATCTATCTATCCCTTAGTCTTGCCGACCGTTGGGGCACCAGTGATGACCTGACAACCAGTTTCCTCCATTCTAATATGTTCTCTGATACTATCACTGTGTCACTCAGCTTCAGTCCTGTTCACTCTAGAGATGTTATCCTCCCATCTTTTCCTCTGTTTTCCTCTCCTTCGCCCTCCCTGCCCAGTACCTTGCATGATTGTCTTAGCAAGCCCTGTTGATTGTGTGACATGTCCATACAATTTCATTTTGCGCTTTTTCACAATGGTCAATAGCTCTTCATAGGGCCCAATGGCTTGCTTAATTCTGTTTTCCACTTCCTCATTCGTGACATAATATATTTAATGCCAAGCAACCTTCGAAAGCATCTCATTTCAACAGTTTGTATCCTCCTTTCGAGATCCGCTGTGAGGGTCCATGACTCACAGGCATATAGGAATACAGATGCAACCAAGGAGTACACCAGTCTGATTTTTGAGCTGACTGAGGTGTTTCTGTCTTTCTGAGGTGTTACTGTCTTTCCAAACTGTCTTCAGCCTTCGTTATTATTCTGCCTCCAATACTCACAGTTCCGTCATGGTCTTCCAGTGCATCTGTCATGATTCTTTCAAGGAAGATGTTGAAGAGAGTAGGTGAAAGCAAGCAGCCCTGTCAGACTCCCACAGTTGTCCTAAACCAATCTCTTATTTGACCGTTAAAGCAAACTGCGCTGGTGGCCTTGCTGTAAAGGCTTTCTATGACTTTGATCAGGTTAGCGTTGATGTTGTACAGCGTCATGGTGGACCAAAGGGCTGCATGTCATACCCTGTCAAACGCCTTCTTAAAATCTATAAAGACATAATAAAGGTTTTGTTGGTGCTGGAGGTATTTCTCACATAGTATTCTCAGGTTGAAAATCTGTTCAGTTGTGCTTCGCCCTGGTCTGAAGCCTGCCTGTTCTTCAGATTTTCTCTGCCAGCGGCTTCAGTCTGTTTAATATGATTTTTAGCATGACTTTGCTTGGGTGGCATATAATACTGATCGTACGATAGTTCTGACATTGCTGCAAATTGCCTTTTTTAGGGAGATTTACTATGAGTGGCTGAGTCTATGGTGTTAATCATTCCCCTGTCTGCCAGATCTTGTTGCAGATTGTTAGTAGGGCGCTTATCATGGCTTCACCCCCTTCTTGGACAAGTTCTGCAGGAATGTTGTCTACTCCTGCTGGCTTCCCTTTTTCAATGCTTACACTGCAGCCTCTACTTCTTCTCGGAGGATGGGATAGTTGTCAGTGTTGGTCACTGATGGGGTGTTGAGTCTGTCTGGGTCCCCTGTAGGTCTGTGGTTGTAAAGGTCTGAACAGTATTCTGTCCATCTCTTAAGAATGTCTTGTTCTTCTGTAAGATATTTCTCTCCCTTATCTTGAACGATGGAGGAGCGTCCTTGTTTTACACTGGTCAGGTCTTTCACCAGTTGGTATGCTTTTTGCCATTATTTTTCTTTAGATTGTTTTATATATCTTTACACTGGCCTTCAATCCATGTCTCCCTTGCCTTTCTCATGCTTTTCTTGATAACCTGGTTGATTTCCCTGTATTGTTGTGCTTCTTCTACTTCTGACTTCTTCTTTAGCTCTCGACGCTTGTCACACAGATCAAATATGTCGGTTGTAACCAAAGGTTTCTTTGGTCGTCGATGTTTGCCAAGGATCTCACTGGCCGTTTGGGTCACTGCTATGTTAAATGTGTCGATCATTGTGTCTATAACTGTGTTCTCTGCACTAAGAAGTAACAGTGGTGCAAATTGCCCTCCTATCCTTGCCTGGAAGGCTTCCAAGACACCTGGGTCTTTTATCGTGTCAAGGTTGAACTTGATTTTTGTGGGACTCTCTTTGTCGAATTTTTTTAGACGTAGTCGTAGCGTCATCATCACTAAGTCATGGTCACTTCCAATATCTGCTCCTGGGAAACTTCTTGTCTTGGCAATGTTTACGCTGGTGTGGAAACGTCTCTTCACCATGATATTATCAATCTGGTTATGGTGTTCTCTATTCGGGCTATGCTAGGTCCACCTTTTGGATGCTTTGTGTGGACCAAACGTGTTCATCAGGTTCAGTTCATTGAAGCTTGCAAATTCCAGGAGCCTTAAGCCTCTATCGTTGGTCTCTGCATTGCAGTAGCGTCCACATGTGCCTTTCCAGTTATGAACGGCATCCTCTCCTATTTTGGCATTCCAGTCTCCTTGCACCACAAGAATGTCTTTCTTTGGGGTCTGGTCCAGGACTTCTTGCAGTTGGTCGTAGAAATCCTCTAATTCTTCATCATCATGGTCTGTAGCTGGAGCGTAAGCTTGCACAACGGTGATATTGAGTGGTGCTGCCCTCAAGCGTATGATGATAAGCCTGCTGGAGACTGGCTGACAACTCATGACATTATTCACAGTGTCTTTGTGGACGAGAAATCCGACACCATGTTCATGTTTATCTTCTCTGCCAGAGTAGTATAGTTTATGGCCATCCTGTGTTGATGTTTCCCCAAGGTTCTTCCATCGTACTTCACACAGTCCCAGGATAGTCCAATGGTATCTGTTCATTTCGTGTATTAGTTCCTCTACCTTTCCAGGTGTTCTTAATGTCCTGATGTTCCATGTACCAATGCTGATGTTGTTTCTGATTCGTAGTTTTCGTGGTGATCGTGCACCAGTAGTACACTTAACACATGTGCCCTGGTGTAAGACAAAAGGCGCGGTCCTTGTTCCTGGCGACGACCGATCCGATATGGGTGGAAGTAAAGTTGTCATTGCATGTGGTGTGTCTTGGGCAATGAACATGGTGGAGCCCATCCCTCTCCACGCTGTTGAACACAGCCGAACTCCACATAACTAGTGGCTCGCCTTCGTCATGGACACATAGCCATTGAGTCCTTCTTGGGACACCTCCGCCCTGGGCGGTGAACTTAATTGAGAACGTTCATACGCCCAATCAGGTACTGTGTCAGCACCCTAGCATTTGTTTATCCGAAACCTAACCTGCAAGGCAGCATGTATGGTTGCAAAAGACCAAACTCTTGGTAACTATCATTAGCCAAATGTTGGATAACTGCAATATTTTTCCTTTCCATAATGTACTGTATGACCTTTAGGCAGAAGCTGAATTCGGGATAAATGTATTCTTAGCCAAAATTTGGCTAAGGATTCTTGTTGTCATGCTCAGTGAGGCTGGTGCAAACTTCGGCTAGTGTCGGCAACAGATTTTGAAAACGGCTGCATGTATGGCTGTTAGAATTTAAAAGTTATATAATTAGCCATATTTGGCAAGCCTACTCAGTGTTTCAATCCAAACGGTTGTGTAAATGTATGCTTAGAACATTGCTGGCCATTGCCTGCAATGTTTGTTTTGTATAAACTACAGTAATAACAATTATGAATCCAAATTTGCCTGAATGTAGGGTTAAATCACTTATAGGGAGTAAATGCAGTATTGGCTAAATATGTGCTTGAAGAAAGTTTAAGAAATGCCTGTAGGGTCACTGGTCATGATCACCATGGATATATTCCCAAAAGAAATCTGGTATACTATAGTTATGATCACAAGTTTTGAAATATGAGCTAATGCAATAATTCATTTGTCATAGCATATCACAACTAAACCAAAGCAAAGTAAATGAAAGTGACCCATTTCAAAACAATCGTGTAAATTGTACATAATAAGTGATTAATAATATTATATGTATATGAAAAACAACATAAAATTGTGTAGCGCCTGATCGGTGTTTTCTTTCAATGTAAAATGAAAATGTTCTTTCTGATTTATTTGAAAGAACAATGCCTGTGAAATGTGTTTGTTTAAAAATACAATTTCTACTTGAGCATAAATTTTTTTATTGTCTTATTATGGCTATTGACAATTTTCTTTTTGAAGAAGGAAGTTCATCAAAGTCACCTGTTATAATATTATTGACTGATGTTGTCGGTGTTTAAACAATGTCACTGACACCTTAAATTACTTTGCATTGTATATTCCATGTGTCACTTCAGTGTCGCAACTTCCTAGACCAGTCCGATTTCAATGATTATTTCATCTATCGGATATAGAACATATTTCCCAACTTTATATTTTCTTTTGTCTGCATGGTCAGCTTTATGTCCGCCCGATGCTTGTTGGATTGCGTATACCTGAAAAATGTTGGTCAGTATTTTTGAATGGAATTTAAGAATATATTTATTCTAAACTAAATTAAACAAAGTCTTTCGATTATTTTACTGTCACAAAATAAGAAATTTATTATTTAAAATGTTCAAATTACATTGCAATTTAGTTGGAAAATTAACAATCATCGAGATTCCTTTCTTAACTTGGACAACCATGTTATATCACTTTTACAAGTCTTTGGTGGATTGCTCAAGTGGTCTAATGGTTGGAGCATCCGCCTCAGAGGCGGAAGGTCGTGGGTTTGATCCCAGGCCGATTCTTACCAAAGACAAACAAATAGCACTGCCTGACATTCAGCATTAGGTTAGTGTTAGGACCTGTTGGCTTGTCAGAATGTTACTGGGTGGGACATCATGTTACATGCGACATGATGGCTCAGTGTTGTGCATCACTATAAAGAACCACACTGCAGACATCAAAGCGATATGATCACACACACGCGCGCGCGTTTGGTATGACTCAGCTGGGATTCGAACCTGTAACCTTCTCACAGCCAGTCAATTCGTTGCTTTGCAAACAAATTGATTGCCTTAAGTATATTACCGAAGGGCGCATTAATGCAAAATTAACTGGTTTAATGTGGAAAATAATGAAATAGCTGACTATACTCCCGTTAGATGATCATTACATATATATATATATATATATATATATATATATATATATATATATATATATATATATATATATATATATATATATATATATATATATATATATATATATATATATATATGGCAGTTATATTGTTGCCAAAGAGTCCATTATTGAAAAGAAACTAATTATTTGAGGGTAGGGGACAAATAACTAAAGGGGGAACCTAATGACAATAAATAATTAGGGGCTTGGTGTGGAAGAACTGAATGTTACACAATCTATGAAAACTGCCAGTTAAGAAAAGGAAAGTGGAATGAGCCAACACGTTTGACAAATTGATGTTGTATTAGAATTGGAGAAAGAATTTTGTACATGGTTATAATTCCTGTACATTGGGAGATCAGCACTTTTGACTATGGGCACTTCACTATTATAGTTTAACACTACTGGTATCTTGTACCATTCAATACATCATCCAGCAAATCACTGATAATCCAATCGCATAGTTTCAACGGCTCCAGTTTATTGCATGATTATCAAAGACCAGAGTAATAGGACCTGTGATCAGAACTTCTATATAGGCCTGCACAGAATTTCATTGGACGAAGGCATGGCTTAAATATTGTATGACCATCTAGAACATACCAGCTTAGTAGCTCACACTTAAACCAGGAAGAAATAGTTTAAGAATGCAATCAGTTTTGTGATTTTCATGAAGATGAAACAGAGAATGATAATGAGACAGTAGGCTGATTTGACAGGAGAGTAAGTACATTTAATGATGTTAAAATTAATGATAAAAGACAACATAATTTCTTAAATGTATTATACTAATTTCTATATTTCTACCGGAAAAGAAATGGATGACTAGGAGATTCTTCTCCATGAAGAGAAGAATTAGTTCAATGGCAGATACGTTTCCAAATGGCCTCTCAATATGTCCTTTTCCTGGAAGAGCGAATCCGCTATTTTGAACAAGGAATCAAAAAAAGCACAACAAGAGCAACATCATACTTTCCAGGAAACTTTGCAGCCAAGACTTGACATCTGGCTAAGCATCAGAGACATCAATATTGAAATTGCTCAAAATGCATTAAACCGTATCAACGAACGCCGGCACGATCTGTCCGGGAGATGACGGGTGCTGACAAGATGGAGACAATACAAAGACACATTTCAGAGCCACAAAAATACCTTTTAAAAGGGATCTTTCAATATTTTGACAAATAAACCTTAAATTTCAAGCAGCCAAAACTCAGATAGGGCAGATAAATTATTATTGACAGACCAACATCGTCCACAAATTAATAATAATAATAATAATAATAATAATAATAATAATAATAATAATAATAATAATAATAATAATAATAATAATAATTCAGAGTGAAATCGGACTAAGTATTTTTGAAAAAAGGTGTAACCCTATAGTCAAGCTATTAAATGAAACTATCCAAGAAATGTCAGCCACATTACTTTAAAGTAGAATACATGTGTGCACATTATGTCAACAAGGAGTGTTTAAAATACAAAGAAATTGCATGCAATTACATACACGACTCAATTAAAACAACATAATAACTAGTGAGCATGAACAAAATTGCTTCACCTTTGATTCTTCTGCACATGCGCGAGCGAAATAGCCACGTGAAAGAACATTTCTAAGACAACTAGGCCGCATGCTAAAATGAAAGCTTATTTTTTGGGATGTATTCAAAAGTATCCCCAAAATGTTTCCTATTGGCATTTAAGGCCAAAATGACAATCATGTTCAGCCGTTAATGAGTTAAATCATAGGTTGTGACTGCTTTTAAATTTGACTGAATGGGTGCGCATCCTTGAAAAGTGTTCGGCTTATTTCTGCTTTTGCGCCATCGTTAATAAGGCCGGCAGTTCACAGGTTAAGATCATGCAATACAAGTAAAGGTGACTGATAAACCCATACACAAAGAATGATCAATGTTTTCCATCACGTCCGCGCGACAAACTTTCAATCCATTTTTACATCAAACTCAGGCAAAAAACGAAACACTAAATCCGTTTTGTTCTAGCACAGCTGGAAACTTGAGCCACGTCTGGTATGACAAAGGAGGCGCCAGTATGATCAAGTTCTTTTCAAACGCCAGCCCAGCTCGTACTTAATTCAAATAAAGTCCAGCTTTACTAATTTACACTTAATTATCAATAATGCGTAAGCCACCTGTGCAATTATTCAAATTCAAAAACTAAATAAATTTTGAAGAATAATTAATTCGTGTTGGAATTTAGGGAACAAAAGTCTGCATAATATGTATCGAAAAATTACCAATCAGATAAGTAAGAATGACTCTATAAAATATCACTCAATAAGATAATGCATAGAAAATAAATATGGATGGCGGTGCCGAAACATATCAAATTAGTTACGGTAAATAAAGATTTGTTCTCATGTCAAATTGAGAACCTTACATTAACCACGTAATTTGATGGTTGCTCGACCTTTTCATATCAAATCCATTGACTTTCAGCACTGCTACT